>LS513281.1:451542-464853 GCA_900490845.1 Pristionchus japonicus
TACTCAATTCTTTCAACTCCATTTTGCATTTCGAAAATCGAGCCATTTGAGATTTAAAAAAAAACTTATCAGTAAACATTTTCGTTTCAGCGATTAGATGGCATCGAAAGTACCGGATCAGAAGGAATTCCAACCGAATCGAAGAATGAACCGGAGAATCGATCACTCAAAGAACTTGAAACGGATTTGGAACTCGCTCAAATTGCTGCAAATTCTACAGGGAAGATCTTGAAAGAAGCAAATGACAAATTGGCGGAGAAAAAGAAAGAGGCAGATCGACTCAACAAAGAATATGAAGCGCTGGAGAGCGAGATTAAAAGGGTGGAAGGCATTGAAAAGGAATTTGAAAAATCGACTGAAGAGTTGAGGAGAATTGTGGACGAAGAGATCCCGCAAGCTACCGAGACAGTAAATGAGATCAGTGAAAGACAAACCAAGCTTCAGGAGGCTGAAGACGAAATGAGAACCTTGGAATCATCAAAACCAACACAAGCAAAACTCGACAAGCTCCAAAGCACGTTCACTGAAAAGTATAATATATATGACAAGCTAAGAAAAAAAGTGATCGGAATCGAGAAATTATTCAATACGGAGAAATGTGATGACCTGATAGTTTCAAATCGCGGAACGAATTGTGCTACATACAGAAATGATCTGAACAAATACAGACCTGAACGTGATGAAGCAAAACCTATATCTGATGCTGCAGATTCTGCTTTGAAAGCTTATCAATTAGCTGCAAAAGAATATGATCCAAAACATTTGAAATTGGAAGAAAGAATCAGTGAATTGAACGATAAAGTGAAAACTATGGACGACGATCTCGCACCCGCAAATCAGAAAGTAATAGAGCTGAAGAATTTGGAGACAAGTTTAAAGGAACGAGTGGCAAAAGCGAAAGAAGCTCAGGAAAAAGAGTTGAAATCTTCTGATGTTTTAGTGTACCAAAGTGGAATAGCAGAAGAAGCAAAGAATAAAGCAGACGAAGAAATGCGCAAACAGAACGAAGTTGTGGAGGAAAAACAGAACATATTTAACGAGGCAAATCGGAAAGTTGAAGCACTGAAATCACGATATGAAACGAAAAAGCGGAGTGAGGAGAAACCCCAGGCTGCGTGAGTTTGCTCACCTTTTCAGCATCAATAATTTATTGTCGAAAATCATATTATAATCGTTTAAAAATCGATATTGTTTCAACAGAGAGCGAGAGCAAAATGAGCGAAAAAATTTTAGTGGTTTCCCATATTGGATCATTGCAATAATCGCCGCTCTTGTGATCGGATCAATAATCGGAGTAGTATTTCTCCTTCGTCGGAAGAAGAAACAACCAGAGCCAAAAGAAGCGAATCCCGGTATAATCTGGTAAGATTGAGAGAAAATGTGAACATTTTAGGTCCCTCAACACCAATACCAGATGATCAAAAGGCGGAAGTAGCTGTTGATTGTACGTTTCTGCGTAGTGCTGAGAGATCATTTATAGATAATAGGAGAAATCATACTGTTCAGCACGAAATTATAATAAACTTCCACAGCACACAGAAAAGGAAAAAGAAATCCTAGAGGATGGGCTCATCGAAGGTACTCATTTTTACTTTATACAAATTTATTAATTAAAAAAAAAATTTATTTTTCATTAAATTGCGCACTCCATGCTTCCTCAAAAACCAATATTTTTTTCAGAAAAGAAACTCAGTCAGTCCTCTCCTGAGATTCCCCCGGAAGTCGCGAAATTACTAGCAAAGTACGCAAAGAAGGTAATTTCTTTCCTTCTTTCTTCACATAATTCCTATAATTTGTTCATTTGAGAATACTGAGGTCAAAAGAATGAAGTATGGGAAGAATAGTAAAGATGAAAGAATAGGTAAGATTAAAAAGGTCAGCATCGAATCAAACCAGACCTTGCAGAATTTCATTATGAATGCAATTGCAACTTGACCGGAAAGAGTGATCCTGATGGAGATACGGTAAGATGCTTTATTAATTAATGCTTTATTAATTATTTATTAACTAATTAAACGTCTCACAGCGCTGTGACTTCGACAGGGAGCATGTTCAGTTCGTGGGAAACATTGTAATGAAGAGAGAGCATCCCCCTGATGTAAGCGTCTAATTTGCCAATATTTACACCAATTTAGAAGACCACCAAGGGTCTCAGTCCACTTGCTCGAATCTTAGTAAGCCTAGGCTGATTGGTTCCTAAATGTCAACTGGATGAATAAATTCTAGCACGCGAACAAGTACGAGAACGAGAAGCCTCGTGGAAAAATCAAGGATTTCAAATTCGATACGAAAAATATCAAAATATACAATTACGGAAAAGGATACGAAGACGTCGAAGAGGTACATTCAATATAGAGTTGAATTGATGGGCTAACTCAATGATTGTAGAAGATTACTATGGGTCTTCGTTGCGTGGTCAGATGGTGAACGGGGAAGGGTCGTATTCATCGTAGAGCTAAATTGGCATTTCAGATGAAGCCGCCGACCAGCAATGACATGACTGTATCTGCGTGTCCTTCGGCGACTGTTTCGAGGGTAATCGATAACTGTATTCGAAATAACCCAACTCTTCCTCCAGGGCAAAATCACGGGCGGGAGACCGAAGAAAGAGAAGAAAGTTAAGAAAGGAAAGGGTCGAAGTTCGTTCTTATGTCGATAATTACCAAAGTTTAGCTTGAAAACAAATGTATTTTCATAAATTTCAGTGTACGCTGGTAGAGGGAAGGACGATTCGGGAGTGAGCAGAGGAGATGAAAGTGGTACTAGGGATAGAGAAGAAAGCGGACCAGCGAATAAAAGTGAAACGAGGGGCCGAACTCGTACAAGAGATCAAGATGAAACTGAAACGACGAAGAATCGAGATGATACAACTGAGGTGTCGAGAGGAAAGGATGATCCGTTCTCTCGAGAGAAATGCGAGGCATTCAAATCGTGAGTGTATCATGCTCGTGAAGGACCAGCACACCCTCCTTTTCAGTGAACTCGATTATCACATCAGCAGACTCACTCAGTACAAGCACACGGGAGTCGACAACGTCAGGGTAAATGAGCGATATGCGCGATTGCAACAATACTCGCATTTTTAGTTCAATTTCACATACGAACATATCATGATGGTATTGCATCTAGTCATTGAAATACTGAGGAACGGTACGTGTTTCTAAATGCATTTCTCGGACTTAATTTTTTTCATTGCAGAACCTCACCTTGTGGAGATGTCGCATCCTGTCGCGATCTTCGGAGATATTCATGCCGAGGTATTATTTGATTTGTAAACTCTGCAATCACTTAATGGTTTAAGTGTGTTAAAGCCTTATCCTTAACCTTACCCTCACCCCTCTCCTTCTCAGTTCGACTCACTGAATCGTATCCTGTCTACGTACGCAGAAGGCGATCGTCCTGGTTGGACGCAGAAAAGACTCCTCTTCCTGGGTGATTACGTCGACAGGTACGAGCAAATCATGTACTTCCTTAACTAATGATTATTCTATCTTGAAATGTAAACAAACCTGTCAGAAATCGCGTTTCGTAAGTTGTGTATGAAAATGGCGCTTCATGAACACAACTGAGAGCCAATGTCATGATTTCCAATAGCTGTTTTTCAGAGGCCCTCAAGGTCTCGAAGTTCTCATGCTACTATTCTATTTGAAGATCAAGAATCCCAAATCCGTGAGTATCGAACAACCTCATCGTTCATTCCTCCCATTCCAGACGAACATGCTGCGTGGTAACCACGAGACGGAAAAAATCAATCGTACATACGGCTTCATTGGCGAGATTAAGGAGCGATTCGGTGGTGTATGTCCTTCATATCAGACATTCGTCCATCGTTTTTCATGTTCAGGAGGGAATGGAGAGATGCGGGGAGTTGTTCAATCGCATCAATGAAGCCTTCGGGTACCTCCCTCACGCGTGCAGAATCTGTGAGGGAATCCTTCGTGTTTCGGCATTTCTCAGATATCTGGCCTTTTCTTAACTGAAACCTACTCGTGTCAATGCGAGCGGTTGTTCTAGCCCGATATCCAAGAAGTTCCACATCGTTAACCGCATTCCATTACTATCTCACTCATAAAATTTCAAGCTGGAGCGATTCTCTGCATGCATGGAGGAATTTCACGGGCACTCATCGATGAAGGCCCCGACGCTTTCTTCAAGAAGGTTCGGCTGGAATTTTCTTTGGGTTCCGATACAAGGTCTCCTAAAATGGTGTCATAGACCCTGAATCGAGGACATTTCATACACGTAAAAGTCGTATTTTTTGCAAACTTCTCTTTTGCAGTTTGGGAAACCGCATGTTTCGATGAACAACGATCAGCTCTTCTATATAATCTGGAACGACCCTTCCTCTATTGCCGGGTAGGTCACTATTTGGTAAAAGAGATCTCCGTGTGCAAATCCATGCTGTTCACTGTTTCGTAATTCTATTATATTTCCTAGATTCAACGCCTCGTATAGAGGCGCAGAAACGTTCGGAAGACCGGAATTGGAGCAAATGGTGGAGAAACATGGAATCATCCACATCTTTCGCGGGCATCAGGTATCCCTCTTTTCAAACTGAAGATTCTGTCTGGAAAAACAAAACAAGATTCGAGCAGAATCAATGTGTTTTTGTTACTTTTGAGAAAATAATCTTGTGATTTTTGTCAACTGAAATGGATGGAATTCCAGCCGATTCTCAACGGCGTCAAGACGACTCACAGCCACATTATAACGTCCCTCTTCACTTGCATCGGCACGAAGTTCAACAATTTTGTGCGTTTGTGAGACTCAATTTTGATTTAGAATGCTAACTGTGATGAAAATGTAGACAGCGAAACTGACTTGAAATATCATAGAGTATTCATTAGCGGTTTAATAATTAATTAATTTAATCAGCCGAACAGCATCGCTTCTGTATGCATCGAAGAGAATGGGATGATCAGCATCAGAATTCTCATGCCGGGCGAGGGGGAAGTATGTGAGTGAATTTCACATTTTTTTGTTGTTTTTCAATCGGATGACTTTTTGGAATCGAAATTAGGTGAGTGCATATCAATGCCTGGATAATTCCAGGCAGAACGATCCCGAACTCTGGGATTTCGCGTGAAGACGACAAGGAGACGTGTCTGAGACGACTCGACGAAGCCAATTTCGCCAATATCGACCACAAAACCTTCATTAAGGGCGAGAATGGGGTGAGTTTGAGAACCTTTTTGAATCTAAATGTCGAAATATCGCGTTTTATCTTGATTTAAAGAGATACCCAATTTTTAATTTTAATAATCACGCCTGAAGATTTTGTAGAAATTAAAACATATCATTTCTTTATTCCAGTCTTGTCGGGCGGTTGATCAAGATGCGACTATATTCGACCAACGCAAACCGGGCGCCCAGACCCCTGAGACGAAACCGCCTACCATTAAAGGAACGAAGAAACAATAAATGTAGTAGAATCTGAACCGGCCAAGTGCCCTTTTCGAGTATCACAAAACGATCCAAAGAAAATCGTCAGTGAGAGAATAAAGAAAATCTAAAAATGTGTTGCGTTGTGTCCACAATTGTTCCACATATAATTCTTGTCGATTTTGTCGCAGTGTAGGCGTTGGGTCTTGGGCTACCTCATTGTCATCTTTACATTCTCCTTCACGTCATCTTTACATTCTCCTTCAGTGCACCGGTTTTTGCAACCGACTGGGCAATGAATCAGTACGATGTAAGCTGACTAGAATGCTTGATTTATTATGCCCATTCATGAATGTCGCTAAACATAAGCCGAGTATAACAATTATTTTGTCAAACTCGTTAACATTGTAAAGATACAACGTTTGAGTTGCATTTATTTGCTGGTGGACAGTGCTTTTAGAGGTATGTCATTTGGAAGAGGCTTTTGAGCGTCTATTCCAAAGTAAGCTCGTCGAATCTTGTATAGTTATCTTATGTTGATGTAGACGAAACGTATTAAATTAAATAAATCCTAAATTTCACCTTTGGAAACACTGCGATCAGCACAATAATGTGGATAGAGTAAGTACACGGACCGACAACCCTGAAATGAGGCATCATATCATAGCATCAAACAAATAAGTCGTACATAGAATCCTGAGATAATGCCAGCTTATTACGCTCGGTAATTTATTACCCGTCGGAATCTCAGTTGAAATACTACGACTACGTGCAGAAATACTGTGATCGCGGAGATAAAAATGCACGTTTTGATGAATACGTGATTTCTGAGTTTAATTCTGTGAGCATGTTGGGCATAATTAAACAAACACGAAAAAAACTCACTGCTTGTAATAGCAAACAGAAGAAAATAGAACATTCCCAAACCACATAAGAAACAAAACTGCTCGCAATCGAGAAATCCTCCAAATCTATCAAAAAATAGTTGTAAACTTTGATGTGATACTCAACGCCGTACTTGATTCTGTTTCAAAGGCCAGAGAACGGCTGTGAATCGAGAAATTCCAATTATAAAATGTGAAAGTATATTATTTAGCCAAATCGGTAATTCCTGAAATGTGATTTCAGAGGGTCAACAATACGAAAGCAAACCAGGTGTACTAGGTGGTGGGCCATCCAGTGATACAGTCCCTAGTATCGAAGGGATTCGTTCAACGCCAGATTCAAAGTAAAGATACCTCGTTCATATAAAATGCAATCTCTCTCGCAATAATAAAGGATAAATGTGCAAAATTTGGAAACGCTGAAACAAATTAAGCTTCACATGTTGCACATTTTCTCACTTGTGTTCAAAGTGAGCATTCGAAAATTCGTTCAACTCGAATATTCTTCATCCCAAATACGAGAATGTAGACGAGACTGAATTTTTATGTTGTTTTCGAAATTAACGCAATGCTTTTACCGACTCATGAATATTAGTAGTGCAACTGAAGAAAACACCAGTAAGAAGAAAGAAAGATCATGCAGAAAGGCTATCATGAAAAAGTACGTTTATTTCTAACTAGTGAATGCGGTTGAAATGTAAACCGATTAGTCATTGCTTCGCAATCAATCCGCCGTCCTATGATTAGGGGCCACAACGCCCATAGCCGATGTCAAGCAATGGGCTCAAAAGTGTGTCCAAACTATCCCTCAGGACCCCAATAACAACATGCTTTTTACCGGAAGTCTTTCTCTTGCCCCTAAGCTGAGTTAGAGCCCAAAACGAGCGCGCGGAAGGCACTGTTTGTAAGGGGAGGAATGCGAGAGGGGGAGAGGAAGGGGCGGAGCCTATTTTGCCCATCCCTCAAGCTCCAAACGGGCAGAGGTTCCCCCAATCGAGCCGAAGCTGTTCGATATGGCGAGGGCGCGTTCAATCTTATCCGGAGAGGGTGCGCTCTAGACACGCCGGGTGATAGATCAGCGGGGGGAGCGAGAGACGGAGGATGCACATTGTGACACACACGCCTGACACACACGGCCAGTCGAGAAGTTTCACTGCGTTTAGCGATAACCGGAACCAAATAAAATACGCGCGTACTAAAATCTTTTAAAATGAAGCACAATTCGGGGAAACGTTTTTTCTTTGATTTTTCAGTTTAGATCGTCTTGGAGAAAATGTTTCCATAAAATATGTACTGGCGAGCAGTGTGCGACCTTCGGAAGTGCTCTAATCCCCTCTATTCCCACTTTAACCTTCACATTTGACCGACTCAAAAGTGTCCGATACAGCTCGCCAGTCTATCATCGATGAAGGACCATAGTAGCTGCTAGAAACGCTTTAGAGCGAACGATTTGGTTGCGAATTCGCTTTGTGCTTCCCGATACACGCTGTTTGGCCGCGCGCCTTGTCCACTAAAAAGGGGCGGAGCTTGCAGACCCTACCTATGATTACGGAATATCTTGCTATTCGTAAACTCAATATGAATATGTCATCGTTCACTAAATAGAGTTGTTGGTGTAACGATTTAATCATCATTACCCTGGTTGAATTTCGAATGGTGATCCTGGACTTTAAGAGAACTATGAGAATCGGTTCGATTACATCTTTCATTCAACTCTCAAAGGTAGGGCTAAACATATTCTTTATTAGCACTCGCTCACACAGAAGAACAGTCGAAATGCGATTATTAGACTCGTTTTAGATACGTATCGATAGGCATATTTGATTTGAACTCATGAAAATCTCTAGACGGGCTTCTCGTTGAAATGCTATGCAGTGCGTAATGGGATGAGACTATCGGATCGAAGTTATGGAAAATGCTGATGATGATGGATGAAATATGTCTCTTCTTGTCGTGAAGATGATGAATTTTCAGCAGGCTGAGGCCTCTTGGCGACTGGAAAAAGGTTAATTAGATGAGTTATGAGGTCAACTAATCGATGATGAAAGGAGGAGTGACTCACCCATGTCCATTGCCGATTCTCTTTCTGTTCTGACCATCTCTCATCATTCCATCGATTGCTTCGTAGTCGACTGGCGGAGTATCGGGACGGGCGACGTGCACCTAATTTGTAACTATTGTTTCATTTTAATATTTAGCGTTTCTTCGTGTCTATTTCGAATATCTCAAAATTTGAAGAAAGAGGGTCAATTCAGCACCGAAATTTTGATTTTTCAATTCTGAATTATGCGTTTCTCTTTTCACACAGAAACTGGAGAAATTAGCTCAGAACTTCTTGAACACGAACCTCAGTCTCAAGAGTATGCGAGCCAGCCTTGCCTCTCGATCGAAGTGTGTCGTAGCCACTGAAAGAACATTCATTTCGCCTTACTTTATGAGTTCTCATGCTGAAACCATGCACAGATTAAGAAGGGAACGTACTCATTGGCCTCTCTCTTCAACGTGTTCGAGAATGCCTTCTCGTTGAGATGCGGCTTACGGTAGATTCCATCCTCGTATCGATCCCACGGATAGTCAATCTACAGAAATCTCATGTTATTGATCATTCGCAATTCTGCCGATTTTATTCTGCTGAACAAAACTCCAGAATTCCATGATTCCATCTATTTTGCAGGAAATTACACATTAAAATTACGGCCCGTGCGAGAGTGCATGGAGTGAAAAGACGGCGATAAATATTTAGAACTCTCTCTCACCTCCTCTCCTCCAGCTCCTCCTCCCACTCCTCCATTCGCCGCTCCTCTTCTCATCCTCGGGGTGGTCTCTTCATAATCGGGTCTCGGTTCTCCTCTGCCCATCGTTCCTCCGACGTAGCTCATGCGGGAGGAGTCGTGCGTGCCCATGCTGGAAATGGGGAAATGTTCTTCTCATTAGTTGTGCTGTGTGCAATTCTCAACAAAATACGCTTTATAAATCACTCAAAATTAGCACCCGTTCTTCTTAGCATTCAGGTTGAGATTCACGGTTGAAAAATGAATACCATACAAATTTAGAGACCTAGTGGGGGGGGGGGGGGTGAAGTGATGGTACCTTGGTCGATCCTCGAAGTTCCTTCCCCTGGCCATGGTTCCGTAGACGCTCTCGGGACCCGTGATGATCGGGCCTTAAAATGTCTATTTTCAATTTTGAAAACCAGGTGAGTTTCACATTCCATACAAAGCATTCAAGCAATCTTCGGAGCCGATGAATCGTCGGATACTTTCAAAAACAATGATTATTATTGCATGCTGATCTCACCATCACCCCACCGTCAGCATCCAAGTCAAACGTAGGAGGAATACTTTATCATACCTTTACTTTATCTTTTTGAAGGAGAAGTGTCAGTGCGGGACCCATCTGGTGTATTAATAAGACGGAATGCAATCTCACCATCACCCGAGGGCGGTCTGAAGGGGGGCGGTCCGCTCATCCATCCGGGTGGAGGAGGGAAGGGAGGAGGAGGGAACATCGCGCCCGGTGGAGGAGGAGGGAAGCGACCGCCTGCAATGGATATTATTTTTGCTGAGAATTCGATTATGGGCAATTTCGTTGTGACGTGTCGCATGTCTACTATTCAGAAAACAGCCGTGAAAGTTGCACACACATAGCAATTTCGAATGTCAATCAGTACTCACAAAAGAAGGCAGCGGGATGGGGCGGCGGCATGGGTCCTCTGAGATGGGGAGGAAGAAGATGAGGAGGAGGAGGATGGAACATCATCATCGGATTCTGCATTCCTGCAATCTCTCTTCGTAATCGTTTGGCATGTTCACAGCTGTGATGTGTTTCAGATTTTGCTCAAAAGTGATCAATCGTCCATGTTCTCGGTCTTTAGAAGAAATTATTCAAAATTCAAATTCGTGTTCGTAAGTTCTACGAATTCTTCAACTATGCTGTTATCATCATTTCACCTGGCGGCAGTAGATGTGGGGGCGGTGGCATGAAGAAAGGCGGAGGAGGCATCCGATGGTGCATGAAGGGAGACGGAGGAAGGGTGCGACCTCTGATAGGAGATTGATCATTAAAAACTGTATTCACTATGAAAAGAGAAGGAAATCATCGCGAATTCCTGTATCAAATAAGTTTCAGAGCTTTACTAAGAGAGATTGTTCCGGAGCGTTTTCGATTCTTCATTCACATCCATGTTCAACCAACTGACACACACCTCCACCACAGAAGCGCAATAATGCGCATACAATTATTGTTATTTTTCCCAGTTGTTCTTGAAGTCCTCTCTTTCATTCCTCACCTAACCCTCTCCTCCTCCTCATCACTCATCGGCAGATCGGCCTCCGATCCGAATCGTCTGCTCGTCCTTCTGTCGTTGTAGACGGGAACGAGAGAACCGTGTGCGTGACGACCTGGAGGGTTGAGATAAAGGATGATTGATAAATGCTTTCAAATCACTCTTCTCTCTCACTCAGACTTATTGTCATGAGTGGTGTATTTCGAGGTTGAGCCTGCAATCAATTCAAAGCTCGAACCGAATGATCAACAGACCATTGTGAACACAGCGTGTGGCTTTCAACAGGTGTCAATGAGAGCTCCTCACCATTCTCACTGGCGGCTCTCCTCACTCCTCCTCTCTTCTCCTCCGTCGACGAAGAGATGGAGGCCGTCTCGCACTCTCCCGCCTGCTGACGCCACTCCCAGTGGTGACGACGCGCTTCCTGGGATTGATTAGTCCTTATCAAGTATAACTTAATTTAGATAATTCGGGTGTGTTTCACACTACCGACTAATTTCGATTCGCTTGTGCTGCTCAATTTGAGACGCGTATTGAGCGCAACTAAGAAAATTACCAAATCTAATCCCAACTAAATAATTGATCTGTAGCGTCCATCAGTTATTGGACAATTGAGGCTCTAGCAACACTATCCATTTCAGATCACACAATCATGTATGCTTCACGCGGCACAGATACTCAAGAACGTGCCGTCATTATGTGGACTAAACATCATTACAACACTCACCTCTCTGTATCCATCCCTTCCTCCCTCCTCTCTCCTATCGCTCTCGGGACTCTCTCCGCCCACCACAGACATCTCCTTCTGGCGCTCGTCTGCGTCCTTGATTGCAGGAGGCTGAATTTCTATTATTATTATTTTCAAATTCTCTCCATCTCAACGGAAGTGGTGGCCAAATAGCACTGATAAGCAATTGAAATCGATGAGAGAAGTTGGTAGATGATAGAAGACTCACCTTAGTAGGATATCCCTTCGTCTCCAGGTATCTCTTCTCGAAATAGGCGAAGAACGTGCATCGAACGAGTGCTTGCGCGGCGTTTTCGTTAGCGCAGATGAAGCCGTGGCACTCGAGAACCTGCGAATGCAGACAATCACATCAATCCAGAAACAGTCTCTGCAGTGACAGATGAATGAACGTTATTGCATTGTTGTAATCTGAATACGGACCCTGACTCCCGTCGTTCTTCTGAAGATGGCAGCAAAGATGGGTGGGTGCGGGGAGTTGGGAATGTTGGCGAAGGGAGAGTCTAGTGGGATGAAACGCTCGCCTCCTCCTGAACATGTGAAAAATCGGAGACCTTCTGCGGAAATTAAATAGATTTTTTGCAGACGATGCAGCGCTCATACTGATCAAATGCACAATTCTTATGTGTATAAACAGTCTTTGAAACATACCCTCGACATTGAATCCGGTCACGTTGACGTATCTCACAGCTCCGCAGTAGTGCATCGTGTCGATTTCGAAGAAGGCTGTCTCCTGCTTGCGATCGCCTGCGATTTTATCTGTTTTCTTTATCGCTACTAGTGTATTCTGTTCTTTAGCATTGATAAGACTTACTGACTCTGGGATGTCGAGCTTAACCAAGAATCTCAGAGCGCAAACGGCACACATGTTTAATCTCAAATGGCACAGCCAACCAATGATGTAAAATCAGTCGGTGATATGAAGTAAGATCTGTTTCACAAAATGTATGTGTTCACACTGCTCCCATTGTTCGTCAATATCTCTTAGGTGTGTCTGTTATCCTCACCCTCAATGTACTCCAGCAGCACTCCATCGCTCCACACGGACAACCACGAGTCGATTCCCCGTGTCTCCGGAGTGTCCTCCACGGGGTATCGCTCACGGAGAGGCTGCTGCACGCCCTGGAAAGGAGAAGCATTATCTTCTTCTGTAGAGTTTCACCTCACGCTTGAGGCTATAGGATTCATTGCGCTCTTTCACTAGTAGGAAGCTTAAAGAGAGTTTCTAGTTGTGTTCACTGAATAAAAGAATAAAAAATATTAAAGCAGCAATATTTTCATTTGCAAAAAGTGAGGCAATTAGTTTCTACCCACCAATACCCAATGTGGAACCACTCGACAACTCTCAATGCATGGCAAAAAAATGATCGCATTCCATCGCATCACATCCCATTCGATGGGGCGTTGTTGGGAGATAATGGGTACTGCTATCGACAAATCTCATTCACAAAGCTGTTTCACAACGTTTCTTACTCGTTCTCGTGAATGTGATGCGATCATGAATGTGATGCGATGATGGATTGATTTCCGCGATATTTTGGCATCAAAGGTGTCCAAAGGGCAAAGGCGCTAATGGCAGCGCTTGTGATAGGAATTCGTGAAGGGCATTTGGAAGCCTCACAATATCGATAATGTTCAAGTGTGAGCCTGATAACTAGTGTTGTTCGCTCGAGCGTTATTCGCGAGCGCTCGTCGCTCGAGCGGTCCCTCTCATTTCGCTCGCGAACGCCGCGCGCTCGCGAGCGATTTTGAATAATCGCTCGCGAGCGGAGGGAAACCGCTCGAGCGCTCTTCGAAGAGAAGGGAATGGGGGAGGGAGACGGGGGAAATGAGGGAATACGTGCTGTGAGCGAAGTTCGCTCGTGTTTTACATATTAATTTGATGTTTTTCTCCTTCATTCTCCCCCATTCCCTCCCCTCGAAGAGCGCTCGAGCAGTTTCCCTCATTCGCTCGCAAGCGGCGAGCGCTCGCGAGCGATTATTCAAAATCGCTCGCGAGCGCGCGGCGTTCGCGA
>LS513281.1:497035-507855 GCA_900490845.1 Pristionchus japonicus
CACATGAAGTTCCTCCATCATGACTTTCAAAGCTTATTTTGGACCATGACCCCGGGTTCATGGTGGTGGGTCACTTTGAGACCATGAACCCCGGGTCATGGTTCAAAAAAGTGATGGTGGCAGAACCGACCCCTTTCGTATTGATAATTCTCCTTTAGTCGTGACTATGTCATTTGAGTTGTATTCTGCATGGACGTCGCGAAATGAATAATGAAATCATGAATAATCTGAAACCGGCAGCGTGAGAGCCGGACAGACCCAGCGAGCATATCTTTAGATACCTCCACTTGTGGGCTACATTGTACACATATGTTGTCTTGGGCCCTAGCCGCGTCTATAGGGTACTTTGATTAAAAAAAGAAAATTTGAGATCAGAACAAAAATCCAGAATGAATCAGCATTCAACCGGAACTGCTCTGTAAGCGGCTCAGGAGACCTCTAACGTGATGCACGTGAACATTTGAGTCAATCTCTCCAACTTTGCATTTTATGATTTTTCGAACATTTTACACACATTACCACTTTTCTCGCGCCGTAAAGGTGGAAACCCCAAACAAGGGGTGCTATGAGCAATGTGAGCCCAAGGCCCTCCTAACACTAGAGTATGGGGTGGCCGGCCCCGTTCCGAGAGGAACGTGTCCGGAGGGTAGGCGAAAATCCTCGATTTTTACGGAGCAGGTCTCTTAAAAGGTCAAGATCAGCATCAAAAATACCCACTGGCGCGTCTCCGATCTCATTTTATGGCCTGGGATCGGAGACTTCCGATTCTCTTCTCTCAGTTCATTCACTCGCTTAGTGATCACTGATTGCGATATGGTCCAAGAGACACGATATTTCGCAATTGGCAAGGAAATGCACAAGACGAGGAAAAGCAAGGTTGCTGCGAATGAGGTATCGTTAACGTCTTCTTTTCATTGACAGTCTTTTATTACAGGAGCTATCGCCGGTCACGAAAAAGCCCCGGCTTGTCAAGGAAGAGGATGCTCCTACGGTATGAGCTTACTCTTTCGAGTTCTTAGGTTATGAAAGGCCTTCAATGCTTGATATCTTCCGCTGTTCTTCTGATAACAATGTTATATTTTCAGCGTCCGATTCCGCAGCTCCCCGAAGACATTTTTCGCTTGATCTTCGGAAATCTAACGACTGAGGAACGATTCCCTCTAGGGTTCGTCTCAAAACGAATCCGTCGAATAGATCTCGACGTCGGAAACAGGATGTTCGATGATATTTGTGTGTTTCTCGTAAGTTATTAATTTATATTTGTAAATAATGCAATGTAATTAACTAATCAACACTTTCAGGACTACCAGTTCCACGACCATATCGTTGCAAAGTCAACGTCCTTCAGACACAGTTTCGAAGATCGTTCGAAGAAAGCATTCATTGATTCCATTCCTAGAAATTTCTTCAAGAACGCATCGACTGAGTGTCTGAGTGTTTATGTGAGTCCGAAAACGAGTGAAACTGACTTGAATGAAGTTGATTCAGGTTGAAGATGACGTCACTAGCAGGAAAGCTCTCGAAGTCTGCACTGCATTCAATACGCTCAAGTTCAAGGGACTCTATCTGATGCTTGGCAGCTCGACTGATGTTTCGGATTTTATTAACAGGTATCGTGCTTTTTAAAAGCTCAGCAAAGTCAGTATTGTGCTCAGAGGCTGCCCTTTGAATTGCATTTTCGGTATGGTGATCATAATATTGTTCCAGCTTCTGCTCGACTCTTTTGAACAGTCAAAGCAAGTTGATCGACGTCACTCTGCACTGGATTCTACTCAATCCCAAGAATATTCCTGCTCTGCGACTTCTCTTGCAACAGTTTCCGAAGATCTGCCAGATCAGTCTCGAAACTCCCTTCGATGATCAGAATGAAACCCGTACGAGAGATGTGAGTTACTTACGGCGATCCTTTTCACCAAACCCACAACCCTACGATTCCTATTGTAAAATGTTGGGTGCTACATCTTTTTCCCGGGCAATTGGGCGAAAAAAGAAATGAGTTTTCTCAAATAATATGATTTCCCGCAGGATTGGTGGTCGGAAATGTAGGATTTTAGGGGAATATTTTCAGTTATCCGGGGAAGTGCAGGCATGACAAATGATGAAATCAATTCAGGAAGTTATTCATACTCCAACTCGCCGTCGCTCCGGACGCGTCGCCCTCTCACACTTTCTGTGTGATGGACCCACGATGCTCCATCTCATCAAGAACACGAAAGAGAAAGCAGATCTCGGATCTGTTGACTGCACTGCTGAGGAGATTATGGAAGCGTTTGAGGTGGGAATTATCATTTTCTTCTGTCCTTTGATATACAATCATGTTTTTTGGCCGACCCAGAATATTTGCAAGGGTGCGCTATTTTTACTTCAATCGAGTGAACTTGAGTTTCTTTGTTCTAAGCAATAGATATCGGCCTCCACTCATTTCATTCCATTTCAGATCATTTGCGAGTCACCGATCATAACCAAAAGAGTCACGTTTGTTGCGCTTGAATCTGTGGTGGATCAATTGTTCGCACTCGCTCAACAGAGACCGGGACTCGAGGTAACCGCACTATATAATAAATAGCGTTAATTAAATAATTTATTAATTATCGATTGCGTAATTACCCATTCCAGATTGACGAACCGGGAACGAAGGATCGTGAATTCTTCGACAATGAACGTGGAGGAATCCTCTACATCGATGATGATTTCAAGGATCCAATTCACTCTCGGAAAGAGATCAGCATGTATAAGGAGGACTTCTCGATCTAGTGTTCTTCATGCAGATATTGTTATTGAGAGCGAATCGTCTCTAAACGAGCCCCTGATAAACACAGTATCAGGAATCCTCTCGCGTCATTATCATCATCATTTTATCCAGGTCGAAGTAAAACAATAGGGATCATATAAAAAAACAGAACAAAGAAACGAAGAAGGAACAGTCAAAGGATGCAAACCAACTGCAATAAATAAGCTAACTGACAGACAAGCTGGAGTGAAACAGATTTTGAAAACGGAATTGCTGTTTTTTGAGTACGGGCTTTTTCTTGAAGATCCGATTGAAGAAGATTTTGAATCTTGTTATTTATTATCGAAAGTATTTTTCAAAAATTGATAAATTTTCAATAGGATCAAAGAGCACTAAATCCGAATGAACGTTCGCGGGATTGCTTCCATTAACGGCAGAAGAATCCCTCAAAGCCGCACGTTCACGCTCTCTTCTCTCTCTGCTCAATCTTTCCTCTCTCTGAAAAAAAACACTTTTATATCAGACAACTATGTAAAAAATAGATATATCATTCGCTCTTTTGTATAACGAACTAACCACAATATTGAAATGGTAACCGATTAGTCTATCGACTACATTCAAACGCAGTTGCAACTTCTCCATCTCCTCGTCAATATCAGTAATGTATTCATCGCTCTTCTTCTCTTTCTCTGCCAGTTCTTTTTCGTGAACAAGTCTAGTCAGCACTTTCCTGTGATTGACAAAGATTCACGATTAGAATATCACAGGTTCAAGTCAACATATATTTTACAAATAAGTATAACTTACTCGATCGTGTTTCCACATCTGTTGAATACTCGGTAACACTCGTCTAACTCGACCTCTAAATCTTCTTCAAGTAACCTTCTGTAAACCATTTCCTGGAAAAGATCACAATTGCAAAACATTCAAACAAAATTTGAATTGAACAAATTACATTTTGTTCGAAAAGGATGATGCAGTCGCGAAGGTTCTCATCCTCGTCTGTGATCCTTTTGTATGGCGTACGGCAAAGACAGCATTGCACATTGACCTGCAAACAATAAGGATACAAAACTACTCATGGTCCTTTCTTTACAACAAAATGTTTGTGAATTAAAGTTATCTTGCTGGAGATGCCCTTAATTCAGATGTTCATACATATTCTATCTTAACTGCGGTAACCAATGCCGATCTCATCGCACCTTTCTTCCTCACTCATTTTCCGCTTTGTGAGGGAGGAAGATGGTGCCACAGCGTTCTATCCCGACAAACAAGGGTCAGGGTTGACATAACTGAAAAAATTCAGGATTCTAAAAGAATTTTGAAACCTATCTCGATTCTCATTTTGTAACAAAAGCGATCAGGAGAATTGCGTTACGTTTCACAAATTTCTTAAATTTCGAGATCAATTTGCAGTTCGATTACGGTTTCGCGGGAAAATTCAAAAAGATAATCCCATTGTTCACCCTTGTCTGGAGAAAACAATGGGGGTCAGAACGCTGTGGTGCACTTCTTCGGTTTCTGGATTTGTAGAGTATTCTTCCCCTATCGTTTTCGTTTCCAGCCATTCGGAGCGGTCAAGGGTCGGCCATGATGTCATCATCGACATAGTATCGGCAAACCTACTCACCTGAGGGTTTTCGAGCCATCTCATAATGCAGGTGCGATGGAATGAATGAGCGCACGGCTGGAGAACAACCGAAGTCTTGAAGAATGTATATTGAAGCAATGAATGAACCATTAACAGCCAGAAACAAACAGTATTAACCTTGTTAGCCAATAGGTCACGACAAATGGCACAGATCGGGTCGTCTTCGACATTCTCTAATGCAGCATCGACATCGTCGATGAGCGAAGGCATAGTTGAGAAAGAGTCGAATACGGATGGAGGGAATGGAGAATAGTAGGCGGTTAGTATGGGAGGCGTCATTTCAAAGTTAGCGTGATCAGATAATGGAACGCTAAAATGAACGCTTTCGTTTATGAAAAGGAAGCGTCGATCATGAATGGATGTTTTCGTCGAATATCCAATAAGGAGAAGTAGGAACGTAGGCATAGCCAATGGAATAATAGAGTTGAGGTGACCAGTTGAGTAGGATGAATGGTATATGTAGGCTTGATCTTTATTTGTTTCTGCACGACTGTATCTTGCTCGACTCATGTTCATACGTAAAGTTTATTCGAACATGTAATCGACATGGAATGTGATCGAAAGCACTCGTTATGAGAAAGCGTAGCTCGATGCAAAGAGATTAGATCGTAGATTTATACTCGAGGCTGGATCCTGATGGGCACAGATTCGGGCGTCGTAGTGAGAGATCCGACGAGTTTGAGATTGGAAACCTGCCAGAAACATGCATTAGCCGATTGAAAGCAAATTAATGAAAAATTACTTACACTTTCATCAGCGAGGACATCGAATCTTCTGAGAAGATGAGCCAGAACTATCTTCTCTTCCATAGTAGCCAATCTGAAAGATAGAATCTTGAAAGATGGAATCAAAGATAGAAAGAAGAAAGACGGAAGAAGAGGGACAGTTCGAATCATCTCATTCCTCACCTCATTCCAATACACAATCTAGGTCCTGCTCCGAAAGTGAGGAAGTTGATCGCAGACACTCTCTTGTCTGATTCTAGCCATCTGCAATCCATCCGATCTCTCTGATTCTCATTTACTTTCCCATTCCGGCAAAAGACTATCTGGGTCGGATGTTCAGTATGCCGAACGTTCAAGTCTTCTCCCCTTTTCTCCTCTTTTCCCTTTTCGTCTCTCTCACCTCTCCGGTCTGAATTCATCCGCATCCTCTCCCCACAATTCCTTGCTGAAGTGCACAGAGAGAGTGTCCGCCATAATGATTGTGCCCTGAACGGAAGAATTACAGTGCGAGAAATACGAACAAGACGTACCTGTTCAATATCATAGTCTCCAATAGTGGTGTCCTTCATGCACGTTCGGGCGACAGCTCTGAAAGAGCAGTTTGGACAACAATTTCTCGTCTTTACTCTTTCACTTTTTGGCTGAACTGGAGGACTTTGAAAGTCAATGAGTTGTGTAACTAAAATGGATGGAACTAGTTCCTTCGCTGCTGTGCAACTATCAATCATGAGCAATAAATGAGCTAGCGCTTTATCTTCGAAAGTCTACTCACCGTGCAGCGAGAGGGAAGAATCGCAGAGTTTCTCTGCAAACAGCATCCAGATATCGCATGTTGTGACAGTCTTCGTATGAAATGGACGAGTCCGTGCACACTTCATCCACTTCTTCCTGAATGCGAGGATTGAACAGTACGCAAAAAGAATTGCATCGGCCGGGAATTGAACACGGGCCGCCCGCGTGGCAGGCGAGCATTCTACCACTGAACCACCGATGCTCGTAGGTTTTCTTCTCATGGACTAATATTGAACAAAGGAAGCAAATTGTGTGGCCGAATGCTAACAATAAGTTATCGATTCGCGCCACTCAATACCTGGCATCTCTTCATCACTTCGGGATGGCGAGACATCATCCAAGCTGTGTAGGAGAGCGCGTTGGAAGTCGTATCGTAGCCTGCGATTATCGATTGATTTTAGATTATCGATTGATTAGAGAGAGTTCTCACCAGCCAGAAGGAATACCACAGCCTGCGCGATCACTTCATCCACTGTGAGAGCCTTCGTGACCTACCAGAGGGGATTATTGATTGGATTATCGATTGATTAGGAGAGGAACTCACCGAGTCAAGCGTAGAGAACTCCCCCTTATTCTGATAGTCGAAGTCGGCCGCATTGTCGAGGAAAAGATCGATAAAGTCAGAAGGAACAGAGGGAGGGCCGGATCTCATCTGGAAGGAGGAGCACGGTAGATACGGTAGGAGAAGGATACGGTAGGGCAAGAAACTCACTCGTTCTTCGATTCTCTTATTGACTGTAGTCTCAATCTCCATATGGATTTTGTTCATATCCTTGTTCATGGTCAGGTTGAACTGAAAAAGGACTGAATGAGAGATTGACTAGGAATGATGGGATATCAAATGAGATTTGCTAGGAATGATGCAATTCCCACCTTGCTGAAGAAGTTCCTGAGTCCTCTGCCTACTGCGGGTGCACCAGAAGCGACGTGAAAGATAGGGGTGTCGAGGTTTTGGAGGAAGATCTGCAACAACTTAGTATGGAGCGAAATGTGGCATTATCCGATATTTCGTGCATTCGAAAGTGAGGAATGCACGAAAGAGTGTCGGAAAAGGCGTGGGTTAGGGATCATCGTCAGAGTGAGTGGGTTGGAATGGACTCACTGCTTGGACAACATCGATTCTCGCATTCTCGAACAGCATCGACTCCTTCTGGCCGAGAACCAGACGGCAGATCGTATCGAGAGTATACTCAGAGAAGAATCTGCAGAGAGCAGATTGGCTAGGAATGATGCAATCTCACGTTGCCTATGATGAGCATGCAAACTAACCGAGCCACATTAAACGACGCTCCTCCCGCATGCCTCTCCTCCATCAAATCAACCACTTTGATGGCGGAATCTTCGATGATTGGTCGAATCTTCTTGAGAGAGTTGATGGAGAAAGAGGGAGAAGCGAGATTCCGAAGGCGCTTCCAACGAGAACCACGAGACTCGAAAAGATGCACTCGGGGGTTATTGTCGGTGTCTTGGCCGAGGGGAGGAGCCTGAGTATTCATTCATTTTATTATCATGTTTAAATATTTTTAATTCATTTTGACTCCTCAACCAGTTGTCGACTACACCTCTGTCACGCTCGCTGTGTGCGTTGCTAGTTTTTCATGAGATGAAAACATTGATACTCACTCGTCTGGCGTAGAACGAATCGAATTGCTTGACGAACACTTCATTGATCATCTCCAAATCGGAAGTCACGAGGATGTTTCTCACTCCCTCTTTGTAGCCATACACTTTCCCGTACTTCTGCAACGTTATATGGAGATTATGATCGTAGTTTCTTTGGTACTTCTATTCTTTTTAGCCCGGCCACTTGCATTCCACGCCTAACTCTTCGCTCAGAGCGTTCGATATACAGCCACGATAGAAAGTCAAAAAGTACTGAAATTCCCTCCCTTTTCGCTTACCTTTGTCCACTCATGGATCTTCATCGGCATCGGGTCATGGAAGTTGTTGAGTTCCTTCAGATTGCCATAGAAAGGACGAGAGGAGGGACCGGGCATTCCTTTTCTCTTCCAGTATTGAGATTGCCATAGGAAGTATCTGGAGGGATACAGAGATCAAAGATCAGTTGGAGAGGAGAGACCAAAGATCATTCTAGAGGGCGGAGACTCACTGATAGACAGCAACTGCCGCAGTTGCAGCAGCAATGAAGGAGTAGAGAACCAAGATCATCTTTGGATTGGTGAATACTCATTGTTCTCGCTCTCTTATATAGGGATTCCCTCCCGCCCTCACTCAATTTCCCTTGTTATGTGTTCTCGTTGTGATTGGCGCACACTTTTATTCGACGAGGTGCGCAATAGTGGGGGAAAGGGAGAGAATGTGCGCCCCGATTGTGTAGTGGCAGAGGAAAGAACAGTGTGTGCGTGTGTCTGGTGAGGGAGAGGGACGAAAAGGGTTGAGTAATATGTGATTGTGATCAGACTGTGATTCGAAAATGTCTGACTGACTTCGAATCGGATGTCGAATGTGTGCGTCTCAGGTGCATCCACATTGTGACTGAGAAGTGTTGAGATTCCTTAGCAGTTCATGAGATCAATCCTGGTTGATCTTTCGGACCAACGAAAAGGGAGATGATCTTGAACATTGCTGATTGAGAGTTTAGAAATGAGTTGTTTAACTAATGCGACGTGTTCCGAGATGTTTCCGAGATGTGTTGGAATGATGGTGAACACCTGCTCGAAATTTAAGTCACTTCTCGATAGCAACCAGTCGAGAATTCGTGAAGCATTCCGATGAATTCGTCGATAACTACGCAAAGTTGATGCCCGTGAGCGAATTGATGGAATGGCAGACCTCGATTCGCTCACTGGATTTTGAGCAAGACCGTGCTTCTCCTTCATCAAAACAAAGCTTTTTTGGATAGGCGCGGATTGAATATTTGCAGCGTCGATAATCTAACCATGCCGTCTCTAATCCACTTACGCAGTCTCATTCGATCCAATCATTCCTCTTCCTCTTTATTGAGTCCATTCTTCTCTCGCTCATTCCTCACTCTCATTTCTCGTCTACTCGCTCGTCACAGGCGGTCGGCGGCGTTTTCTCGCAGGTCCGTCGTGCTTCCTTTCCTTTCCTTTCGTTCTTTTCGATAACAAGGAGGTAGTTCTGCATTATTTCCATCTTCTGTTTGTCATAACCAATCCTTGATCGATCAGCTCACGCTTTCAATGTTGCCATTGACACTGTTCAAACGGGCATCCATCTTTCCCCATCTCTCCATCAAGCAGTTCATTTCCTTCTCTCCAGATGGACGGTGCCCCGTGCGGGTCGCTCTCCTCCTCCGACGCGCCCCTCATGCGATGGTCGTCCGTATACGGTGAGACAAGCTTTAGCTCATGCCAACCACTTGTCAACCATGATCCCGTACACTCTTGCCCGTCAGAAAACGGTTGGGACTTTGGGTGACAAGAGGTTGGAAGATCCGTTTTACCGGTTAGAGAGGCGAGAGAGTGTGGGAAATGGAGAGACGATGTTTGGAATTCTAGGTGAGACTCCCGACAAGAGGAGCGAGCAGCAGAGGCAGGACGATCTGGCCGTGGCTGAGAAGGTGAGACTTCTCAGTTCATCTCTCTATCTAATCGATTAAATGCCTTTCTTCCTCAGTACAAATTTGCATGAGATTCTCGAGAAGAGCTTGGGAAGAGCTTGACAATTAGTTTTTTTCCTAGCAAAATCGATTAAGCTCCATTGCAGTTCGTCGCTCAGCGCATCCGACTCAAGCAGCACTACGGGTTCGTCCATTATTATTTTTATGTCCTCTTAATTATCATCGCAATAGTTGTGTGGTTTCATCCAATCTGGCCAGATCATCCTGCAATGCGTTGCTCGCAGTAGTAAAGTTTCTGAAACATATTCGGGAAAGTTTTCGAATATTATCAAAGCTAATCTCTGTCAGTTGGCCGGAACGCGACGTCGTCCCGATGAAGTCGCTGTCGGGCTGGTCCGCCCACGTCCGATTCCAGGTTCCGTTTCAGTTTCTATTTCGAAACCAGTTCATCCCTAAACTCTAGATTGTTCTTGCATCAACACTTTACTGTCACTGATGAATAGTGAAAAAGGTGGTTACGTTGGGAGCAGAATATCGATTGCAGGCGCGCGCCGCGATGAAGCCGGTCGTCCGGCTGCAGGATTACGGTAGGAATTCATATTTCGAATTCGCGCTAAAATTTTGACATTTCCTAAAATCCTATCGTTTCCTGCAGAGAGCAAGGTGACGACGGCGGCGACGCACGGCTACGGATCGCCCGTCCCGGCGAAACCAGGTAACTTCCGGTTCTGATAAAGTAAGGCCAGAACCGGCAATTGCCAAATCTCCGGTTCTCAAAATCTAATCGATTTTTGCACAGCAGACCCGATGGACACGTCGGACGAGAGCTGCTCGGCGAGATCGCGCACGGCGAGGAGAAGAGTGCGACCGCCAGAGCTGTCGACGCCCTAGGCTCCGCCCCCTTGAAGCCACGCCCCTTCCAAGCCACGCCCACATCTGGCCACCTAACTATCTCCTATACACTTCGGTTCCTATAACGATAAACGATAATATCTGTCAGTTCCGATGTGTGTTCAACAGAGTGAAATGAACTTCTTGTTTTTTTTTCCTGTTTGATTCTGAATGCGCTTCACCCCTTCGCCAAGTATTGTGAAGCAGATTTCAGAGCAGTTTGTCCGCTTCATTTCCCTCAAAACTAAAACACAAATCAGTAAATGAAGTATTATCATATCATACACCTATATAAAGCAGAGGTGTCTGTCCGTGCGTGCGTGCGTCCGTGTGACCACCATTGCGAAATCGTAAACAAGTTTCATCACATGCGCGCCTCTCCTCAGGATTGCGAAATATTGCGAAACTCGGGATTGCGAAATAGGTGGCTCTCGAAAGGGGGGATGAGAGGGAGAGGAGGCGGGAGGGATTCTCGAATACTCTCAG
>LS513281.1:508413-532036 GCA_900490845.1 Pristionchus japonicus
TGTGACCACCATTGCGAAATCGTAAACAAGTTTCATCACATGCGCGCCTCTCCTCAGGATTGCGAAATATTGCGAAACTCGGGATTGCGAAATAGGTGGCTCTCGAAAGGGGGGATGAGAGGGAGAGGAGGCGGGAGGGATTCTCGAATACTCTCAGAGAACACCGGGCATGCCGTAGGCATGCAGGACCCATCTGGTTGGTTCAATAAAAAGGAAATCTGACGATACATTATTCACAGAGCAAAGGCAATCAACAACGTTGGTCTAGTAATTGTAATTCAGTTCGAGTACACCTCCAGCATAATCTTCGGCAGCCACGGTCCTTGCAGGTCGAGGGCCGTCAGAAGTAGGTAGCAGTCCTGGAATGAGGGGGATTTTGAGTAGTATTCTGGTAGATTCTGGATCACTCTCGAATATTACCCATTTTCCGCTTATCCCTTGAAGTCTTTCAAAATGATCTAAATCAAGGGAGAAAGATACCAACAATTCACCTTATACTTCTGGACGACTCTCTGCTGCCAGGTGAGGATGGAGAGCATCTGAGTGAAAGCGGGAGGGCCCTGAATAGTCTTTTCATCGAATATTATTTCTCTTTTATCGACAGCCTTCAGCGATTGCACTGAATCGTTCTATACAGAGCTAATTTGTTTGCTTTGTGAAACATACTCCAAAAGAAATGGTATCGAGTTCAATTGTCATTGGACACAACAATGGATTTACAATTTCGCACCTTTATTGGTCCTCTCCTCGCGAGCACGTAGGACATGAGCGATTTTGAGAAGTGCTCGCGCTGAAAATTCTCCGTTTTTCGAGGAACTTTAGAAGGGTATCGGGTGTTTCAACTCGGAACTTCGACGAACAAAATAACTAACCTGCTCCTGCAGCGCCCTTCGACTCTCAGGACAGAAGCACTCGTGATCTGGAATTAGATCATCAATTATTTAGCCTAATTAACTCGTTAGTTTCTCCTCACCCGGATCACAGGCCATAATGGCCTTGAGCAGCACGTATTCCTTCTTGTCCATCTGAATGGCCTTGAATCTCTTGATGATCTCGAAGTTGTTCGCTCGCTCGATCGTCGCTTCTCTGAAGGAAAGACCTTTTTTTTATTTGGCAATGCATGGCGCCGATCGACTGGCTCAATTTCCAATAGTAGTACTTTAAATTCAGTTTGAAACACACTTCAAAACATAGCCTTCTGAAAAAGAACAATCCAAACATTCAATGCATGGGGCATCGCTTTCCACAATCAACTGAACTCACTTGGGCAACTCTCCCTCAATGAGTATCTGTCCATCGGGCATCACGGTCACATCACTCTGTCTCACTTCGAACGAGTAGAAAGCGGCAGCGAGGATGGTCACCATCTGGGTCACGTTCTTCACTAGTTGCAGCTGCAAAGAGTGTTTTATTTATCGTCAGGCGTGAAGAAGTCCAATGAATAAGTCTAAAATCGGATTCACAATAGTTAGAAAGCGAGTTCTTCATTCCAGGATTGTTGTTATCAAGAAAGGCAATGTAATAAAGCAATAAAGCAAAAACATTTTGAAAAAGTCTTTAGCCAACCTTCTCCCTCTCCTCCAGCTGGTAGAAGAAGGCGAACGTCTTGAGCCACTCGATTGTGTAGATCTGAATGGAATCATCTTTCATTTTCAGCATTCGGTCCAGTTGCAAAATTTCCTAGGTTTCACGCTCAGCTCAAACCAAAAATTGGCTTGTCTTCATCGATATGTTTTCGAGCAGTGAGCGATATTAGATTTAAGACTCCAGTATTTACTGGGCCAGTATCACTCACTAGATCGACCATCACCCATTTCTTGTAGGTGGGCGGCAGTGTGTGCGGTTTGTCCGGGAAGGGGATGCGGTCGCGGATACGGACCTACAAAAAAGACATCACAACTCCGTCAAACCTCTATCTACCTGATCATGTGCTAGCAATTGAAAACCGGACCTTTGCTTCTATCTTAATTCACAAACCTGCAATGGCAGGAAGGGTCCGTGCAGTGGATGAGGCGGATAGACAAGAGGCATGTCCTGAAGTTGCGCTTCTTTAGCACTCTCTCAATGCAGTCAGCAAATTTATAAGCAGAGTCCGGAATATCGCTCACCCCGAAGTCAATGCCCATCCTCGACGGTCCGATCAGACACCACTCCACGTCGATGGACGCTTTCGGACCCGGATTGTACTGCGAACGCCTGCGAGAATCATTATTAATTTGCTTTTTTTGCCGCCGCAACCGGTGCTGCATCGATATTGAAGCGTTTGTTTGCGTTTCTAGGTTCTGTGAAGCATACTTGAAGTCGTGACAAATCTTGAATATTGTCTGAATCAAGATCAAGTCTTGAAATCGTGTGCACATCTCAGTCAATTCACTCGATTCCTCACCTCAACCTCTGGTGCGCTTCATCCAGATAGATCATCTCCTCAATGAGTCTATCGTACTTGCATTCAACGGGTCTCGTCACGGGCACGAGATCGAGGGAGGAGGGCGGGTTCCTCTGCTGGTGGCGTTGTCGGAGGAGGACCTCGTGGACGAGAGCGTTCGTGTCTGCAAGAGAACAACTTCAAAAAATATTATTTTTGGTTTTAATTTCAAATGCCGTACCTGCGACGAATTGAATTTTCTACGAAACCAGAAATAGTTACAGTGCGTGTGAAGCGTATTCAACCTACCCATTTACTTCAAAGGTTCGACTTCGCAACACTCACCCTTGTCCTTCACTGCATTCACAGCCAGTGGATTCATGCCCAACTCGACGCAGCGATCGAAGCGACACGCGCGGCAGTGAAGACGGACCGCTGCAATGGATTAGTTGTTGTTGAGCAATTATCACACGCAAACAAGAATTCCGAATTCCGTCGCGTTCGTTCAATGATGAATCGATTCAGAACTAGGTATCACTATTTCTGCTTCAACCAAGGATACTGATGGTCAGGCGGTCAACGGATGTTTTGCTTGAATTAAGCCCCGATTTATTGGATAACCAGATGGAAGCGCTGAACTGAGATGAACATGTGACGGTCTATTTGGACGGCGAATCATGCTACTATCCTAGAGCTCATTCAAAAATACCGAAAATTGGCAATTGAACAAACTCTTGCTGATCGCAGCCTTGCACGCTCCTCCATTCTCGCACACGAATCGTTTCTGGTTCTGGAGTGTGCGACGGAAGAAGGACTTGCAGCCGTAGCACGAGGGAACCTGCGAAGTTCTTCTTGGTCATTGCAAGACAGCAAAGGCATTGGCATGTGCGGGATTTTCCGGAAAAGGGGAATGTTTCATATTGTTTACATTTTCATGAATTGATTCAAAGGGACGTGTTTCAAAGTTGTCACTTCAGTTGTGAATAAGATTTCAGTCAATTGAACGATCATTGCCGGTTTAAAATGCTAACAACGCACCTCATAGTTCAGCCCGCTCGCCTTGTCCCCACAGACGGAACAGATCTTCGGACTCTCCGCCTTCTTTGCCTGAATAAAGTTATTGAACGATTTAGAAGATAAGAGGCTGGTTATACATGAGTGGAATGCGTAAAGCTAAAGTAGATTCTCTACAATCTGCACATTCTCTATTCTCAGGCGGGTGAGAAAGTGTGGAAAGAAGAGGAGAGCATCTCTTGTTTCCGAACCATTTCCCTTAGTAAGTTTCATTCTTCCAGATTCGACGATGAGAGAATGAAAGAGCAGTGGTACATACCTTGACCGTTCCCTCCTCCTCCTCAGCCAGAGATCCACTCGTACTGGGAGAGTCATCATTGACGAGTTCGAAGGGAGGAGTGTACTGAAAACAGAGAGCGTCATCACGTACACTCTCATAGCAACTAGAATAACTGCTTCAGAGTCAATCAATTTATCATATCTGGCAGTAAACGCAAGATGAGGATGGGCAGAATCAAATACTTGCTGAAACGTGAAAATATGACCTGATTGTGATTACCTGATTGTGATCGATCCACATCGAGTAACTGTCATCGATGACGTCGAACGAGGAGGGATTCTGGAGCCACGTTGAGTACATTCTGCTCTGAATTCAGGAAACTTGAGAACAATTCGCATGAAATGTTTCCTGAACTCTGTGATCGCAAGTAGAAATAACAGGAGTATTGCGCAAAGAAGCGATAGAGCGCAGTGGGAAAGTGAGTGAGTGATCAGTGGAACAGAGAGAGAATGAGAAAAGCCTATGCACTCTTGTTTTCAGTGCACAAAACCTTTCAATGGCAGTATTAACCGTAGTTTTAGTAATGCGCATTATGAAACTCGCGAGAACTGTGATCGATCAATGAAACAACATGAAAATGGCTTCAAAGAATTATTATGAATGGGTTATTTATTGAACGCGACGCTCGGTGACATCATCGTAATCGAACAGTTCAAAATGTAAAGACAACCTGAAACACATGTGATTCGCGACCGCAAGAATAGGAAGTGATCGCAACATGTCGAGAGGAGTCGGAGAGGGGGGAAAGAAAGGAGGGAAATGGAGGTGGAAGAGACTGTTTGTCAGAGGAGAGACGATAGACGGCGAAGGGCAGAGACAGAAACTAGAAATGCGAGAGAAATCATCATTTTCCCGGCTGTTGTCGTGCACACAGATAGGTTTGCAGGCGGATTTCACAATACCAGAGGCTGCTAGGAAAATATCGAGAAGCCAACGAACTAATGCGATGACAAGGTCGTTTGTCGCTGACTCCATTCTCCCCATCGACGCATCATAATGTTTGCCATTCTAGTGATAAGGAGATTAGTTTCTGCCCATTCTTTGGACAGAGAAAGGAATCAGAAATTGGGATGGTGTGCAAATTATGCCACAGAATGTGCAACAATACGGTTTAGTCAGGGTGCCAGTACCAACTTCTCGAACATTGCTGACAGATCCACCTGACAGGTGACGGATAATGAGTCTCCAGATATTTACATGGTGAGAAATTCTAAAAGATAAAGCATCAGCATGCACCCAGATTCATTTCTCGACTCCCGTTTCAGTATTATCTCGCTCTGAATGCAATCACTGAACACACATTGGAAATTCCTCTTTGCTACGTGCTAATGGGTGGGATCAGGGTTGGATGTAAAACTTATTTTTACTGATCCAAAAACGTAAAATTTACGGATAACGAAGCCCATTGAAATCCGTAAAACTGTAAAATCCATAAAACCCGTAAGCGTAAAATCCCAACCCTGTGTGCGATGAGGCAGGGTGGAGTCGAGGTATCTCGCTCTTCATGCTGTATCTGAAGGGTGTCCGAAAATAACTGCACATCTCTGGTAATCTCACATCAGTCGTATCTCCTTCACTGAGGCCCCACGACAAACGAATGAATGAGGAGTTCACCCCTTGCGGAAGGCTCACTTCGTGTCGCCTTCCTCCTCCTTCACGTTCTTCTCCCATCTAGTCAGTCTCTCCTTCTCCATCTTCCGTTCTCCATAGAAGCTAAAGAGAACATCAGGCCAAAACTCTTCCTTGAATAAGGTTTTTTCTCTAGTCTTCTCCTACTTTTTCTTCTCCCTTCTTCATCCCATTATTTCCTTCTTCTCTCCCTCTCTTGCTGGCACTCTAACTCTCTCAATGACCATCGCTCCTCCCTTTCTCTCTTCCTTTCGGAAGACTCTCTCTCCCACTTCCTTCTTTTCCTCCCTTTCTCTTCCCTCTCTAGCACAACTCTCCCTCTGGCCAGTCTCCCTTCGTACTCTATCGCCCACTCTGACCATCGAGAGAGAAAGAGAGATGGAGAGAGAGCCCCCTCCCTTCCTCTCCCTCTCCCTTGCACAAGGTTCCCCCTCTCCTCTCCCTTCTATTGATTCGGCGAGAGAGAAGAGGAGAGAGCGTCCCTTGTGAAAGGACGCCATTTCTCTTCCTCTCTATTCCCTGTCTTTTCTCTAAGCATTCCCTATCCTAAACGAAGATTGTTTTCTGACATTGCAAGCGTCCTTGATTGCTACTCCTCTCAAATTCTGGTAACTCTTCCAATTCTTTCAATTTTCAGCCCTCAATCCCTCCTCCCTTCAATACAATGATCAACCTCTTTGCGCCGAAGAAGGAGGAGGTTACGGATGGTGAGTGGATAGTTCTCGGTAGCTTTATCTAGACTGTTTACTGTAAAGCTATATTTGAAACCAACGGGAATTGTCAAACGACCCTTGCTTCATGGGAGAAATGAAGAAGCAGCAAAAACGTAGTATTCCCTGAGATTTGCTGTGTGAGAACCATAATGTTTGGAATCAAGAAAACGCTCTGACTGACCAATCCCCCATTCCAGAAGAGAGTCTGGCCGCCGAAGACGCTGTTCTCCCTCCCTTCTTCGATCTTCCCTCCACTTCCAATCCTCCCCCAACGAGAGCGAAGAGAACGAGATTGAGCAAGAATCGATCTCCGTTTCTGAGATTCTTCGTTGATACCATCGATCCTGCGAAGTTGAGCTGCGTCATCTGCAATATTGAGGTATTTGAGACTTGTCGTTCAAACCAAACACACCGACTCGCTCTCCCTCTCACTTACATAAAAGGCGAGACAAAGTGTGAAGTGAAGATATGTATATTTCGTTATTTATGTACATTCTTGATGAGCTGTTGCAATTCATTCAGAGAAACTTTAGGTTTGGCTAAGGTTCAAGTATCATGGAGAGAAATCAGCATCTCATCAGGTCCGGTACATGTACGGTTCTAAGAAGGTCACTTCCTCCCTTCGTGATCATCTCACCGCGTATCATCCTGAAGTGATGGCTGAGCTTGTCGATGGAGATGAGAGGCACGAACAGGCACAGACACATCTGCTGAGGGCCATTGCTTTGGGTTAGTTATTATATTTTCTTTCTCTTTTCTCTGACCTCATCACTCTATTGAGCACAGACAAAATTTTGTGACAAAACAGCTCGTGTGAATTACACTTCGAACACCATGTAACTTATTAGAATACTCTTTGAATGATTTCGCCCCTATCTAGCAAGCAACATTGCAGGCGAACTCAACCTCGCATCACTCGAATCTCCTAAAGTTCAAGCCTTCGTCAAGGCCCTCGATCCGACCTTCCTCTTCCCTGTGCCAGAACTCTACGGAGCACTGCTGGATGACGAGTACAAGATGATACTCAACAAAGTGGTAAGTTAGCGTTCTACTTTCTACTCTCTCAGCTGATTTTTCAAAATCATGTGCCAACGAACAATACTTGTTGAGATTGCCTTCATCTCAACATTTCCCGCACTCATATTGACGGAAAGCAGCAATCTCATTGCAGAGTGTCGCCCTCCTCGGGCAGGAAGTGGCGATCACAGTGGATGACTGGAAGTACCAATGGGGAATCACTGTTTCATTCATCGACCAGGACTGGCAGAGACAATTCCATGTCCTTCCATTGGGAAAGACGGACAAAACGGTGAGAAACTGGAAGATTCGTCCTATAGAATTTAGTGTACACGCAGAAAGCATGATGTTTCTCCAACAACAGTGCGATGCAGTTTTACCACAGTCTCCACTTTCTTATTCCGATAATTCCGTTTATTCCAGCTCCGCAATCTTCACTCTCGTCTTCAATCTGACTACAACCTCAAGTCCATCACGGCCTGCATCACTGATGTCGATGAAGTGCAGACTGCAGGAGAGAGGCTAGTCTTCTCACATCACGAAGGACTAATCCGACTGATCATTAAACCATTCACTTCAGAGCCGGATGCATTCTCCGCGCTTGCGACGACCTCGTGAATTCGTCTCTCGCTGCATTCGATAAAGGAAGGGAACTGATAGAAAGAATCAGAAGTCTCGCTGCACACTTACGCCTTAATGAAAAGAGTTGGGAAGAGTTGAAAAAGTACGTCCTACGAGATTTCATTTCTCATGTTGCGCAGAGAGAAAACATGAGCAACAGTTTCTGAATTCAGAAAACTCAACCACGCTCGATGCATTGAAACCAAACCACTGCCGATCGGATTTGAAGGATGTTGGAGCATCACTCTATCTATGCTTAGAATAGCTAAGAATCAGGTGAAATTAGACACTTGAATAAATTTGACTCAATCGAATAATTTCAGATGGCTTATCTCGACGAATCCTTCCATGCCGCGAGCCTAGTTCCTCCTAACGATGAGGAAATTATAATCATTGATCACCTCATTAATTTTCTCGGAGAAATCGAGGACTTTGTCATCAAGGTACGAGTGTTTCGGGTTCGAGGCACTTATTGATTAATTGTAGATGTCTCTGCACACTTCGACCCTGTCCTCGCTCATTCCCTACATCGAGGGATTGGAAAGGACCATCGATGAGTGAGTTCATCGAATTTTCGCGCGTTAAGATCGATTTTTAGACTAAAAGACGGCCCACTCTGTGGCTATTATCCCATTGTGCGAGACCAATTCAAGAAGGTGATGACGCCCTTCAATGAGAATAATCTCGTTCGACGAGCCTTCTTGCTTGATCCAAGGTGAGACAAATATCAAAAGTATTCAGCCGCGCTGGCTCCTCTGGCGAGAGAGGGAGAAGGGAAGAACTGAAACAAATAATATTGCAGGTTCCTGCAACTGGAAATTTCTTCCATCCAAGACACTCGCTCCGCTTGTCTCGACGAGCTTCTCACACTCGCGGACAAAGAGTACACGGGAGAAGGAGGTGAGTGTTTATCCTTTGTTTTTACGAAGTACCATGAATAGTTATTCAAAAACTCGGGAAATAATCTAATGGCACAAAACTTGTTAGCGAATTGTTCAGTCCACGAGGAGCCTCCTCCAAAGAAGTCTCGGTCGAAACTTCTCTCAAAGGCCGTGCCGCAAACAGCTCCCGAGAAGGCCAGCCATGCCAAGGTTTGTTTAGCAAGCATTACTTCTATTGGGAACTTCCTTTATCTTCTTTCGAGCTCTAGCCTCTCTAATTTTGCTAAATGATCGCTCCTTTTCCAGCGCGAATACGCCATCCTCCTCGATCTCTCGATCAAATCGGATCTCTCTGAGGACGCTGACGTCTGTGACTTCTGGCGAACCCATCGATCTCGTCTGCCTCGTCTCTCCTATCTCGCCCGTCGACTACTCGCCATTCCTCCATCGTCCATCCCGACTGAGAGATTCACTGCTGTGATGGGCGAGGTGGCAGGGCAGCTGGCGGTGGCGAGGTGAGTCGTTTGCTCTTTAGTCTTACTCAGTCAACAACTTCTTCTTCGTCTTCTTTCATTAAATCAACTATTGTATCTACTGTCTTGAGCTTGGAATGATTCAAATCAGATTCATAAGACATTGTCATTTCAGTAATCCGAAAGAACCAGAACAGAAGCGGAAGCTGCTCTTCATAGGCACGGAAAGCAAGAAACAAAGGCTAAGGTGAGATATTTTCAGCGCTTTGCAAATCAAAATACGAGCGATTATGCAATTTGCAACCGTTGGATTTCAGATTCGAAAACGCTGAGGAATACCACGCATTCTTGCTTCAGGAGCAGCGCGATTACGAGTTGAAATCGTATCCGACCAAGATTTGAAAACTAATTTTGATATTCGTATTTATTTATTTGTTGAACATGATCTCACTCGTTGCCATAATTATTTCGTTATTTATTGCATAAACAATATGCACTGAGAAGCACAATGACCCGCACATGGTAACAGGATAGGTGGAATAAACATTTTGGAACTGTTCTTTGAAGGGCTTATTGGCGCAGCCAGACAGCTGCACCTGCAGCAAGTGCAGCAGCCAGAAATGAACTGCCGGCTGCAGAATTGCAAAGGTCGCCCTTGCAGCAGCACTCGGTGCCTCCTGTTGTGGAGTGGCAGCCCTTGCTCTGAAATCAAATTCAATGAATTTTACTGAGCAGCAGGATTGAAACTGAATTCATGATCTCAGTCTACTCTGTGCCATCATGGATGAGTCACAACGATCTAATGCTCCATCACTGTTGGCAGAGGTGAGTTAGCGCAAGCTCAGGTTTCAAGTCAACAGTATCAAGGTTGAAAAGGGAAAGAATGTGAAATCAATAACTCGCACCGAGCAGAGATCCGAGTATCCGCAGCTCTTCGTGACAGTGTGCACGCCGGCCATGTAGAGATCGAGCTGGAATGATGCATAATTTAAACCGTGAAATGTTTGAAAATCAAAAATTATTCTCATGCGAAACTTTTCAATGGAAAATGGTCAAGCTTTCAACGTATCTGCAAGATATCCGTTGAGTGAGCGTTACTGACCTTATAACAGTAAGCATCTCCGATATCTCCACAGGGGAACGTTCCGTAGACCCCGGCATTGTTATCTCCAGCGCCGACTCCGATGTAGCACTTGGTAGCCATTGAAGCGGAGATGGAGAGGAGGAGGAGCAGAGCGAAATGCATGGTACCAACCTGAGAGGCCAAGCAACGTATAGGTTGAGAGTTGAAATCGTGCGCGCAAAGAAGATCAAAAGAGTGAATGCTAGAAAGGGCGTCTCCTATCTAGCTTGTGCCTATCAATTCCCTCCCTCGCACCGTCATCTGATAAGGTTTCCGGCCGTTTTCAACTGATAAGGTTCTGATGCAGTTCTTCATCGGTTATTTCGATGAAGGTTCCAACAATCACAGAATCACCAAATTAGCAAATGTTCTGCTCATTATGAGATTTATTCATCGTAGAATAATTTATTCATGAGATCAGAAAGAATTTATTTCATCCAGAAACTGAGTGTGAAATGAGGTGAATATGTTCAGTGCTGAGAGGAGCAAGTAGGTGTTCTGCAAACCGGAATTAATCTCGGAATTGAAACGAATTAGACTCACTTTGACCTTCGCTATTGCAGTCTTTTGCCAACTTATCAATGAAAGCATCTGAATGTAGGCGTATGGACCCTGTAATGTAGGTGCGATGTTGACTTTGAAGTGCTGTTTCAAAACACTGAGGTACTGACCTTCTCCGGTCCCCTACTAGCCATGACGTAGGACATTAGAGATTTCGCGTATTTTTCTCGCGACCACTGCAGAATCTGCCGAGTCTCAGCACAGAAACCGTCATCATCTGAAGTAATTTCCTTCACATGATAACTCATTAGCGTACTAACCTGGATCACAAGCAAGAATCGCTTTCAGTAGCACATACTCCTTCTTGTCTATTCCAATTGCCTTCAATCGAGAAATGATTCCGAACCATTTGCTGTGTTCGACGGAGGATTCTCTAAAAAAAAGTGTCTTTTTCTAGCTCTAACTCTTGTTCTAGAGCGTTTTTAGAACAGGAACCAAGTTACCGTACCTCAGCATCTGTCCCTGATTCAGCATCGTTCCATCCGGGTATATCGTCACGTCACTGTTCCGATTCTCGTACGAGTCAAAAGCTGCAGTCAAGTAGGCCACTGCCTGAGTGACGTTTCTTGCTAGCCGGAACTAAACAATGATTGCTTTTCAGACAAAGAAAGTGTCGAACCTTCTCACACTCCCGTAGTCCATGAAAGAAGCTCAATGTCTTCAGCCATTCTAGTGTGTATGCCTAAATAACGTTTTGAATTAATTATGATAATTTGCTAATTACCAGATCAACAGTGATCCACTGCTTGAAATTCGGCGGAAGGTTCACATCTTTTTCGGTAATATTGATGGCGATGCGATATCGAACCCGATCCTGAATTTTCAAAATTAAATTCTATAAAACAAAGATATTCCGAACCTCCATGGGCACGAATGGCACGGGCGATTGATGAGGCGGATAGGGAACGGGCATTTCCTGAAGTGTATTGTTTATTGTTCTGTTGTTACTTGTATAAATTCAGAACCTCAATCGATGGAATAAATTGAATAAATAACAACTAACCCCAAAGTCAATTCCCATTCGCGACGGTCCGAGCAGGCACCATTCCACAGATTGTGGTGGAGGGAAGGAAGGGTTGTACTGAGACCGCCTGAAGATCAAAGATTAGATCAACAATAGACAATGGCCCACCTCAGTTTCTGATGGGATGCCTCTAGGTACAACATCTCCTCGATCAATCTATCAATCATAATCTCGATTGGTTTCGGTGCAGGAATCAGCGCTACTTCCATCGGACTGCCCTCGGAGGACTCACTCGAGGGTCCCTCGGTTGATTGTACAGGTGCTGAAAAAGAAATTTTAGAGAGTTCAGGGTGATGAACGAATTCATCAATTAAAGACTGCCATTGTATGTTTCACGATAGCAATAGAATGATGAGCAAAATACTTCGAGGTTGATTCTTCTGGTTTTGTCGTACAAGAATAAATATTACCTTTGGTAGCGCCGACTGCTCTCACATTCATTCCCGCTTCGATGCAACGGGCGAAGCGACAGGAGCGGCAACGCAGTCGTTTATCTGAATGTGCTTTCATGAATTGAACGATCAAGGAACAGGGTCAAGGTAAGAATCTAGCAAGTGGAAAATAGTGCATATAGACCCACCTTTGCCCTCCCTGCACTTTTCCGGTTGCTCGCAAACGAATCGTCTGTTATGCTGGACTGTTCGACGGAAGAACGACTTGCAGCCATTGCAGGAGGCAACCTGAACGAATACTTTTCAATGAGCAAAACCAAGGTAACTGTTTCGAAAATATAACGGTTAATTCTCGAAATACGCTCAAACACATTGTAATTCTCGTAAGGTTCATTCTCGCAAGATTCATACTTCAAAAAAGGAAAAGGAGAAGAGAAGTCAGCAACTCACATTGTAATTGTATCCAATAGCCTTCTTGCCGCACACTGCGCAAGTTGACGGACACTCCCCCTTTTGTGGGCCCGACTCTCTCGTTTCCTTCTCCATTGCCACAGACCAGTCCATTCTCTGCCTTTTAGGCATGTTGGCATACGGATTGGTTACCGGTCTCGGATTCATATATTTCGCTGGACACTCCGCCATATCGATTAGGTGTCTTGATAAATCATCGGTGAATGAGTACATCCCTGAAAGAGTCGATAAAACGCGATAGACACTGACAAAGAAGAAGTAGTATTGTGACAAATCGGAGAGCAAATACAGAGAGACGGCAGGTAGTGAGAGGGAAACATTGTGAACTCTATGGACAAACATGACGCGAAGCACGTCGTTGGCTCAGGATAACGAGCAAATTCTCTATTCAGGACAATAAGATGGGGTTCCATTACGTTACTTGAGAAGTAACATATCTTAGTGTCTGTCTGTCTGTTTGTCTGTCTGTCTGTGACTAACGTCTGTCACGCTTTCGAAAAATCGCTGTAAAACGCCTATTTCTCATCGCTCAAGCCTAAACCCAATATCGTACGGACCCCCTTGAAAAACTTTTTCGAAAAATTTGCATATTACATAGTGATGACGCAATATGACGAAAATTCTCTTCACACCGTTTTCGCCTGAAACTCAACCAAATCACTCGGGCGAACCACCAAACAACTTCACATGACTAAAATATTCAAAATTTGCATATTACGTAGTGATGACGCAATCTGATGAAATCTCTTTTCGCGCCGTTTTCCCCTGAAACTCACTCAAATGACTCGGGCAAGCGACTATACAACTTCACGCGCACAAAACTTTTTTTAAAAATTGATATGCTTGCATAATGGTTAATGGATCGTGGGGACTATCTCGATGGCAATGTGTGGAAAGGTTCGTGTGGATAGCAGTGGGAGAAAAAGTTGCGACGGAGCCACGAAGTGGCCGAGTCGCAACTGTTTCGACCACTGCTATCCACACGAACCTTTCACATTGCTATACGAGACAATACCCACCAAAAGACTTAGGGTGGTACCCGACCCACCCCGTTTCCTAGACCTACGTATGTAACCGGATCGCCCGCTCTCTAGACTTACGTAGGTAACCGGATCGCCCCCTCCCCTTTACATTGATTCATACAACGCTATTATAAGAAAGGCATTGCATGGCCCAACCTGCGATGCGCTTGCGAAAGGCTCGTGAGGCTGAGAGCTATTCGAAAAGTTGCGATGGAGCCTCGAAGTGGCGGAATCGCTACTTTTTTGAATCGCTTTCATTGTCGGCCTCACGAGTCTTTTGACACACATCCCGGCGTGCAACGTAGCAACCGTAGGTTGCTAGTTTAGTATGGGGAACTATACGAAAAGCGTATTGGATGAGCCAAGTACAGTCTGGTTGCCACGGAAATAATGGGAGAGAAGATAGATCACGCGCAAGAGAAGAGAAGGAGAGAAGGGAAGTAGAGAGGAGAAGGGGTGAAAGGAAAGCAGAGAAGGAGGTAGAGGAGTTGTGTGCGTTTGTGAAGTTGTGTGCGTGGAATGGAGTGAGGGGATGGGTGCAGTGGAACAGACGGGTAGTGAGGCACAGGTGTGTGAGGTATTGGAAATGCCATTGTGAAAATACCATTTTTATTTGTGCCGAATCCTTCAAAAGTTTTGAGTAAAATCCAAAATGATTTTTTGATCGATTGCTTCCAAGTTTCCTTATTCAACGTGCATTCTGCGTGTTTGTGGCAAAATCTTGCTGAATTTCTGAATCTCGATTGCATCTCAAGTGTGATTCCAGCACAGTTTGAGCATTCGATTCTCGGTATAAATACTTTCGAAAAGGCTCTCCAATCATTCAACAGGAACCTTCTCTTCGACTCTTCTTCAGCTCCTTCTTTTTCCTGCAACGAGGCCAATTTCGCAACTGCGTCCATGTTGCAGTCAACCTCGATGCAGCTTCTTCAACGAGGAGAGCTACTTCTACCAGAGCTAGCGTATCGACACTGTAGCTAGCTCTTCTATTTTCCCGACTGTTTTGTCCGTCCATATGTCCACTCAGTCCTTCCTTCGAATGTCAGACGTCCAAGTAAAATGTCGTTCAGAACCCATCTCGCAGTGTGCTCTTCCTACTCATTATCCTTCGCCTCCTGAAGGATTTGAGCCTGCGAAGGCCCCTGTCTATGGAGATGGCGGTGGGGATTGACATATGACTTTCCAGGACACGAATGCCTTTTCAGGAACGCTCGAGTGCGCGGAAGGCCAGCTTTACATGGTGGGTTTGACAACCTTTAGGCCGCATTCTCACTTCGAGTGAGAGCTTGAATCACGATCAATTACAGTGTCTGGACGGAATTGGAACAGCAGTGGATGCAAATCACTTGCACTGCCACAAGGAATTGGGAAAGTAAGGAATCGTGAGAGTTCTGGATTCGCATCACTCCGTTCATTAAACGGTGTATTTCAGATGGAAAACAGGCGTGGAGACACTGAATATTACTGAACGGGTAAGATGATAAGTTCGACTAAAAGAGTCAAACATTGATTTTTGCAGATTGGCTGCATCAAACCGAAGAAGAATACCGTTGAAGGTGTCATCCATTTCTTTTGATTTGCTGAACCAAATTTCATTTCTCATTATGTTTTTATTTCAGTTCGTTGTCCCTTCTCGGTCAACGTGACCGAGTGCGTCCATCTGGACGGGATCTCCCTCAACGGCAACGTCTCCGTCTGTCAGCACGGCACGACGGCGATGCTGGAAGGTCACAACGTCGACGGCGTCAAGAATATCACTTGTGCAGGTCCGATTTTCGGCTTCTCGAGTACAATCCTTAACCACACCGTTTTTGCAATGTTGATTCATCCCATTTTTACATGGTAGTATGCTTTGCAGATGCCTCTGGATATCTGTCTGTCGGTTTCGAGAGCGGTGCTGTGTGCAAGAACAACAACTTCACCTTCATTTGCCAAGGGCGTAAGCTTCCCCAATTTTTCCAACTTACAAATCGATAAAATCTCAGCCACCACGACATCGACGACTACAACTACGGTATCCACAACGACGCTGTCCACGTCGACTACGGTATCGATTAGTTGAGTGAAACTATTGATTGGAAATTGTAGACCACCACCACTACGACCACTCCAAGCCCAACGACATCAGTGGTACGTTTGTGTTGCATTTTTGAGCATTGGATGTAACTTTCAGTGAAGCAATTGATAAAACTAATTCAGGTAACAACAACGACTGCCGTCCCTACTACCACGGTGATCTTTTGTTTGGCGATTCGAGGACCCAACTCGAAGTCTCCCGAGTGTAGTTCGGAAAACAAGAGATCTCCTCATTTCGCGCACTCTCTATCCGGTCAGGGAGACCAGAGATCGTGTGGGAAAGAAAAGAGTCAACTCTTATTTTCCGCACTCTACTCTCGCCCTTCTTCTCTTCGGAGAGTTTATAGACTTTAAGGAGAGTTTCTTCGGAGAGTTTCTCGCAAAGTTTACAAGGCAGTCCTTCGCAGACGAATCCGAAATGCATTCCTGGCGGCATCTGGAGTGAGTGGGTGACGACCGGACCATGCCCTACTACGTGTGGTTCCTACAATAATGCAACGAGGATACGAACTTGTAATGATTGTGGATACGGCTGCCCGTGCGAGTGAGCACCTCTCACGTCGTAAATCGAATGCACGTCTACTCGCTTTCAGTGGAGCCAAGGAGGACATCGGTCCTTGCGGCATCGCAACTTGCCCGTGGCCCGCGGATTGGTGTTCTTTACCCTACCCGAGACAGTTCAACTGTAAGACCGGCCATTGTTTCGAGCACTGATTGTTTTCATTCCAGTCGGGACAAACCTTTTCTTCTGTGGAACGGAAAACGCTCCCTACAAGCTCTGCGATGGAACCATACTAAATGGAACCAGTACATAATTTCCGACGCATCTTCTTATCTGTCATCTGATCGATTGATTGCTCTCCCGATTATTTTAATCACTCATGTAAAACACTCTGGGAGACCCCGGATGCTCATCGAAATAAACGAAATTCGCAAATGTTTATAAATCCAGAAAGAGACATGTTCCCCGAAATAATTAGGCTCTTATTACAAAAATTGTGTTCAACATCGACTTTTTATTTGGAGATCGCCCAATACAGATAAGACAAAAAGAAAAATAGTTTGATGATCAGGGCGAGAATAACTCGTCCATAACTGCGGGAATCATTGCGCCTTTCAAGCCGAGAGCTGACATGAGCACGTGCAGATCCTAAAATAGTTATCATTGAAGGCATTGCATACGAACCATTCGGATCGTTTTGAGTCATGGAATACTGCGGAATGATAAGGTACCGAATTCCTCTAGTGGTCTGATCGAAATCAAGCTCACCTTTGCCTTGCGAATAAGTCGAGTTAGCCAAGCAACAAGGGAAATCATCTCACCGAAAATCGAAGGTCCCTGAACAATCTTCCGATGCAAAAGCGTTATGAAACAATAACCTCATCGACGCCTCTTCTTGTTATCATATATCGAAACAGCGCAAGGGAGAAGCGGTCGTGCTGAAATAAAAAGAATATAACTTATAATATAACTAAATAGCTAATATTCCGTCAACCTGCTGCTGCAACAACAATCGAGAAGTGTTTGTGAATCCATCGTAAACTGAACATTAAGTACGGTATCCGGTACCTCTTCAGTATCCTCACCAGGTTGACAGGCCATCATTCCCTTCAGTAGCACATACTCTTGCTTATCCATTCGTAGTTGTCGAATGCGCTCGATGATCTCGAAGTGAACGGCGCGATCCATTTTAGCTTCTCTGAAAGGACTTCAGTTATGTTACTTGGAGTAAAACATTTCCATGAACACTTCAGCGGTGGTAGTATACATAGATTGTAATAGGCCCAGGAATACGGCAACTATATTTGTCCAAAGAAATAGCAAATGATTTTCCTCAGAAAAACGATAGTAATGACGAACCTCGGCAGTTCTCCTTGCACCAGAATCATTCCGTCGGGCATCACAGTCACTTCGCTCCGTCTCTCATCATGAGACCAGAATGCGGCAGTGAAGAGGGCGACTAGTCGAGAGACCGATTTCACGTGGATTCGCTGGAATTTAATAAACTAACATTCCTGCACATCTCCGGACATTTCATAATAGCTCCTAACCGTCATCAATCCTCGTTCTCAAGCCATGCAAGAAACGATTCCATTTAGAGGATGATTGAAAATCAATTCAATTTCACCCTATTGAGAGGTGCAGGAGCACCCATAAATTTCACACGCTCATTTCAAGCAGATTGATTGAGATCAAAATATTCGATTCAATAAAACTGACTTTCTCGCTCTCAGTCAGTTTCTGAAAGAAGGAGAACGTCTTCAGCCACTCGATGGTGTATAACTGGAAATAATGTTCAATTTTCTAAGTCTGAACTTCAAGTCAGAACTCACCAAGTCCGTCATAATCCACTTCTTGTAAGTTGGTAGGAATTTGAAATTCGCAGGTCTTGGAGGAAACTTCAGTCGATCACGAAGACGAATCTGCGTTTTTAATAAAATGAAGATTAAATATGAGTTGATTCGAAACCTCAATAGGAATGTAGGGAGCGTGCAGTGGATGAAGTGGATAGGGAATGGGCATGTCCTGTGAACGCGCAATGATTCCTATCAATCTATCTCGTTATGAAACAAACAATGAACTCACCCCGTATTCCAAGCCCATTCTTGATGGCCCTTGAATCACCCAATTCATACTGACGTTCGGATCGTGCGGATCAGGGTTGAAGCGAGATCGCCTGAAGTACGGAGGTGTGTGTTAATCGGGGATGGAAAATATCAAAGTCACCTCAATTTCTGATGTGCATCTTCTAAGACGAGCAGTTCCCGTAGTGTCTGGTCTATGGAGAGCTCGATCGGTTGAGTGGGTGTGCGGGCAAGGGGTGAGGACTGAAACTGCAGACTAATGCAAGACTTTAGGTTACATTGCAAGGCTCTATCAGTCGATCAGACTCACCACAACGCTCGTTGAAGGTTGCATTTCGCACTCTTTCGAAAGTCGAATCCCTCTCTTCTCCAGTATTTCTCTGATGAGCTTGTTTGCAGCTTAAATTTCATCCATTTTGAGCTGATCATTCCGCAAGAAACAGTCAGATTCACAGACCTGGATTGGCAACAACGGACACTCCAAGTGGGTTCATTCCTGTTTCTACACATCGATCGAAACGGCAGGCACGGCAACGGACTCGCACTTCTAAAAATACAATTGTGTCATAATCTGGAGACAGTGGTAGCTTCTTGAAATTTTGCACAAATCCCAAGGACGCAACGCATTTGAAATGAGTAAGTGGAATGATTTTATCTTTGCATTTTCCGTCTCCTCTGCACACGTAACGTCGTTCACCGTGGATCGCCCGTCGGAAGAAGGTCTTGCAGCCGCAGCACGAACCGACCTGGGAATACGAGAACCGATCAATCTCTGCAGTGATGAATGACACGCTTTGAGGCACATATTCGTCGATTTCCTAGCAGAAGTCGGCTGCTTTGGATTAGACTAAAGGTAGCAAAAGATACCTCATAGTGATATCCACTGGCCTTGTCTCCGCACACTGCGCACTTCTGCGGACAGACAACCCGAGATTGCGATTGAGACGCTAGACTTTGAATTCGAAATTGAGAAATAACGTTTCCGTTTCTCAAAAATTATTCGAGCATCGACTGAACAAGCGGAATACATACCTCTCTGATAATTCATTGAAGATTGAAAAGAGCCCGGCTGTTCACGGGATAGCATTAGAGGCTAAAATCATGCAGTAGAAACAGTAGCAATGGAGCAACGGAGAATAAAGAAAATGAGTGTATCTGACAAACACGACGAAAGTGGAAGACGTTGAAGGGGCATGTTGTCCTACGCTATCACATTCTAGTGTCATGATCTACCATTCAAACGACACTATTGAACAGCTTCAAACAGGCGAAAGAAGGAAACCAGCAGGAAATGAAAGATCTCGCTCGCTCTGGGAGGGTGCACAGTGTTGTAGTGTGTGAGGGGGAGAAACAGAGTGAGAGAGAAGAGAGACGAGACGAGAAAGGAAAAGGAGAGAAAGGAGGGCACAGCTGAATCATAACAGGAACCATTGTGAGATCACTGAAACAATGCGATCTGCGAAGTTTGAGCTATTGTTGGGCGAAACTACTTCAGCAGGCGATAACTATGGAAGCAGCAGAACTTCAGAGTTTTTACTTCAAAGATGTGGAATATTGCTCAGTGCAATGTGATCCAAATTGTCGATAGAGCAAGCGAAAGTGAACAACGGAACAGTAATTCTACAAGGCCGAAGTGTTGTTCCAACGGGACTTGAGTACGGAAAGTGCAGAAATGGTGAAGATAATGACATGATAATTCCATTGAAAGGGGAAGAGATTCTCCGAATTGTCCTTGTTTGGTAAATTATTTCATTAATTATTCCACACAACTTATTTTCTACCCTTGCATCCAGAACAATCAATATTTGGAATTCCTGCTCTCTACGATGTGCTTAGTAACTTTATCCGTTCCTAATACCCCTTGTTCTATCCACATTCTGATATTACCTGTTGGCTTCATCATTGATTTACCTCCCTCTCCCACACCAACCCTCGTTTACAAGCAACACCAATACGACATCATCGACGAACCTCCGTTTCTAGACGACTATTTACAACATTTCTTGTAAAGCTGCAAAGTAACGCCCGAAACGCCAACCCAACATATTCTACATTATGCACTCACGATAATAATTTCTTGACTGTGTTCATGAATGATCACCTAAAGCCTCGCACACATAAACATGAACCCAAATTATTTCGAACATAACTATTCCTACTCTTCATCCACATCTCGTAGCTTCTGCTTGAATTTCTTTCCTTTCAATTCCCTCTTCTTCCCTTCTCTCTTCGATGCCTTGCTTTCCGTTGCATCCTGATTGGGGATGGAGTAGAGTAGTCACAGTAGATGGAGGATACCTTCCGTTGCTTGGCTGACTTGGGAGGAAGAACGAGTCCGCCTGGTTCATCCCCGAGAACTTCGTAGAGAGACTGAATACGGTAGGGTCATACTGTACCTCGATTTACGCGGTAGTCGAATAGGAGACAATAAGCAGACCATTTGAGAGAGGGGAGGATCCACTCGAAGAGGAAGAATAAGAAGGTGAAGAGGAGGGGGGGGGGGGTAATAAGAGACAGTAAAATCAATCAATGAATTTAGATTATATTTGGAGAACTTGAAGAGAAAGAAGTCGCACTTTCAAAGAAGTAGCACTTGGGTTAGAAAAACATCGAATGCACCACACAACCAGTATCGTACAAATCGTTTCTGAGAAAATGTACATTATGAAATTGTCAATGGTACAAATAGCGATACAAATAGTGAGACTACAGCAAGAAATACATTTCACAGATCAATTGAAGCAATCAAGAGACTATAACTGCAAACTGACTAACAAGCCATTTAACAGCTAATCTCTAACGAACCACGATCTCAATTCTAGCAATAATAGAGAATGAGAACAAAATCAACGGTTACACGGTTGTTTACATATAAGTAGGGGTTAAAATGTGTTAGTAGTGTTGAACAGGATATCTTCAATCAGAATACTTGGGTCTAAATGCTCTCATTGAGCAAGGATAGTGTATTCAATGGTGAAGTCAGGAATGGCATCCTTCATCACATTTTCTGCTCTTCTCATGTCTCCAACTGGTCTCTTCACGAAATCAATCTTGATAGGAGTGGGTCCAGATGGTGCCATCTCTACCATCACCTTTAATACCTAATATTCATCTCTCCACTCTCAAATGGTGGTATACCTGCAGCAATTTGATTCCTCCGACTACGGTGAAGCTAGTGTGGCTGTAGAGTCGATAGAAGGAACTCTGGCACTGCAATATTCTTACTTCCCTCTACACTCCTCTCATCAACTAACCGTCGCTTTGAATGCATACACATCGGGAGAGTCTATAGTGAGGGAGAAACTCTTGTAATCTCCATTTGCTTTCATCTACAAATGAAAATTAGATTAACAGTATATTCCAGAAGCACAGAAATGCGTACCTTCAGCCCTCCTTGAGGGCAGATCTTGACACATTCCCGAGGATCCCTCTTCACCTGACAGCAATTTGAGATTAACCGAACAAAGATAATCTTCAACGGGAGAGAGAGAGAGAAAAAGCATAGCTTACAGTGGAGGAAGAGACGGAAACGGATGGAGTCGCATTGCTTCGAGAGTGATCTGTCAAATGAACGTGTGAAATATTGTTTTGTTTAAAAAATCAAACTTCCAAAAGTGAGGTTGGCGATTTTGGAGAAGTAGGATCGAGTAGTATCAACGGGCGTCCTGGAAAACACAAAATCAACCATATTTTTTAGTGAATTTTTAGTGAAAGACTCACTGATCTTTATCCTTCTCTTCCTTCTTTTCCTTTCTCACAACAGCATTCTCTTCTATTCCACCCAAATTAGTCATCAGACGCCAGTGTTCGGAGACGATCGATTTATCATTATCTCCCTGCACTTATGTGAATTATTGATCGACTACCGGAAGGGAGTTGTATAGCTAAATCAATTAATTAATTAATTTTCTCTCCCTCTTGGTTGATCTACCAACTCACAACCTCGGACAGTCGTGATGCACTTCCACTTTAACTGTTCTCAGTGTCTCCGACAACTCGTCTACTTCCTCAGAGATAGCACTATCATTCATCTGGAATACATTTTTAATTGCATCGTTCAATCGGAAAAGAAGGAAACTTTCGGTTCATTTTTCTTGACTTTGTATATACCTTTGAATTCTTGACTTCAGAACTGGCAATGGAAGCATCTTCACTCTGGATGTCCTCCTCCTCCTCATCTTCATCATCTTCTTGACTAGAATCTTCGACAAAGATGATTCCCAGATCAGCGAGAGTGACCAGCTCTTGCTTTTTTCTGCATATGCACAATTAGCTGGAAAAACAGATGTATGACTCCTCAATACCTCTCTCCATCCGGCCTCGCATGCAGATTATTAGGCTTGATGTGGGTTGCAGTGAGAACAGCCTTCAATTAGGACAATACATTCCGTCCAAAAAAAAAATTACAAACCTTTCCATTATCATTTTGCATTCTCGAGCTGAATTTCCTCTCGATCAGTTCTTTCCAATCATAGGAGAAAACACCCATCTGAACTAATCATTTTAGCTTATAGCACTGTATGAATATACCGCAATCATAAAGGACAACTCACGGGGAAGCATTCCACCAACATCTCTACCATATCGTCATACATTACTTTGAAGGATGGAATGGCACAGTGCTTCATCTCTGGATCACACACCGTAACGTTCTTCTGTTTCTCTTCCAGCTCTATAAGTATTTACAAAATAAAACCCTTCCCTTGCCAGTTGAACAACCTCTCGCTGCTTTTGTATGTGCTTCTAGCACTTGGATATCAGTGAACAGCACAGATCCATCAGGAGTGGGAGACACCCGAATCTGCATGCACCATCATTACTACCTCCGTTCATTTTACCATCGCACCTTGTCATTTCCATATTTGTTGATAATCTCGGCCAGGTTGACAGTGTCGAAATGCCTGAGATTCGAGAATCAGGTTCATTTTATTTATTAATCGAACCTCTTGAGCTCATCTGCAGTGAATGGCGCATGGAACTCATTTTCGTAGAGTCTGCAGAAGACTCGAAGAGTAACAGATCCCTTGCACTTGGAGAGAATTTGGTTGAATCGACGCATTCCCTCCTGAGGACCCGCTGGACGTGCAGACGAAGACGGATCATTCTGCGAACAAATATTTAACATTATTCAGAAAGAACTAAGAAGCACATACCGGTATAGCAGATAGAATGGGAGAGAACGGTAGAGACTGAGGAGAAGATTGCGTCCACATTTGTTTGAAACCTGAACAACAAAGTCTCGCTGTGTCAAAACGAGTCAAGAATGGGTTGCCAGGGAACATCGCGAGCGATTAACTCCATAACTTTGTCATACT
>LS513281.1:532136-550381 GCA_900490845.1 Pristionchus japonicus
TGTTTAGCGCATAATACGGAACATTAAATTCGATAGTGCATTATTGATTATTTGTAAATTCTCAATCTTCGCAGGGAGTGTTACTAGAGCTCATAGGAAACGACTAAGCACATTAGCTAAGGTCTGAGTGCCCTCAATCAATAGCTGAAATTCTACAGGGTGGAATAATAAGCGGAACGGTTTATTCTTTTGCGATAACAATCAATGACTACATCACCATAGAAAACTAAGCGCCTTCACGAACTCTTTTAGGCGAGCTTCATGAAGCTTCAACGAGCGAAATCACCTAAAATCTGGCGGGAAAAGCATTCTCGCACTAGCATGAACAGCACGACGATCTAAAACGGGAGCGGGAGAAGGGAATGGCTTTGTTTGCGCGATGGGAAGAGGAGGGGAGAGGAGCGAAACGATCGATAGCGCACGAGGAAGGCTAGAGAGAGAGGGTAGATCAAAGAGGAGGGGAGAGATGGGAGGAGGGGAGAGCGCAGACGACGAGAGAGTCGAGAGAGCACTCGAATTGAAGAGTGCGCACATCCGGAGAATTCCCTCGGTCTTCTACTTTTACCTGCTCGTTGCTCGTTATTGAGACTGATTCCTCCATTGTTTCGTTGTTTTCTAGTTCGAGTTCTTCTTCTAATGCTTCATTATCGCTCCCAATGCTATTATCTCGTCAAATATCGCTCCCCAATGCTATTATCTCGTCGTCAAATATAGTTCCAACACGGAGGGGACAGGCGACGGTGAACATTTTTACCAAAAACCGCGACGCGTAACCGCTTTGCGACCGTTTTTTTTTAACGTTTCTGGCTTATTCAATTTTTCTTGCTTATATTTCGATATCTTCTAGATTACAGATTAGCAAATTAGTGACAAAACGCAAAAAAATAATGATTAAAGCTATCAAAAACCGCGCACGTGCCATTCTACTTGAAATTATTTAGGTCGAGTTATTTTTCATGAATTCGCATCGTAAATACAATTGGTTTGTTTTGAATGATGCAACGAAGCAGGAACTACATAAATAGCTAGATAGACGTGTTAGCAGACTTCAATTAACTATATAAAACTGCTTAGATAGAACTTTTTCCCGTGATAGCCCGGAGGTGAGCCGTATTGTAGTACGGCTGAAAAACCTCGACCGAGCACACAAATTTGCATGCGCATCATAATTTCACCGGCGGTTTTCCACTACGTGTCCCCTCCGTGCCAATGATTCGTGATTCTCAGTAGGGTTGGCTAAACGAGAACGAGAATACGGGCCCGCATGCTCGTGGGTTTCTAAACGGGCCCGTTTAGAATAACGGGCCCTTATTCCTCAATTTGCATGAGAGAGGAGGTCAGAGAAAAGTGAGAGAGTGTGCGAAATTGAGAGGGCACCTAAACGGAACCGTATTAGCAATACTGGCCCGTTTTCCTCCACCTCGATTTGCATATCCATTACGGGCTGGTAATAGAGAGACGCGCCAATACGGGCCCGTTTACCTCGTATTGCCAACACTACTTCTCAGTCGTTCCGTTTTGTCCCGAATTTGCTGGCTTCTTGATGCTTCTAGAAGCTTCTTCTTCGCTTCTCTCCGACAATTCCTGCGGCTTTATTGGCGTTTTCCTCATGGTGACCGTCCTTACCCTTGGTCATACCTCCATTCACCTTCCAAGCCACCAGTCCGACCCCATTCCTACCGTATTCCATCGATTATCACTTGATTCTTGTCACTGTACTGCTTTAAGCCTATAAATTGTCATCCTGGCTCCATTCCTACCAGTGTTTAATCGATTATCGCTCGATTTCTTGCCAATGCATCCGTGTAAATCCTCATTTGCCCTCGCATTCAGATGAGGGACGACAGCGACGGCGATGGCAGCTACACGAACGTGATGGCGCCCGAGGCGGTGGCCGACTGGACCGAGGCCCAATTGGGAGTGTGCACCACCCCACCGCCACCACAGCAGTACTCGTCGCCCCCGCCCTGTCTGATGAGAGGTGAGTATAGTTGTTCAATAACCAAACAAACACACAATGGTATCGATGCTGAATTGATGTATTCGTTTCAGAATATCACTGAAATGCACCCGATTCGTCTTTTCGCGTTGACTCGCTGTTTTATCGTTCTGAATCCGCTTAATAACGAATATCTGGCAGTAGTCGATATCTTAGATCCATGATATTTGATATATTGTGTAAATACGATCTCTCTATAGATCCGTACTGCGCGGCGCCGTCCGTCTCCTCGGCCCAACATCAGCAGTTTGTAGTGGGACCACTACAGCAGCAGCAGTTCAACTACCCCTCGCCTCCCCAGCCCGGAGATACGCAGTCGAGAGGTCAGTAGTACGATGTTTTTACCGTATATACTCCGGAATATCAAATCTGCCTTGGTTATTATTGTGAACTCTTGACCCTCGATTCATGACCGTTCCATGCCATCGACAATATTTGCAACACGGTGATATCGCTAGTCAATTTGATTCCCTCCAGATCCGTACTTCGCTGCTCCATCCGTCTCCTCTGCCGTGTGCAACCTCACACCACCGCAGCAGCAGGTGCTGCACAACTACCTCTCGTCGCCTCAGCCAGGGCCGATGCAGTCGAGAGGTGAGCCATGCTATTTTCCCTTTGTTATCCATGGTTAAAAATAAAATCACAACAAAATCCTCACTCTTTTATTTATTCCGTTTCGTAGAATATTTGAAACTCATTTTGTTCTCGTTGAGAAACCGTAATTAGGTATTCTATTTCGGGTCCATGTTCTTTCCCATTCAATCATTCACAGTGCATTGAAACGTGAGTGATTGTCTCGTTTGATTGAGGCTTGTGAATCTCTATCTCTCTTGAATCTCCGCACCATACAGATCCGAACTTCGCGGCGCCGTCCGTCTCCTCTGACCAACAGCTGCAATACAACTACCACTCGCCGCCCCAGATGCAGTCAAGAGGTGCTTATTTACTTTGGCCCATAGTAGCAAAAATATTGGTTCGGTATTGTAATTTTAGCTTTCTATATAATGTATGAAACTCAAACCAGTTAATTAGGTTTGCTCGGAAGTTTTGTTATGTTTGATATTGATCAATAGGATCCCCTTACAGATCCCTACTACGTAACGTCGTCCGCCCAGCAGCAATGGGGAATGTGCACCCCAGTCGCGTCACCGTATCCCGCCACACAATTCGGGTTCGACACTCCGCACCCGCAGACGCCCTCGCTGATGATGCAGGCAGGCGGTGAGTCGTGGAGTTTACCTAATGTGTCTGTAGAGTACGGTAGCTTAATTAATCTCTGATCCTTTTATTTTGTTCATTAGAACTGAAATTTTGGTAAATTGACTATTAGCGATTCACAATCGGCTATTCAATTTCGTCAAACTTCAGGTTCCTTCTCGGCCCTTCCCAATCATTCCTTCGCCGTGTGCAGCGGCAAGTTGCAACCTGTGCAGCAGCTGCAGCATCCATACGCTACGCCACCGTACCCTGCCCAATTCGGATTCTGCACCCCGCACCAACAGCAGACGCGACCACTCAACGGTCCCCCGCCCGGTGAGTCAAAGCCGTATTTTCATCGAAGATATCGTGTTGAAACGGTTAGTTTAGTGATCTCTGTTCTGTCACTGAGCTTTGATGTTGTCAGATGTCTACTACTTACCGCCCAACATGCAACAGCAAATGGGTGCACCACCGTACCAGCTACCGTACCCCACCACCCAATTTGGATTCACCACTCCACACCAGCAGATGCACAGTGAGTTTTAAAGGTTTATGTTTGTCATTTTAAGTTTGTTTTTGCCCGATTTTGAGAACAATGTTGTCTATTGTTATAGTTTTTGCTAATAGAATTGACTAATTCGCTGCTTCAAGATTTCATTGCAGACACATTCGACTATTCGCCCTCCTCAGTCTGCAGCTGGAGCAACAGCTCCCTCGGGTCGCACGGCTTCTCCTCGCCCGAGCTGCAGCCCGTGCAGCAACTGCAGCTGCAGCAGTTGAAGCAGCCGACCAGAATGCGTGAGTGCTGCTAAAACTAGCTGATCGAAGTGATAGTAATCATCATCACCCTCTAGTTTATTGAATAATTTTTGGACGCAAACATTGTCAAGACATCAGAGTTTCTTTAAAAAAATTATTTGCATTCACCCTCTGAAACACCGGTACTATAGGGAATCAACGTTTGAAGTTCAACGGTAAGAGTTCAAAGACCACTCACAGGTCGTTCGTGGGACGGCGTAATGAGGGCCAATCCGAAGCTGCGCAAGCAGAACAATGGCGAGTTTTTTTTTTAAATAGCATTTCGAAAGTCTGGAATTTAATCGATCAATCAGGCCTGATCCTGAACTCCCTGGGGCCATTAGTTATGACTTTGTGTGCTCGTCACCGATCACCGACTGATCATTCATCTTCAGGCAGGAAGACGTTGTGGTATTTCGTCATGAAGATGCTCGTTGATGAGACGAAGCGAGATGTCGTCGTCTGGACTGGCAGAAGGAGGGAATTCAAGTGAGTGATGAGCTTCGGTCTTTTGTATCGAGTTTATCTGTTCGAGAGCGTGTCCCTTATTGTTAGTGTTCGATTGCTCGTATGTCTAATTGTGTGCTATTGTGTTTCATCGGGCACTCATGAAGCATCGAGCGAGGGGGGAACTGATCCTGTTATGGCACATATTGGTAAAATATATATTCAACGAAGTGACAGGGCCCCTGCCTGCCAGGGGTGTGAAAAATGGTTCACGCAATCCTCTTTTTTAATGTTCGCAATTTTAGTAACTTTACTTCCACCTTCAGATTCGTGAATACGACTGCGTTCTGTCGGGAGTGGGCCGACTACAACCATCGATCCGACGTGGTGAGGAGAGCTTTGGTCTTTGGTCTTTGATCTTTGATCTCTGGATAGTTGTGTGTTCTTGTCGTGCGTTTGCTGATCCGGTGCTGGACAAATGTCGGATAATCAAGGCACCGTATTCCTGACTACCGTAATCTCCTCCCTTTTCCAGAAATGGGACTCGGTCGAGCGCTCGCTCCGCGGCCTCTCCAAGACGGTCATCAAGGCCGTGCCCACCGGTGAGGGTTCAGATGGGGATCCCAGAGAGATGCAGATTTTATTGATTTTTGCTACCGTAATCCTGTAGTGGATGGGGAGCGAGAAGGAGAAAGTCTGAACTAGTATTTTTCCTCTGGATGAACTCGAGTATTAGGCTGAATAGCCGATCTTTATTATTTGATCCCTAATCCCTGGTCTCTTCCAGACTTTCACAAGGGCCGCAACGTGCCCGCCCTCTACCAATTCATCACTGAGGTTTGTGTTGTTTTAAGGTTTATAAAATAAGCTGATATATTGCTACTGTTAAGCGTCTTTGATGACAACACTGGAAAAGTTGGTGTTGCCAGAGTTGATTTCTCGAGTCATCGTTGTCGTTACTAATGAATCTTCTTCTCAGCCATCCGTCCATCTCAACTGGACCGAGAGCAGACTGGATGAGTACATCCAAGATCACGCCGATGTGAGAGATTAATTAATTAATTAGTTAAATAACTATTTAATTAATTATTAATTCGTCTAATTAATAAGTGATGATGATCTAATTAGCCTGGTTGCTTGAGTAGTATTTGACTGTTTCGCGAGAAATTCAAGGAGGACTCTCCATCAGAGTAAATTAGAACACAACTAAACCGATCAACGATAGTTTATGCATTCCTCCGTGAATTCATTAATTCCTTGCTTAATGATGACGCAATTGCAGCCCTCCTACGCCTCATCTGCTCCTCCCGAGGAAGATTGGTCGTGCAAACGGCGCAGAACGGAGACAGAAGACGCGGCCTCGCCCACTCAGACTCCGCCCACTTTCCAGGAATTGGACTCCCCTCCTTCCGATTCTTCCCCTGCCCTTAGTTCATGCTCTTCCATGTCACCCCCTGCCTCATCCCCATTCACTCGCTTCTGAGCTGGTACAATAATAAACCCCTCCCCCTGCTATTTGTAATAAGTCTTTCACTTTCCATTCTTTTACTGCCTCGATTTTTGCATTAGTCTTGCTTTGCCTCATCTTACCCATTTTATCCATCGCACTAACTCAGAATATCCCGATTCTATCGCTCCTCCGGTTATCTTTCTTTCTTCATATCTCGGTTATTCGATTCGCTTTTTGTGTTCATAACTTTTTGATTGTCTGGTATTTGTGAATACTCGTTTATTCGATTAGATGTTTTTTCGCATGTATGTTTAGATTTGTCTTGTATTTTTGAATTCTCGGTTTCTCGATTCGCTGATTTTAGACTTGTATGTTTCGATTTGTCAGATATTTGTGAATACTCGGTTACTCAATTCTCCGATTTTTTCGGTTGTATTTTTACATTTGTCAGGTATTTTCGGAATACTCGGTTATTCGATTCACTGATCTTTCGTTTGTATGTCTTTCATGATTACGTAGTTCTGAATACAAGTTCTTTGCGAAAGCGTCGTTTGAAGGTGATAGAAGGTATCTACAATGCATTTGATTGGTCAGAAATACAGTAAATGAACAATTCGAGGTCTCGCAATAAGTTTTATCGAATCAAGATCCGACGGATACGGTAACAATCGTTCAGTTGCCCAAAGTGTGGGCCAAGAACGAATTCATGAGTCGCTTTCGTTCATCGTCCTGACCGGCCAACGCCGCTGCCTTGTCGTTGATCATGCGAACGTATTCTGCCTGGAAGATGCACTAATTAATCTAATTAATCAGTACAGCGTGAACTAACCCGAGAGTTGGCGTCCTCGAATATGATCTTCTCAACGTCCTCGGCGTCTGGTTTCTTGAAATATCGATTGTCACTGTTATGCTTTCGAAGTTTTCGAAGAAGGAACGTGCCCATCTACTATCACTGTGCATTGAGAAGTCCCTGGAAAATTCATTTACTCACAGCTGCAGCAACTCTCGCTGAATTGTGCATCTCCGATGCGGGAACGATGGCAGTGAGAATTCGATGGACCTGCAATATTAATCTGATAGAGATTGATTTTTTCTATTGGACAGCAACTGTGGACACCACTAGAAAGTAATGAAGCTTTTGTCCTTTAGAGATTTTTCGAAACATAACCGATATTTCGAAGAAAAATGATTACTTGTTGTTCCCTGAACGAGGATTGAACAGAGGAGCGCCAGTCTGCCATTTCGAATCTGAAACATTGTAGAAATTCAATGATTATCGAATTGCAAAGTACAAAAAAATGGGTTTGTTTAGTGGAAGTGGATAATCGAAAGGACGCTTGCCTCTTTCCTGATTCATTCAGCGGTTCCTGCAAAATTAGAAGACTTTCCAGAGGACGCTAAACACTGTAGATATTCTCACGGGTGATCATGAACTGGCTTTTTTTCATCGCCATCACAACCAACGACTCGAAACGTCTCTGTTATTGTTGCGCAATGCGTCCCCTAAGATCTCATTCTTCCCCTCATCCAAACACCCTCTCTCCCATACTTGTTCATTCGTTTTCAATCTTGAGGGATGAATAGGCCAAGGATGGGAGAGGGGAAGCAAGCGATATGCCAGTGTATTGCTCCCCTCCCAACAACCGTCTTACTCTCTTCCTCAATATGACCGATGAGAGATCATTCTGAATGAAGAGAGTGAGATCCTCCCACTTCTCACTATCAAAGAAGGATTTACTGCGCGCTTCTCCTTTTGGGTGGCGCCAATCTCTCTATTCTCGATAGTCTACCGGTAGTCGGATAGGGCGAGAGAGCATGGGAATTGGAGAGAGTGCTGCTCGATCTGCGAGTGTGCATACCAGTTAGCAGCTGATCGATCACTGTTTCGAGATAGGGATTAGACGTCTAGACTCTTCTCATCCTACATGCAACCTTTTCTGACCTATGTGATAGATTCGAAGAGGCTGTTTATAATTTTTTAATCGTGAATGTGCAAATCATCGTTTAATTCATTCGTACCTGCTCAAGTGATCACACTGAAGCTTATCTTTGCATAAAATTTTGACTGCAGCGTGCTGTTACCTACCGCTACTCATTGTGCAAATCTACTGTTTTCTGGCACTTCGTTTTCGGAATGTTATCATGAAAAGCCTTCTGCATCTAGAGCGTATCGACCTTACGCACGGATCATCTCACTTTGCATCCTTCCTTCTCTATTTCTCTCACTTGACCCTTCGAGTGGATTGAATGGCAAAAGAGTGAGCTTCCCTGGGGGCTCGACCCTGAGCTTATTTCATTCTATGCAATGCCTATTTTCTCCTCCTTTCCGGGATCGTGCAAGCTTCTTTCTTTGCTCTGTGTTGCATTTAGCTGTGAAAGTATTCATCAATTCGCAATCGGACTCTATTTTTTTCGTTGACCGAATACTAACTAACTATTGCTTACATCTTCCGGAACTGCTTCAAATATTTCTGTGAAACACATCACATGCGTCTTCTTACCTTCCGTGCATGTTGAAAAAAAAACGATATTTTCCTCGACTCTAGTTTGATCGTGATAAGCCCCTTTGATTGCCCGTTCACTTCTGACCTCAGTGAGAAAGAGAAGGAACTCTCGAATTGCGAAGCAATCCCATCCAATCTCATCTGTTTGCGCCCAATCCTTGGTTGAACTCTGATCTACCGTTTTTTTCGTCTCCGAGCGTTATCAGAACTGTGGCGTCCCTTCTCACTTATCTGTTTCCTCAGTAGAAGATACTGCTACAGTGCGGACAGAAGAGTGATTCTCCTCATTTCGCACACTCTCTAGTTTCTCTGATCGGTAGCTGTTAGTCTCTTCATTCTGCACGTTCTCTCACAGTTCTGGGGATGACAGTTTGTGCGAAATAGAGTGAGCATATCTGCAATCGTTCCTTCCCGTCTGAACAACTTCTCAGCTATCATTGCGCAAGTGCGCTGAACTATCCTAGAAAACCTGCAAAACTTTCGGGAAAGTCAGCACACTTTCTGAAAACACAGCGTTTGCCGTAGTGATAAAGTTCGTTCGGTAAACGGCTGAGTGTGACCTTAGCGCCTTGTTTCGTCTAACTGCCTGGATGAGAAGAAGTTGTTGTAAAACGTCCTAGGCAAGAAGAGAAGAACCGTCAGTTTATTGAACTCGTATGACCTTCTCAGTTGTTGTAGCGTTTCAGGGTTTGCCCAAGTTGTGTGTAGAGTTCGAAATACGAGTCGCTGTCACTTCATTTTGCACGCGCTATAGCCGGTCAGAGGGGTGAGAGAATGTGTGAAATGAAGAGACGGAACGCTAATTGTAAGTAGAATCACGAGTAGATACAGATTACTCATCGTTCCGCACTGCTATCAGTTGTTTTTCCAGAACGGAAAAAAACACACGCAAAATCCTTTGTGTGCACACTGTTTTTGACTGCGCCGCGGCGCGTTTTCATTCACTGCATTCACCCGAGGAACCGTTTATTATGCATCGACAACTATCCTATCGTTCGGCGCTTTTCTAACTGTACTACAGGTCTAACTCTGCATACGTTATGAGATCCTCCGAATAACCCATAACTATCGAACTGTAGCTACTCCAAATGAACCCTTCACCTTCTCCTTCGTGACCTCTCTACACGGTTTCATTCCCCACGGCAGGGCACGATAGCGATCTCTTCCTCCCTCCAGCTAGTTCCCCTCCTTCCATCTTCTCACAGACTGTTACAGTGTTCGAACCGTGCGATTGCCTTTTGTTTCCTAGTAATGACTCCTTGTCTAACTCTTTCCCTTCGTTGAATCATGGCTAGACTCATCCCATGAATGGCAGGCAGTACTTTTCCTGTCAATTGAGGCACGGCACGGGGATTTACTGTTTCACTCTCTCAATTGCCCGCAAAGGAGAAGGATTAGGCCTTGAACTGTTCCGGTGGATAGTGATCCTGCCTTTTGATATGATTCATGATACTCGTTTGTTTATGGTAGCAGTACATGTTTTCCATCTCGATGCCATTAGTCTCAACTCGTGAGGTATCACAAGGAACTGTGACAGTCCATCCCTCGCGCTCTCTGACTCGTCTCTCGTCTATCACTCTTTGTCATTTTCTCATAGAGAACGTCTCATCTCAAGAGGGCAGTTCGCTCCGTTCATTATCGGAGAAGTTCTCCTGTTCTCTGATCACGTTCTTCTCCTTCATCTCTTCAACGTAACAGCATCAGAATTAGCCTATGCTTTCCGGGTTGTTTATATCTCACCTGATAAAATTTTATTCGATATTTTCTATGTTGCATTGCGATGCTTCAGGATTCCTCCATCATAACCTGCAAATTAATCATACAAAAAACTGAAAACTGAAAACTGAACACCGCATCTCGAGTGCGCTCTGCCCTCCACCCTCCGGATGGGGCGAGAAAGTGAGAGTGTGCTTGTATGTTTCCCACTCCTTGTCACTCTCTTCCCTCTCTCTCCATCTCCGTTTTGGAACAACGGCAGGAGTGAACTTGATCCTGCCCCTTTCTCCTCTGCCGTACCAATTATCTCTCCGGCCTTTTTTGCCAGCTGCAATATGACATCGATAAATGCGTGTTGTTTATTGATTGCATATTGTTTAGACTGTATATCCGATATTGCGCATTTCATGACGTTCACGATGATGTGTTCATCCGTTGCGCTTGATCCTACATGCATTATGTAGCAATCCCTTGATCCTGTTAATCTGCCATCATAACTCGGGTCGAGACAGGACTAGTCAAAACAGTCAAAGGGGAGAGCGAAGGCACTTGATGATCCCCCCGGAAACAAGTCTACTCTTCTGCCATTCTCTCTCTTTCTATCCGGAAAGAAGAGAACTATTCGATGGTTGCGCAACCAAATCTCTCCCTTTCCCTCTCTTCTCACTTACTACTTTGTGCTTCTCCTTCTCTTCTGCAGAAGAGATTGCATAAATCATGGGAGCGGACAGGAATGAAGTGAGATCAATGGAGAGAATTGATAGAGTCTAGAAACCATAAAGTTCTTTCTATCGTCATGAGGCTAGACCGTTATTAGAGTGTGCTTCACGCGCGAGCCTTATTCCAAGTTTGAGCATCTGATTCGATCATTCTTCCTATTGTCGGGCATTTCAAACTTGTGAACACGATGCACGAATGATTTGTTCAGGTCGCTGTTGTATCATCTCGAATTTATTCCCTGTCTCACCAATTCGCTCATTTTCCTGGACTACTCCTCATCCTCTGCCCACAACTATCACCTTACGCCTCTCTCACGCTTCCTGACCTTGCGTCTCCTCGCTTGATCGACCTTACAAGAAATACTCTGTCTCCCTCTCCCACCATCTCTTGCTTCTCTAGCTAAAGAGAGATCATGCTTGATTGAGAGAGTTACTGTCGACCTTACACATCTCATGCAGTACGCTTCCTTCCCTCGGGCCATTCCCTCTCTCGAGTGATCACTCTTCTCTTCTTGCCGTTCCAATTATAGACGAGGACGCGCTGTCTCGCCCACTCTTATCAGTGCTTGCTATTAAGTGAGTGAGCGAAATTAGGGAAGTCTGGCTCGTTTACCGTTCTTGAAGATCTTTCTACTGCGATCCTACTATGATTTTTATCACTTTCTACTGAGCATGGACGGTTGCAATTGGCTCCATGCCGTTTCGAACGCTAGAGCCTCGTTCAATTCTCACCGCGCTCCAGTTCCAATTAAGCCGCACCCTGATCAGGAACGCTTTATTCCACCCATTGTTTTGATTTCTCGTCTGAATTCTCCTCCATCTCGCTCTATTTCTCGCTATTTGACCGTCGTTCTCAGATTCTCTCTGGATCTATCATGTCTATCTTCTCCTCTCTCATCTAACTCTCCTCGTATCCCTGACTCTCGTCTTTCTCTGACTCGGGAGAGATCGGGCAAGATGATGAGACGATCCCAGCTCTCCTCTCTCACGATGATCTAACCCTCCTCGTATCTCTACCTCTCGCCCTTCTCTGATCGTCGAGAGACAGAATTGAATGGAGAGACAGACTTCTCTCCTCTCGAGTGGATGGTCACTTCTCACTCTCTGGGCATCCCTTTCTCACCCGTGCCAAGAGCCGATTTTTGTGTGTGCAAGACAATCAACAAAGGGGGATGAGCGCCCCTGGCACCGCGTTTATCGATTACTTGATTTAGAATTCGTTCTGAAGTATTGTAGTTCGAAATCACGTTTTGCAACCCATCAGTTATCATGCTTTGCTACTTCGATAACTGACTATCACCTTCGCGATCATTTGCTGTTGATTTGCAACACTTCTCTTCCTCCTCATTTCTCCTCTCCTCTCAGGTAGAAGTAGACTCTCCTCATCCCGCAACCGCTATCGCTTTTCAGAGTGAGTGAAATAGCACGCAGAATGAGGAGGGTCACAACTCCCCACTCCCCTCCAACCTCTGCCCTCCCTCTCTCTCCAATGGCATATCCCCTACTTTCCCTTTCGATCCGCGCGCCGATCCTTCCTGCTTTCGCTACGGGGGTGTAATTGAAACGATGCGGGGGTAATAAAAATAATATTGTTATTAATCGTTTTGAAATAGGAACTGAACAGGATACTGTTCCTTCACAGCCATCCTCATTTTGCACATCGTTTGAAACGCATTCGATTCTCATCTCAAATGACTCTGTCTCTGCCGCATCTTTGTCGCTGCTGTGTTGATTTTGATAGGATTAATTAAAAGTTTAATTAATTAATTAAATAATTAACAGATGGTAATTAGCCTTCGGGAGCAGGCGAGCTGCTCCCTGGCCATTGTCGCCGTCGTTTTAGCAGGTGATTAATCAACAAAAATATTTTAAAAAATTAAAGCATCTGTGGAATGCCTTTGAAACAACTTTATAGCAAAAGCTACCGTGATCTGGACACGCTCGCTCAAATCCGTAAACATCTAACGTTATTCCTCGTTCTCAGGCCTCGCGAATGCACACGGCGTCGAGTACACGGAGGGCTTGACAGAGGACGATTTCGAGCTAGGAGCGAAGTTGACGAATGGTCAGACGCAATTTCCACCTTTCCGAAGTTCTCGAATCGAAGTCATTTGATTGTTCGAAAACCTAGATTCGCAAAATTCAGCACTATTTCAGAGGAGGTTTTCGGGCATCACATTCCTGTGGAGGAGGTCAACTCCTTTCGCTCCGATATCAGGTAACAATCTATGATCCTTATGCTTCTTTCGTGACCTTTGAATCATCATGACTCATTTTCTCACAGAGGTCCAATAGCCAATCGACGGCGGCACAAGAGGAATGGTGTGTCGAGGATTGCCAAACTGTGAGCATCTTTCTCCTTTGAGTTCGACTGTGCTCGTAGGCTTTTCTCCGATATTCGTATTAATCCATACAGACACATTTTCGAACGATTTTGCGAAGTTATGAAGAAGTCCGTTGCATCACTAGGTGGGCTGTTTCCTCCTCCGCTGGTCGAATGAAATGATAGTGAAATGCCCTCTTAGCGATTTTCTGAAGATATTGGTGAATTGCTCCCATTCCAGCTGGCCGAGTGGGAAGATCCCGTACGCGATCTCTCCTCACTACTCGAGTCACGAGAGGGCCCTGCTGGCGAGAGCTGTGAAAGCGGTATGTTCAAATCTTTCCTGGTGATGGGACGTTAAGTAACCTTTGAAGTTCCTAAATGTCACATATCGAGGGTTCTTACTCGCCAGTTTCTCAATCCCATCATAATTCTTCCCATTCGTTTTATTCATCATTATTGTTTAATTTTGAACTGGCGCCAAGTGGTATTGCCAATCAGCAGTTCACTAGACTTACAAAGAAGACATGAAACATATCTACTTTCGTTACTCAATCCAACTGTTATTACAATATTCGTTTCGTTTTTATGTTTCACGACTTCAGTGTAAGCCTAGTAAAACGCTAACGATAATGGTCGAACGCCCGATTGATGAAACGAAAGATACAAAAGATTCCTGTCAGTACCACGAGAAGACGTGCATTCGGTTCGTTCCTCGAGCAGCTGGGGAGACGGATTATCTGTTCATCGGGAAGGTCGATGGGTGGGTGTTGATTTCCATTCGTGACAAATGGAACTGAAGTGAGATTGTGATATTCCCCGAGAACAGTTGTTAGAAATCCTTAGAAATTATGAAACTTTTCGTCTCTCGCAGTGTTGTTCTAGCCCTAGAGCTGGAAGACATGAATCCCTCTCCTTCCAGTTGCTTCTCCGAGGTCGGACGCACCTCCGGAGTCCAGGTGCTCTCCCTCGACAATGGCTGCATGGAATACGCGACGATCATCCATGAGATGATGCATGTCGTGGGGTTCTACCATGAGCATGGTGGGTCGATTGTGGCTTTTTTGGAAGTCGCGGAGTCGGAAGACTGTTGTGCCATGAGCATGGTGGGTTTTGAGCAATCGACTGTTTCTCTCCAATCTGAACACTTTCTTGTTTATAGTAGAGCATCCTCATCCTAATGCTAGATTTTTGTCTATTTTGGAAATTTGGGTCTGATAAGCAGAAACTGTGAACGAGATCGATCAGCCCCTTTCACAAGAACTAAAAGCGACCTTTGACACCTATTCAAAACTTATTTATCATTAGAATTGTTCCAGAACGATGGGACCGCGACAGTTTCATCGACATCATTTGGCAGAATATTGACAAGGGTGAGCTATCCTCAATTCTGTCAGACACCTTTATAAAGAGATAAAAGCTTGGTTTTCTTCAGGCGCACTCGATCAGTTCGGCAAGGTGGATCTGAGCAAGACTTCGTACTATGGACAGGTATTTGAGTCAACCTTTCGCAGGGCTAATCTTGAAAAGAGGTGCGTAATCGTGTGTCTTGGTTCGTCTCTGATGATAGTAATTTTGAATGCACAAGTACCTGAACAAATCTTGTTGCTTCGAAACAAAAAATTTCTGTTCGAGCTGACTAGCCAACCGGAATAAATGCCACATGAGAGGCTGAAATCATTGCAGTCATACGACTACAAGTCCATCCTCCACTACGATAGTCTCGCCTTCTCCAAGAATGGATTCCCGACTATGCTGCCCAAGGCGAGAGGTAAGTGTGGATTCTCAGGGAAATTTCAAAACGATGAATTCACAAGAGTTTCGGTACGTCGGGGACATACTGATGGGGCTTTTGTAAATATTTTGTGTCTAATCAACAGGAAGAAACTAACCCCGAGTGCTCACTATTCCTGCTTTCAAGAATGCTTGAAACTTAGCTATTGTTTTTTTTCAGCAACGTTCACAATTTCAAAAATCTGAAATCAGAACGGAGCAATAATCTAAACATTTCAGCAGCCACAATCGGTAACGCGAAGGATTTCTCGGACGTCGATCTCGCCAAGATCAATCGAATGTACAACTGCCCCGCTCCGAAATCTCTCACTGCCCCGTTCTCGTCGAGGGCTCAGGTGAGGTGCTGAGGACGTATTCAGGAAGTTGGAACCTGTCTTCAACCCCTAGGATGAGAAGCAAGACGCCTCCATGATTAGATGCTACGATTTTTGGGATTTGGATTTCGAAAAAAGCCCGCATTGATAGTGATTAGCAATAGCCAACTTTATTGGTTTCATGAAACGCATTCCATTGCAGAGTTCTCAGCTCTACTCTCCGTCCCTGAAGGCGCACGAGTCGTACTACCCCCGTCCCTCCCCTCACTCCTCCCATCAGCAACTTCTCTCCTCGTCCGCCTTCTCCGATCCTCTGTACTCCTCCAAATCCTCCGCAGCCGCCTCTCTGCTTGCCTCCGCCGGCCTCAGCACCGCTCCTAACCACCGTAACTTTCGCCCGATTTGACGGATTCAGCGCTTCCCGGTTTTCACAAACTTGACAGAGAACAGCTAACAAAAAACTACTGCAATTACATACTGAAAATCTAAACCTTTCAAAACTCAGATATATTTTGAGACCTAACCAGAAACTGCTTCCATGCGGCATGGAGCGAGTTTATTCAATCTTGCGCAGAGAAATAACGTAATAAGCATGGTGTGACCAATCTTCAGGAAACTAATATAATAAATCTAGCGTAGACAATTGAAGTGCAAAACTCGCATGGAGTGTCGTGAGAGAGACGTAACTTCACCGCGTAGGCTCAGAATATTTTTGATTTTGAATTTGGCGCGCTCGCTAAACGTCGTAACTCTTGCAGGGTGCGCCGACCGGATAACGGTGTGTTGGTGGACGGCGGATCGATGCAGGTGGAGATAATTATTGATTTATTGGTTGAATATTTCTGTTTGACTCATATTTTCGTAATTTCTAATGTAAAGGTACCTAGGACGGTTGCCTTATCGAACCTTCTGTTCAAAAATTATTCAATTTTCTGTAGGTCGCCAGCAATCCACGCGATGATGCGCAGCCTGTGTCCGAAGACGTGCGGCTTCTGCTGAGCACCGAAAAGCCGGCTCCGGTCGTGGAAATTTCGTCGACGAGCGCTGCATCCGCAGCAACCGAGACCACACCGCCGGCTACACCACTGACCACGCCAACTACCGTAGCACCTACCGTACCTCCGGTTACCGTACCATCCACCGTACCAACGACTACTCCTCCATCGCCGCTTCTGCCATCGACGACAAAGACTTGGGAGAACCGGCATCCGTCGTATCTCTTCCGGCTCGTGCCTCGATTGGCCTCGCGCGCCTCCCGAGTCGACTAATCAATCAATAATATTTATCTGCCTGTAAATATCTGGTCATACTGTAGCTTTTCGATCGATACTCTCTGTCAGAGCTTTCGCTCCTTCTCCTCTCTTTCACTCTTTCTCCTTTCCCGATGTTGTCTGATAATCAGCCCTAAATCGATACGAGTACCCGCCGCGATCCCGATTAGATATTCTACCGTAACCCGTAGCCCCGCCCCCTTATCCTCCGTAGATTACTGTACTAGGTAGAAACGAGCCGACGATACGGGTTGAGCACCGCTTGTTCCATGTTGAACGCATTCTTGTTTCAATCGATAAATGGTTTATTGATTTTCGTAAGGCTAAACGAGGCAGCACAGCGCCTTCGTACCCCAGAGGCAGGGATTGCCAAAGGCTGGATCCTGAGAAATTGAACAAGAATATCCGCATTTTCCATGGAATAAGTTCTCGTGAAATGCTCACAGCATGGCAATCCGACCATATGGTATCGAAGCATCCGTCGGGAATGAACTTTTCTTCACGCCGTTCTACCTGTGAAACGAAATGGTAATCGATATAATACCGTACCCTTCCATCACTACCGTACCTCTTCGGTGTTCTCCGGACACTCCCCATTGCAAACTGGCGATTTGCCGTACCAGAAACAGTCGCTCTACAATGAGCGAACTTTTGCTTAGGAATGACGCAATGACCATACCCTGGTACCTCCATCGACCACAATGCTGAATCCGAGATTAGTGATATTCTTATGGGGAAAAGTATGGTTGAGGGGAATGGCGAGACTTGCTGAGAGGAAGAAGAGAAGAAAGACGAGCATTCTACCGCACGGGAGAGATGAATGGGAAGGGAATGAGGGGAGGTTGTTGACGTTTCTTCTTGGATTTTTAAATTTATCACTTTAGAAAACATGGTCGTTTTGAACACTCATTCTATGAATAGGAGGAAACCTTTTTTGAACATTTGTTAGCTACTGGTGCTCGATTTTTAAAAGTATCTTGAGAATAGTGTCGAAGTGCCGAAGAATAGGCGGCAAGATGATCATCAAAAATCTACGATCTTCTAGTTAGTCTCTGATTTGTTTCCGACTTCCATAACATGCACATTGTGGTCGTGCACAGTTATCATGCAGTCAAAGGTTAATCAATTCACATGGGGTCAAATCTTGAGACAGCACAGTGCCTTCGTACTTCCGAACCAGCAAGCATTGCCGAAGTCCGGATCCTGAGAACCATGTTTTAGTTTGAATTGCGACCTCTCGATGAGAACCTAACTAATCTCTCTTTCAAATGACTGATTTGAACTCACACAGTGGCATATAAACGAGTCGCAGGGCTCATCAGGAATATACTTGTAATTGCGACGCTCGATCTGACAATTACAGTAACCAAGATTACGGTAGTTATCGAACGACTACAGTATTCCTTGTGCATTACCGTACCTCATCCTGGCTCTCCAGGCACTCCCCATCGCAGAAGGGTGAAGAACCTTGCCAGAAACAGTCGTTCTGCAAAGAAGTGGGATTGCATAGGTAGGGGCAACAACGCTCATAGCCGATGTTAAGCAATGGGGTCAAAAGTATGTCCAAACTATCCCACAGGGCCCCAGTAACAACATGCTTTTTACCGGAAGTCTTTATCTTGTCCCTTAGCTGAGTTAGAGCCCGAAACGTACGCGCGGAAAGCAATGTTTGTAAGGGGAGGAATGCGAGAGGGGGAGAGGAAGGGGCGG
>LS513281.1:552356-565648 GCA_900490845.1 Pristionchus japonicus
CACCCTTATTATCGATTTTTGACCCTTTTAGTGGAATGTTTCACTTTTCGTACAGCGGTCAATCGATAGAGGGCGGTCATAGCTGCTCAACGCGACTGAGCTTGTGCAATTTGGTTAAGTTTGAGCTTTGTGTTTTCTATTCCACGCTGTTTGGCCGCGCGCCTTGTCCAGAGAAAGTGGGCGGAGCTTGCGGCCCCTATGCATAGGAATGACGCAATGAGCATACCCTGGTAACTCCATCGACCACAATACTGAATCCGAGATTGGTAGTATTCTTCAGGGGAAGAGTGTGGTTGAGGGGAACGGCGAGACTTGCTGAGAGGAAGAAGAGGAGAAAGACGAGCATTCTACCGCACGGTAGAAACACACATGTAGAAAATGATGGGCTAATGTTGACTAGTTGTGTTATTTTCAAGTGCACGTTATGCAAATTTTTCAATTGACGAAACATGGTCGCTTTGCACGTTCGTATTCCCATTTCCAAGACTTATCGCTCCCGCTCGTCAACACCCTCCCCTCATTCCCTCCCCATTCGACTCTCCCGTGCGGTAGAATGCTCGTCCTTCTCCTCTTCTTCCTCTCCTTTCCTCTCCTCTCTTCCTTCGATCCCTTCCAATACTTTCTCAATCCTCAGAAGCACTACGTCCCCAACTACCAGTTCGTGCAGGATTTCCGCGGAGTGAAAAGGGTGAGAGCATGGCGTCATTGATCTAGTACCGATTCAAACCGAGAAAATTCCGATAATTACAGACATGCATGTGGTTTGGCACCGCTCCGTGGTGCGCCGGCCAGTGTCCGCCCGGGTTTGATGAGGTTTATTTCATTTTATTATTAACTTCTTTTTCACACTTCTTAGTAATTTTATGAGCTAGTCTTCGCTCCAATTAGAATATGATTACTCGGAACTAGGTCGGAATACTCCAGATCGACCGTCGAGGAGATTCCGTTGCGAATAGTGGCGACTGTTGGACGTATATCATAAGCACATGCGATCAGGTGAGAGCATTTGATCCGCGGAACTTCCCTGTTTTTGGCCACGGCTACGACCGCTCAGAATGAACGCGAGGCGAAGAATGGTAGGAAATGGTTTGTGAGAATTAAATGGGCCAAAAAAAGAGAAGTATTTGAGCATCTACATTGCGATGCGGAGCTGATTCTTTGGATCACTCTACGTTGCATGTGTCAGTTGTGCAAAACGGTAATTGAAGTTTCAGGACCCTCTTTTCGGCCGAAAATGCGATTTCGGATCGAAAGCACTGTGCTGTCTATAGATTTGAAGGCCTGTCCTGCGATTGAATAAAGAGGCTATTCATCTGATTTGACTACTGAAATAATCAGTCACAATAACACCAAAAAAGCCGATCAATGATTCATTTATCGCTGCACACTTCTTTTTTACTCAGTATTTGAAACAAAATACATCCCTCATTCTCTTCTTCGTGTTTTCCGCACTGTAGACTGCACTTCGGTGAAAAAAAATTCGAAAAGGTCCATTTCACAAAGAACTCTGCCAGATTACATGCCGATATTTCAAGTTCTCCTGACCCTCAAAGGGGAGCGATGGAGCCATCTCTGTTCATCTCAGTAGTCCCAATCGATAAATAGCCTCTTTATTGATCTACTATCGAGTTGTGTGTCACAGTGTGAAACATTCGCGATTCGCCTCGGAATTTTATTTGTTTCCGATAGACAGGCTAAATCTTCAGACAGCAGAGTGCTTTCGTCGTTGAGAGTTCGCACGGTTGGCCGAATCGAGGATCCTGAAGGAGGGGCAATCTCAAGGCAGTTCTGCATCGCACTCTTGCCAGTGACTTTCACAAAATTTCAAAGAAACCGATGTATGGATAGTACAGTTTCATGACCGTGCGCGTATCAGATCTAGTTGAGCTAGAGCACTCGAAAGAGTCGCGTGCGTAATTTTCGATTCGACAGCAGTAGCACTCACATGGTCGCAGGTGGTCACTTGGTACCACGACCAGCAGTCGTCCGTCTGGATCTGCAGACCCCTGCGACGCTCAATCTGCGATAGAAATATGTTTAACAACGGATCGAACGCGCATTCACAGCCTTATTTCAGCTGAAAATCGTGCAAAATGAGTGGAAAATGGACGAAAGTACCTCATCGAAGGCGGGCGGACACTCGCCGTTGCAGAACGGAGCTGTCCCGACCCACATGCATGTCTGCAATTGGCGGATCGATAGTGAGAACTTGCTACTTTCGTAAGAATGACGCAATATCCTCACTCTGTTCACTTTATTGATCTCCTGCACGAACTGGTAGTTGAAGACGTAGTGCTTCTGAGGGTTCATGAAGTATTGAATGGGGTCGAAGGAAGAGAGGAGAGGAAGAGGAGAGGAAGAGGAGGAGAGGGACGAACATTCTACCGCACGGGAGAGACCAATGGGGAGGGAATGAGGGGGAGGTTGTTGACGAGGAGAGGTGGAAGTACTTACAATTTGAATAGGAAAATGAAAGCAACGTCACAGTTATAATGGCTGTTTGCCGTATCACATCGATTTTTTACCCATTTTGAATGCAGGACTGTTGATAAAGTATCATCTGATTTGATAAAGTTTTAGCATTGATTACGATAGCATTGATTGATTATGAAGGTAGGAAAATGGCAAGATTGTACAGAATGAAGCATCATAGTCGAAATAGCTCCTATGTACAGCGAATTCAATCAATAATTGCGATAGGATCTGGAGGTGGTTCTCACAGAGGCATAGGGGTCATAGTGGCCCGTCCTAGCAGTTGTGTACACAGAGTAAGTGTAGCGAGTGGTCGGATACGGCTGATAGGCCGGTCGCTGAGTTCCGTAAGCATTGTAACTGCCAGCAGTGGGATAGGCTTGGTAGGCCGGTCTGGCAGTGGGTTGACGATAGTAGCTGGGAGTGGTGTAGAGCGATCCGCGGTACGAAGGAGAGGGAGTCGTGTGGCGAGAGCCCCAGGCCGAAGCTCCTGAGAAAGTGGTATGTGAATGGTCGATCTAAAGCAATATCTGATCCAGAAGGCATTGGAGCTAGGACAATACATTGCTATTTGTGAAAGTTAGAGTGGTCACTGATGTTGAACAAGCACGAAATCAATTCATACCTTGCCAGAGCAGAGTCGCGAAGAGAAGAGAACAGAAGAAGAATGAAAGAGTTGATCTCATCACTGAAACGGCAATAATTGAAGATGTTTCAGTCAGTAATGAAATAGTGCGGGAAGTGAATCAATAAGAACTTGTTGGTTAGTCTCTAGCTCAACTCAAACGACTGAAACAACTGGAAGCGAATGACTCAGGGGCTGAGAAACTGAGAGCAAGTGAGTTTCTTATACCTCGTGGATGCAGAGTGTAAAGCAACTGCTGATCGGCTTAGAGTCATTCTAAAGCATCATGGCTTGATGGGTTCTGAAGTAGCAGAGATATTAAATGAAATTTTTTTGCAGATGTCAACAACGTTTCCTTGTTCAGTCATGAGACACCCCAGATGGGTGAAGCATCCAATGCATTGTTGCTAACAAATATTGTTGCAGACAAGGCTTATTCATAATGTGTACTTTCGAGAAGAGTGATACTTTCTTCTGAAACATCCCTTCAGTGTTTCGTTAGTCTCCGAGGGGATTTGTGTAGTGCAACCCTTTGCACGCGCGTGCTCTCTCTCTCTCTTTCTTATTGAGCGAAACTTCGCCCTTCCCTATCCTTCTTTTTCCTTCGTTCAAAATAGCTATTCATATTCAAGTTTATTCAATGTTTTGACTTTTTTTTTAATGCACCACCGCCAAACCACCGAGCTTTAGTAAGGAGAACACGAATGCTCGCATATCTAATGAATCCCTTGTATCTATTTTCTCCCCTCTCCCCTCTCTCCTTCACGTGCTTCCCCTAAGCACACGTTCAACATTGTGTTAGTCTCGTTGATTTGCTTCTAAACTGACCATCCCCGTGCCTCTTCGCCACTCTCGCTCTTGAATTCATCGAAACGTTTAGCACCTGTTTCAGTCCCGATGCCTACTTACAAGCTCACCTACTTCGACACGCAAGGATTTGCAGAGGTTCGTCTCTTTTTACTAGTTTGCAGTGAGAAATCATCAAGAAATCATGAAAATAGAGTGAACTATGCAATCAAAATTGACAATCAGGTGTCCCGTCAACTCTTCATTCTCTCCGATACTCCCTTCGAGGACAATCGAATCCCGCGAGACGAATGGCCAGAGTATCAGAAATGTAAGTCAATCGTGTTCACAGTTTAGATCATAGGTTTGTCAAATTCTGTCAAAATCAAATTGATCTCGACGCTAGCGACTTTTACAACGTTTTGAAACCTATCCAGATCTATCTAGACATGAAATTCTATCAAGACTTTGCCCGTATTTGTGTGATCCCACTAACCTATCCATTCAGTGACTCCCTTCGGTAAGATGCCAGTTCTCGAAGTTGACGGGAAGCAACTGCCCCAGAGCTTCGCCATCGCACGCTATCTGGCGAGGAAATTCGGTTAGTCGACTGATTTTTGATTTTTGACTTCTAGTCTGCAAGTTAATGATCCGAGAAGATCTGCTGGTCAAAGATCAAAGATCACTTTCCAGGCTACGCAGGCAAGACAGAGTGGGAGGAGGCGTGGGTCGACGCACTCGCTGATCAATTCAAGGTGATACTGTAGGATACAGTAGGTTTCTGTACCTCACAATCAAGGTATGTTTATGCGACATTCTCGAACTTCACTCCTAATCTCTTTCCTGATTTATTAGTTTTTCTTTGCAAGGCGTAAAGAAGGTGCACTAAGAAATCACACTTCTCAAAGGCATTGTATTAATTCTGAAACATATGCAATGCGTTCGCTCGAGTCGCGCTCTGTATGAGCAATGCTTGATCTCTCTTGTGTACTTTGCCTAGTTTCATCTCTCGTAGATGTCACAAGCACTAATCATCTCTCCCATATTCGTATGAATCGTTCAAAGAAACGCACGCACTGTACACCGATAGAATATAATTCGACATTTATGAAAATCATTTCTATTTGAGGACTATCTCAACGATCTCCTCCCGTTCCTTCGCGTCGCATGGGGCACGGCGAAGGGAGATTTAGAGAAGTTGAGAAAGAGCATCGGAGAGCCAACCAGGGACAAGTTCTTCGGGATCCTGGAGAAGCAGGCTGAGGTGGGCGATGCTTTCTTGTGTCGGAACTTCTGTACTTTTTGGCCCAGGGTCTCCCTCTCTATAACGGCTCTGCTTGAGAGGTGAAGCGGGGAATGAGAAGGGTAGGAAAAGAATACTCTATTGAGAATGGCTGGGCAAAACGTTCAGAGGTGCCCTTGTGTCGTGGATCAATCTAGTTATCGACTACTTTTTTCGGTCTGAGGACTCGCAAAGGTTGAATTGTGCTTGTATTTCGAAGTGAGCATGAACGCTGAACACAAGCTCATTCGTACTGTCATCTAACACATTCTCCCGGTTAAAAAAAATATTGTTTCGCTGCGGCTCCGCCACTCGCATTGAGAAACCACACGTTTCATTGATCTTGTGAACCTCCTGAAACATATTCAGCTGAAATCTTCTTTCAGTATATAGACGGCGACATTGTTGAGACCTAACTGTGTCTGATACTCATTTAGTTTTAGAAACTCTGTCACACATGTTTGACCATCAATCTTTTCCTGATTATTTTTTGTTTTGTTTTGCGAGATACTGCCACAACTCACTAAGGAATCGCAGATCACAAGTTCTCATTTCAGTCCTCGTCCTCCGGATTCCTCGTGGGATCGTCCCTCACGTGGGTCGATCTCGTGGTGGCCGACCACATGGACGTCGTCGAGTCTCATCTTCCCTCCTTCCTCGACGGATTCCCTGCCGTGCAGAGAGTGAGAAGAAGTGTGATCGAGACGGAGAAGATTAGGGAGTGGAGGGAGAGGAGACCGAAGAGACCTTATTAGGATGAGAGAGAGAAGGAGAAATGTGTTTCAACTGATTGATAAAGTATGTCCGTATCTGAAGGAGCCGATTTCCCATAGACCACAGTTCCAAAATATCAATATCTCTGTACAATTTAAGTAATGAAGCTCCTTGAAGATCAAAGATTCAACATTCCGCGATTAAAAACTATTCCTACCCGCTGGCACACCTCCAGTCTGCTCAGTCGGGCTTTTTCGTGCGGGAGACAGATCGGAAGTCTCCGCCTGTCTGCACTCTCTTCTCCTCTCACTATCTCTCTCTTACTCTTCCATTCTCTACGCGTCCGTTCTGTGCAGAACAGACGATACGCAGCCAAGCCACGCAGTTGGCAGGTGGCCAATCCCTCGCGTGACTCACGAGTGACTCATTTCGAAAGGCACTTCTCTATTTCGAATTGTTTCGTAATTGTGCTGCTCTCTAGGTGTCTTCATTCATTCCGTGTTCTGCCTTGCATAGCTGTTCGCTTTATCTTCTCTCAGTATTAATTTTCTTCTTCAGAACAATGTCGACTGCCTTTATGCCCAAGCGTGCTCGCATGAACAACTACTCTTCCAATGGCAAGTACTACGCCGTGAGACATCAGAAAACTGAGTGAGTTGTTCAACGGTTCTCATTATCCCCTCTGGCAATGCTTCCTTTCCAATTTAGTCTATTTTTCAATTGATATTGAATAGCCTAGTGATTATAAGAATGTTTCTAATTCTATCATTTCAGATCCAGACAATTCGCCTACCGTCAACCTCACAATGCTGCTCCCTACTCCAGTGGACCGGCACCTATGCCACTAATGAGTGTCATGGTGAGTAACATTTCGAAATGCGAATTCACTAGTTCCGCTTCAAAGTTAAATTAGATTTTTTATTCCAATATTTACTTTGCAGGTTCCTCCCATGCCTTTCCAGCATCAGCCTGTGTATCAGCCCAGAGGAGCGGACGTCAGAGTGACCCTCTCCTTTCCCGATGACTATAATCAACCTCAGCCTATCCCCGAACAGGAAACCGTAGACATAAGCAGTATTCTGAGCCTTGTGAAGTCGAGTCTGGACAAGATCGACGCTGCTAAGGTGAGTATTGTGTTGTCTTATACTCGTTGAACACCACTAGTCCTTACGTCGTTACTCGTTTCGAAATGAGACTTATTTTGATTGAATTTCGAATGCTACTTGTAATCATCTATACTACTTCGGCTAATCATTCAACATAAACTACTTTCAGAAAGAGAAAGCCGCTCTTGCTCCAGCCGTTTCTCCTCTCGTTCAGCCTATCACCGACAAAATGCAAGCACTCAACCTTTTCGACATGAAACTGCTCAAGACGTGAGTTTTTCAAGTTCAAAATTTGTTTCACTTCAATTTCGAAACTGCGAAACTCATTACTAATCCTCCCCCATTCCAGCCGCCACTCTTCTGTCGTCTCTTCCCTTATCTCTCGTCCGTCCCTCTGTCCCCAGTGCGGTCTCCACTCTCTTCCCTCCGATCAAGAGAGCATCCATCGAGAATGGCACGTCAGAAAGAACATCGAGGCACTGAAGCCGAAGAAAGAAACTAGATTAAGGGCAGTTTACCCCTCAGCCAAGGTACGTTCCTTTTCGAGAGTGAGGAGCGGTGGTCTGTCTCTCTCCTTTTCGCATGAGCTCTCGAGACAGAACGAGAGAGCAGGCGAATCGGAGAGAATCAAGTCACTGCTCTACTTGATAGCGAGTCTTCCTAAGGAAGGCGAGCTCGATCACTCGATTGATTATGATTTGATGATGATAATGCATACGATAAAGATGTGTACGGTGCAGTTATGATGCGGGGAATGGGGAAGGGACGCCACTGGGTCTCTGGAAATCTTTCTGTCTACCTCTCTTAATTTCTCAACTCTCTTCATGTAATTGATTCCATCACATTCCTCCATTATCTGGGGTACTTCCCTCGGTCTCATCCATATTTCCTACTCCTCTACCAATACAAATCGATTTACCCGTGCTCTTATTTATCATAAGTTGTTCTACTGACCGTTGATCGGCTGAGCTTCTTGATGATCATCTTGAACGGAGATCGGAGAATATAATATGGAGTCGACATGCCCATTTCCCGACCAGAATCATGAAATATTAAATCGAGAATAAAGAACCAAGCCATTCCATATTTATCGTCATTCACTCATCATTTACTCTTTGTTTTTTTTTTGTTCGATAAATATCATCAGCTGTATTATCATTACTAATCACCTCACTCCAGGACTGGATCAACACAGTAGAAGACGAAGTGACTGGAGATCTGGTGGAGTCGAAGGTTGAAAATGTCTTTGAGAATGGTGAGTGTGTTCAACTTTCTATCGAGTCCGGAAACTTCTTTAGTCTACCTCTTTTGTAGGAAATTTATGAACAAGTTATTTCCAGGTGAGAAAGAAGCGAAGGAGCAAACAATCTGCAGTTCGGATGTTGGATCCAAGGTAAGCAACAACTCTGAAGAGAGCCGTTACTGAATCACTATTAAGGGCTCACTGTTCTTAGTTTGCAAAAAAATATGAACTATCAATCAATATTTCTTCAGGTGTGCCTCGAGTGCGGTGAAGGATTCAAAGAGTATTTCGATGACGAGAAAGACGAGTGGAGAATGAAGGACTGTGTGCTGGTGGACGGAGGAGAGGTAGGGATTTATGTCGCGACTGAGCTTACTTTTACTGCGTCCTGGCTGGTAGAGTTCGAACTACGGTTTATCTTCTCTGCACTTTGTCCAATCTCTCACGCCTCTCTTTGTGAGAGAGTGCACGAAATGAAAAGATGATTACCCGGATTTCGAAGTCTACTGATTAGACAATCTTCTGTTCTGATCACCACAGGCAAACTAATTATATTCATTGCAGGTCTGCCATTCCTACTGTGCTGCTGGTCACATCGACGAATCTAATGAACACGACTCCGATATGAAAAGACTGTGGGGATGCATTCAAGCGGCGACTGCCTAAGTATTCTGCCTCCTTATAATGGGAAAAAAATAAATAAATAGTCATGTTCTAGCAGAATTAATATTGTAGCTCGCTGTGGAAGATTGTATGCCACAAATAATTGTGAGAAAACCAAAACATATGTTGATCATTTACGGTTCACCTTGAATTGTGTATTAATTGTAGATAAAATTGACCCTCTCTACAGTGGGAGGGTCCACATAATCAAACTTGTTCCACGATCCAATAATTTATCAATTTTCCAAATATGACCTGCAGGAGATTGTTGGAATGATCACCGTACGTTAGTGATCGAGTCGATGGGAACCATTCGTCTTTCTCTCGGCTTTATATACGAGCGTCTTGAAAAATATTTTCTTTTCCAAGCATTCCTCATTACAGAAAATCTCAATTTGTTATCTTTACTTCCCCATTCTCTGGACAGTAGAGTAATCGATGTAAATCACTCATTGTCCGTCGACTCAGTTTTTATGAGAAAACCAGCAATACGTGTCAATTTGCATTGAGTGAGAAGACATTCTTCCTCCCCTCATTCTCTAGTTCTCCCGTGTCGCCGTTTGGTCGTTAGACGAGTCGCTGCGTCCAGTATGGTGAGGATCTCCGTTTGCATTTCATTGTACTACGGTCTTTTTTGCCGATGGTAGGATATGATAGGTCGTCAAGGTACGGTAGGAGTTTCGTTGTGATCAATACATAGGAGATTGAACACTACTACCGGATTGCGTAGATTATGTGGGAAATGTGCGATTTTTGCAATTAGCATACTGCTGATAATTTATCCAACAAGACGATCATTCAAGGCAGCACAAGTGAAGCGAAGCAAGAGAGCTGCGACGCAGCCGCTGCGTCGCAACCCGCCTCGCGCCGCTTCCGTGCGCTACCGCCCCTTGATTGTGAAGAAGAAGGTGAGATCTCAGTCGATTTCATGTTTTAGTCTCTTACTGTTCTAAGATTATCATATCTTTGGTTTAGGATTATACTTAGTATACTTTCAATTACAGGCCGGGCGACCACCGAACCGGCCTAGGGTGAATGGAAAATTTGTAAAAGTTACCAAGAAGTAATTGATTTTCCTTCCGGATGACGGAAAATAAAGCTAATCTTTGAGAGGTAGTTGATCAACTTCCTCACACAATATCGATATTTCTAGATTTTACTCCGTCGAAAGTCTCCAGATTTTGACTCATTTCTATTTTGTTGAAGGTTACACTAATTACAGTAACTGTTTTATCAATGATTACGATATTTCAGTTTGAAATATTCGGGTAAGCGTACAGGTTGGGTGAAGATCAGAACCAGTCTTCGAAGTATGGTCGAAGAAATGATTGGGAAACTTCATCGCCAGATGTAGATCAGAGGCGGAGCAATGTGCACGTTGTGTATAAGGAAGGCGACTGGCAACAGGATTTCTGGAGTGTATCTCATTTCTTTGTATTTTACGAACTAGTTTCTTACTCATGGCTATATCGTTCTTTCTCGACAGCTTCATTGGTTTATTCGATTTGGTTCTCGCACGAACCTCCGATTCCTCAGTTACTCCCATCGGTTGCAATGGAATCATCGAATCCTGAAATGCTTCTCTTTTTTGAACAGAAGATGTGATATCACCTCAGAAATTCGTTGTTCGTACGAAGTCGTAAGTCTTTCAGCAGGTTCTAAAACGTTCTTCCATAATTGTATAGATGTTTTAATTCGAAAACCTTTAGCTTCTTCCCTTTCAGCCAGAATGGCCAGAAAAACAGTCGTGACTGTTTGCAGCAGCAAATAGTAGTAGCACGCTGGAAGTGAAAATTATTTTTTGTAGATTGATAATGGAGATCATTTCTTACTTCCGAGCCAGTGATCCCATTCAGTCATTATCTCAAGACGGCGGAATGGTTGTGAAATTGATGCGTCCTGAACTGTTTGTTCATGCATAGAATATATGTGATTGAATCGCCAAACGATAATTTTCGTAGACTCGAGAACTTTAACTGAGCAAAATGCACTTACCGCGACCATCACTACAGCAAAAGCGAATGCTGAAGTTGCTAATCGAGTTGTCAGATGCTTAGGGAACTCAAGGAAGAGACTGAGATAGGAAACAGCTACCGAAGCAGCGGTAGGAAGATAGAAGTGGTTGATGTTGAATCTGAAAACGCTCTTGAATATATGTTTGAAGACGAAATTTACCGATTACTCCTTCGAACGAAGTAGAGGCTAATTGTGGCTGATGAATACATTTCATCGTTGAGCAACAACTTGTCCGAATCGTCAAAACGTATGCCATCTAATTTGTATGGACTGATCACTTCCATCGAGCGAGGATCCTCATTAGCATGTTTATGCCATTCATACCCTGAAAGCACTTGGAAGGTTCGCTTCGAAATTTCGCGTTTATTTGAAGAACGCACGAATGATCCCGCGGTGATAGAGATGGCGAATGTTTATCTGACAGTCGCGAAATGTCAAGGGGTAGTTCTGAATGAGAAGCATAAACGACATGCAAAATAGCATTGATTCTTCCTACATTGTCAAGTTGCGTATGTTGACACTGAATAGTAGACTTGGCAGTCTGCCAGAATTCCACCGTTCCGTCTGGATAAATAGTCAATAACTTCGACCACCAAAAAGTAGAGCGATCCATTTCGTTCTAAAATTTGCGCTTTCTTGCACTGTAAAAAAATGGAAGGCAGTCAATATGAGTATTCCAGTGATACCGCAATCGTCGTATCAGGCGTCCAAAATCGATCGACAATTTTCACGTCGGCAGTTGTAATCGAAAAGCTGAAGTTCGCCATGAGACGTGCCAGGTCTGGGTCCTGATTTGAATAATAAATTCGACTTTTGATCCAAAAGTATGTACCTTCCATTTATGCATTAGCGCCATTTCAATGCTCATCCTGTAGCTGGCCAAATCAAGATCGCGAATTCTAAAAGAAGAAATTCATCAATATGTGTTAATACTGATTTGTGCAGTTCGATTACCCTCGTATTTCCGCATCCAGTGTGACATTGAGCCGTTTCGTGCCTGGAGTATTGTATTCAGTTAGATTGATGACACCTTCTTACCATTCACATCCACCTCTACTCGTGGCACATCGCGTTTGCAATGGGTGAGAATCTTCTCGAAGACCTCGAGCTCTCTGAAATGAATCACACTTTGATAAATTCTTCAGTGCAGCATGTATAGAATGTCGAAAATCCTCACCGGGTCCAATCAGAATTAACTTTCAGTACTTTCACATCAGAGTTAACTTTCACCCAAAGAAGGAGCACCACAAATATTACGCGAAGGGCCATCACTGAATGAAGAGCAGTTCTATGAATGAGTCACTGCGGAAAAATCTTAGAGAGAACAGCAACTGACTTTCTTTTTTGGCGGAGTTCCGGTTCTCATTCAGTTCTTAGTGAGTAATGAGAGCTCAGTAGAGAAGAGACAACTGGGAAAAAGATTAGAAGGAAAATCATAGGTGAATGGTTTGAAGATTGTATCAGCGCTAGAATATTGATCACTTCAGTGTAGAAGAGCTATTCAAACTTCAATGTAATCTGAGCTTTTGGAAATTAAACAAACACTGATTCGATCAACTTGTTTTGAAGCGATTTGCATGAAGAGTGCGTGCGAAATGAGAAGTAAGAGGCGATTTCCCTCATTTCCTTGATCATCTTCCCTCCCGAGTGGTTCTCCTCGTGGAATGGCTTCGTTCCTCTCCAGAGTATTCGCCATCGCCGAGTGGGGCGGAGACTGTACGTTGATCTTTGATCTTTCAATCTTTGACCTCTTAAATTGATCTCTGCAGCCTACAAACCGGTACTTCCACCTTCTCACTCTCTCTTGGCGGCCGATGGAGACCCGAAAGGAGACAGAATCGAATTCGTTCGAGATCAGCTCTTTTCCATCCACGGACTTATGGTGAGCATGTATTCGCAACGTTCAGTCCGGAGCAGCACTTCAATTTACTTACCATAATAGAACACTCTTCCCCCTCCTTGGGCTAATAGGCTTCGACAAATCAATCAACCCGGAAATACGCTACGACTACAGTCGATTGATCTTTGATCTTTCCAGCAATTGAATGTGGGCGGAGTCGCAAGCACCACCCCGAATACTCTCTACTTCGATCACGTCCTCTGGAGTTACCTCCTGCATCTGAAGAGAGTCGAGAGTGAGGGAGTCAATCGTAGACTTACGGTCCGCCCCCCCCCCCCTCACCAATTATATTTGTAAAATTGTCTCCGGTGAATCTATAATTCGTAGCCTTATTTCCCTCTACTAACTAGGGTTGATCGAACGGAGTCGCAAGCACCACCCCGAATACTCTCTACTTCGATCACGTCCTCTGGAGTTACCTCCTGCATCTGAAGAGAGTCGAGAGTGAGGGAGTCAATCGTAGACTTACGGTCCGCCCCCCCCCC
>LS513281.1:566061-576164 GCA_900490845.1 Pristionchus japonicus
CGGTGAATCTATAATTCGTAGCCTTATTTCCCTCTACTAACTAGGGTTGATCGAACGGAGTCGCAAGCACCACCCCGAATACTCTCTACTTCGATCACGTCCTCTGGAGTTACCTCCTGCATCTGAAGAGAGTCGAGAGTGAGGGAGTCAATCGTAGACTTACGGTCCGCCCCCCCCCCTCACCAATTATATTTGTAAAATTGTCTCCGGTGAATCTATAATTCGTAGCCTTATTTCCCTCTACTAACTAGGGTTGATCGAACGGAACGGAACGACGGAAATCCGTGATTTTGATCCAATTATCCTCTCATTCCGGAACGAGAGAGATTTGAACAATGGCCGTTCCGGAACGAGAGTCGAACAATAGACGTTCCGAACTCATTCCGGAACCAAATCATTCTTCGAAAGGAGAGAATAAGGAGCGTTGTGGGTTGAGACAGGGAAATTTCGTCTTATGTTTCAGGCGAAAAATATGAACTTCTGGTGAGATCGAACAGGGGTTCCCCAGTATTCGATTGAGATCAAAAAGCGCTATATTTGAAACATCTGAAACATAACTCCACTCCCTCGGTTCGCACCGCTTTTCTCGCTCCGCAGCATGAGAATGAAGATGAATTCGTTTCAATCTCTCATGTATCGAATAGGTTTCAGCTTGGCTAATCCGTTCCGGAACGAGAGGCAAAAATTGACTCTCATGAATGAGAGTCATTTCGCCTCTCTGAGTCGGACGTTCCGTAAGCCGAACGATCAACCCTACTACTAACCATAAAAAGAATATTTCATTCTATCATGTGTTTCTCTTTCCGTAAACTCAATCTTTCTGAATGATTCCGTCCTCTCGCAGGAGACTCCTGGCTTTTCTCGCTGTACAGTTTCGGATCTCACGTCGGTCGAAGAAAGACGGAGAAGCCAGGTAGACCATCGTAATCAATCAATAACTATGAAACAATCACAGATGATCTCAACGCGCCGAAGAGACTCAAGGAACCGCACATTCTCTCTGCTAAACTTGTGATCGGAGGGAAAAATAAGAAACAGACTGGTGATTTGGATGCTAATCTCCCTACCAGAAACGAAATCTAATTCTCAGTTGACCTGAATCCTCGTACGCTCGTCGCCGTTAATCAATTCACTATGCGCGAGCTTACCGATTTGTCAGGTACGAAAACATTGCCGATCGATATTCTACAGTACCCATTCCAGTCAATGGCAATCTTCATGTGTTCATTCACGTTATCGTTGATCGCTCCTATTTCTCGCTGAAGAAGATTATCGATCTGCATCCGTGAGGAAATCTACAGTATGCTCGACCAATCGATCGATCGCAGGCGCAATACCGTACCCGCCGATCGAAAACTGACCGTCGACTCTATTCTTCGTGGCGAGAAGCCGCCCGGAAGCGACTGGGCGATTACTGTGGCCAAGGTATCGATTGTTTTCGCCTTTTCGGTGCGAATCAAGATCTCTTAGGACATCGAAGATAGTTCTGAGGAGGGAGGAGGGGGCGACGTCTCTGCCATTCCTACCATCTACCACGTTCACAAAAGGACCCTCGCTCAAGCCAGTCTTGCACTCAAGGTGATCGAATCTGGGAATTGTCTGGGTTTAGTGTTCTAAAATGTGCGGTATGCTATCGGTCTTCCGGCACTCTTCCCTAGACCACTCGGAGAACAGTGAGTTTGAAGAATAAGTCGAGGGTGACAATTTTCAGAAATGAATGTAAAAAATGAAGATGTTCCGATATGATTTAATAGGATTTTTTTTCAGAAATTGGTGAGCTCGGGCCGTTCCATCAATAGTCTCGTCGAGGTTTGCCGCGGAGGCTGCAGAATGATTACTCTCACTGGAAGCGATATGAAAGTGGTGAGCGTCTTCTCAGGACTTCATCTTGACTCAGAGCCCTATACCCCCTCTTCCCCAGATTCTCAATCTGTCTTATTGTCCCCAAAAGTAAAGAAGTGCCATCGGCCCCATCGGCCCGTCATCCTCAAATGAGCCTCGTCGGAATGACACTCATTTTTCCACAGTTGATTCCTCTCCTCTACGGCACTCCCGTCCCTGTGCCGGATGACTGGGATCGAGTCCCGATTATCCTTCGCGCTTTCGACAAACTGTTCAAGGTGAGGGAGTAGGCGCAATCCGTTTGTGATTAATGATATATTGTTCCTATTCCAGCCCGATTTCCTCTCCGATGCTCTTTTCCCTCATTGGGAACGACAGCTGTGCATGAGAGTTCTCATAGTTGCTAAAGAAGTAAGATCAAACAAACTTCCTAGCCTTATTCCCATAATTGGGGTCGGCTGCCCTATTTTATACGTACTGATGCGGCAGGGCCTAGCCTGTTTCCAGTGGCCTGGCGCTGACGATACCGTTTCCGGAGGGACTTTTGTTTGCCGTGCACGAGACACTACCAACATTTCTTAACCCCCTTGGTTTGGGTGGGTCTGCACCGCCCGGGAGTCGAACCAGCGTCCTCGTGATTGGTACTCAGAGAGCACAACCACTACACTAACCGAAGTAAGATCATAGTGGACTAATTCAAGGAACATTCAGCATTGTCTTACCTCATCTGTTTTGGGATTAGGCGATTGAAATGTTGCAAACTCTCGAATGAATTGCCTCCCGTTTCCAGTATTCTCACAGCCACATGAACTACCTCGCATTTGTGCTTGAATTCATCTGGGATTGCCCGATCGGATCGATGGCTGTGGCCAAGAGAATGGCTATCGGCTTCCTGGCGGATATGGTACCGTACCTGGGATACGGTATCCAATATCGATTTCTTTTTAGGTACACATGAATGGCAATGGCACCATGCGGGGAATCTACGAAGGGGTGCGTACTATTTCTAAGTATCCGTCAATCCGAATCGCCCTCCGAACCTCATTTCGTGAATGGGCATCTGTTCCTAAATTTATTTTACTTTATTTTTTCTTTTAATTCACAAAAAGTGTGCAATTGTTCAGTTCGAAGTGGCTTTCGGAACGTATAGAGATGATCCCGCGTTGATGCAAACGTTCCACTCTCTTGTGCAGGTGAATATCGTTTCGGTTATCATTTTCGCGAGCTGAGAGACCATTTCTCACTTCAGCACCTCTACGCTGTCGTCAACGTGACGAAGACTCTTCTGCCCGCAGAGAAGCCTGCAGCTGCAGCCGATGCAGCCCCCTCTCCTCCCAGGTCTGCTGCAGCTGCAGCACCGTCTGATGTCGTCATCGATCTACCTGACGGAGATGAGGAGTGGTGCGACTGCTTCGAAACAAATGCGTAATTATAAATTTTCAAGGCACGATTCTCGTGAATTGGCCGAGAAGGAAAGCAAGAGTAGCTGCGCCATCTCATGAACTACCGTACCCCTCAACTACCGCATCCCCATTCCTGCATGGCCTACCGTAATTCTCTATTCATATCTATAGTCGTTCCTTCCTTTACAAGTAGTGCAGATATAAAGCCCAAGATAAATGGTTGATCTCGAATTTATTGTGATGACCGCTGGAAAAAAAGAGAACGAAAATCATAGGTGAATGGTTTTACCATTTTATCCGTGCTATAATAACGATCACTTCAATGTAGCATTGCCATTCAAACTTCAGCATAGTTTGAGGTTTTGAATACGGAACAAACAATAATTCGATCAACTCGTTTTGAAACGATTTGCATGAAGAATGCGTGCGAAATGAGAAATGCGAGATTCGAATTCCCTCATTCGCTCACTCATCCTCGCTGCCGAGTGGTTCTTCTCTCGGAATGCCTTCGTTGCTTTCCAACCTATTCGGCATCGCCGAGAAGGGCGGAGACTGTTCGTTGATCTTTGATCTTTCAATCTTTGATCTTTGATCTCTGCAGTCTACGATCCGGTTCTTCCTCCTTCTCACTCTCTCTTGGAGGCCGATGGAGATCAGAAAGGCGACAGAATCGAATTCGTTCGAGATCAATCCATTCCCATTCATATTCTCAAGGTGAGGTTGGGGTTGCACGACCAATTGAGGCTTTAGAACCTCCTTCCTTTACTTATCATGCACATTCCCAATCCCAGGGAAGGTAAATGATCTGTGATCTTTGTGCTCTTTCCAGCAACTGCCCGTTGGCTGCTGCACAGAATCCGTTCCGAATGCTCTCTACTTCGATCACATTCTCTGGAGTTACCTCTTGCTGCTGAAGAGAGTCGAGAGTAAGGCATACACATACCTGCTACTGCAGGAGCACTCAATAGTATTTTTTTCGTAAACTATCACTAACTGATTAGTACCGTAGTCATACGTTCAATACCGTGCTCTTGCAGAAGATTCATGGGTCTTTGCCCTGCAGAGCATCGGATCTCACCTCAGTCGAAAAGGGAAGGAGAACACAGGTAGTCCATTGATGCCAATCAGTAACTATGAACCAATCACAGATCCCCATTTCAACTCGCCGAGAGGACTCGAGAAGCCGTGCATTCTCTCTGCTAAACTTGTGATTGGAGGAAAGAATAAGAAAGAGACTGGTAAACTACAAGAGATCCTTCTGGAGCTGCTATTAAATGCTGATTCTCAGTTGATCTGAATCCTCGGTCGCTCGTCGCCGCTAAGCAATTCACTCTGCGCGAGCTTACCGATTTGTCAGGTACCGAAACAAAACCGATCGATATTCTACAGTATCTTCCAGTCGATGGCAAACTTCTCGTGTTCATCCACGTCATTATTGATCGATCCTACTTCTCACTCTCGAACATTATCGATCTGAATCCGTTAAGAAAACTACAGTATGCTCGATCAATCAATCGATCGCAGGCCCAATACCGTACCCTCCGATCGACAACTGACCGTCGACGCGATTCTTCGCGGCGAGAAGCCGCCCGGAAGCGACTGGGCGATTACGGTGTCCAAGGTATCGATTGATTTCTCTATTTCGATGCCAATCAATATCGACTTCTGAGGACGGCGAGCATTCCTCTTGGTGGAGAGGTTGTGATTCCATTCCTACTACCTTCTACGTTCATAAAGGCGTCCTTGCTCGTTCCGGTCTTCCACTTAAGGTAATACAGAGGCTTGAGAACTTCCTAGGCACATAGCATTAGCATTCTAAAAAATCTACGGTGATAATCGTTAGTTGCTTCAATGATAATGCATCATCAGATTGGAAAAAAACATCCGATTTCAGAAATTGGTGAGCGAGGGCCGTTCCATCAATAGTCTCGTGGAGGTTTGTCGCGGAGGCTGCAGAATGATTACTCTCCGGTCAATCGACATGAGAGTGGTGAGTTCGTTCTTATTGAAGCTTCCTGATAACGTTTTTACCAGCTGATTCCTATCCTCTACGGTACTCCCGTCGGTCTTCCCCCCAATCACAAACGAGTTGCTGTTATCGCTCGCACCTTCAGTAAACTATTCAAGGTGATGCAGTTACGAACACAATCATTTGCTACTCCGTTTATTCTATCGAACGATGATTATGTATTTCAGCCCGAATTCCTCTCCGATGCTCTTTTCCCTGAATGGGAACGTGAAATATGCAGACAAGCTCTCTCTATCCCTGTAAGAGCATCATACTTACTTTGTTGTTGTTGCATATTCGTCCAAATGTTCAACTTTTAGACAGAAACCTTGCATATTCAAGCAATTGGCTCAAGCCTAATTTTATTTCACCCCTTCAAATTTTTTCTGTTCTCAGAAGACTGTAAAAGGCATGGAACTCTTTGGCTCTTATCTGGCCGTTATCTGGAATTGCCCGATCGGATCGATGCCTGTGGCCAAGAGAGTCGTCATTGGAATCCTGGCGGACATAGTACGGTTTTTTTTGGATACGGTATCCAATATCGACATCATTTAGGTGCACATGAACAGCAAGGGTACCATGCGGGGAGTCTACGAAACAGTAAGAGGAGCCAGTCATAGCAGATTAACCCGAATTTGTTCAGTTCGAGCTGGCCTATCCGAACAGGAGTTTCGATCCCCACATATTCCAATCGTTTCTGATGGTAAGAATCGCTTTCGATTTTCATTTTGACGGATCGAAAAAATGTTGGCACTTGTGGAGTTCCCCGGAAGAATGGATGTGTTTCACCTATTCGATAATTTATGTTGACCTTCGCAGGGTTGGTGTTCGGGATGGCTGGTATATAGACACTCTTCCGGTGAACTCCACAAGTAAGAAAATGTTTTCTCATTTTCAGCACCTCTACGCAGTCGTCAACGTGACGAAGACGCTGCTGGCTTCAGAATCCGACGATTACTCTCCTCCTCTCACGGCTGCCGCTGCTGGGCCATATGTGGACTACAGACATGAGTCGGATGATGATGATAGTGATGATGATGATGAAGAAGAGGAGGATCATGAGGAATGGTTAGTAGTGTTTCGAATTGTTTCATGCACTTCTAATAATGCGCATGGACTTGGAAAATATTGATTTTCCAGGCACGATACTGGAGACTTGGTCGTGGCCGATGGGGAAAGCGAGAGAAGCTGCTCCATCTCATGAGCTACCGTACCCCTCAACTATCGTATCCCCATTCCTACATGGCCTACCGTAGTTGTCTAAACATATCTATAGTCGTTCGTTCCTTTACAAGTAGTGCAGATATAAAGTCCAAAGATAAATGGTTGATCTCAAAATTATTGTGTTGCGTACCAAGCATACGAACAAAAAAAATGAAAGTCAGAAAAGAGCCATCGAAGAGTCAATTGGGAAAGTGATGTGAGATACACTGCTCTGTCGATTTTCTTAGAATGGAAAAAGAGATGACTCATCTAATGCTATCACTTGCAATTCGTCCTGACATTTGAGAGAAGCCGATAAAATGGGGTCGCCGTCAGGATGAAAAATTGATTGGCGTTTAGCAATGAATTTCGCGTTTGCAAAGAATGAAGCAGCTGAACATCTAATCTGCCGAACAATCGACGGTTCGTTCGAGTTTCTACAGCAATTCAAACAGTTTCCCAGGAACGTCGTTCTATGTGGGCAGTAATGAACGTGAAGTGGCTGTGAATGCTGTCATGGGGTTCCCTCACCTCGTTCATTTCACCTTTTATAGACAAATTCAGGGCCAGGACCGTGAATTGGGAAAAGGCGGTTGACGGCACGGTCTTGTATCAGGGAATGATCAAGACTAGATACAACTACTTCATGTGCCTCCGGACTGTGAGCAACTACGCTTTTTTTCATCAAACCGGCACCTTTTCAGCCTCGGCAAATGCTTGTTTTCGGGACTCCAAATGGCGAAACGGGAGTGTTTGCAGGCGGGGTTATCATAGCCCAGTTATTCTCTAATTCGAAGAGATATTCAGGGCATTCCTGACGGTCGCAAATTTCTTAATGAAAATCAACCACACTTATACTGTCATGACGAAGACAACGTCAGAATATTCGGACCTCCAGATACTTTTGCGAATCCAGATGCGGGAGAGAAAGAGATTTCGTTCAGCAAATCTCTGTTCAATAACAGTTTCCACAACTTCATTCACAGGTTAGAAAGATGTTATTTTTAATCATAATTCAACATTTCTGCAGAGACAAACTCATTGTTCTTTGTGAAGACCCCACGTTGGCTCGCCCGTCTTGCATTGTCGTTGGAGACAAGCAAGACGTTATCTGGTTCCAAACCCCTCTTGTCTGCACTGATATCCGCAGTGTTAGGAAAGTTTGTTCAATATGTGATCTGATTGTCGACTTTCAGTGCGTGTTCGTGCAAGATGACTTGGATTGCACGTTCTGCCTTTATCCTTGGGAGATGAAAATGCTTGTACTTGATCCAGAACATCTCGAGATTTATGAGATTGATCTAGAATTTGATGTATTTCCAATAGATGAGGACGGGAAACTACATTACAAGTTGGTTTTGTGACATGTAGTTCATCTAGTGAACCCTTCACAGATATCTCAGAGACTGTCAGATAATTGGAGTTCACAAAGAATCGAATGATCTCATAATGACTTTGAGGAGCAGAAACTTTCTCGGAACTGCCAGGATTCCAGCACAATTCCAACGAGTACGAGCAATTTTCATGAATTCTGAAAAATTGCTCGTACTCGTTGATAATAATTCATTTAGAGTGAAATCAAGATTCCCGTGAGCGAGAGAAATCTTCGTCACTCTCGGACGGCTGCAGAATACGTCGGTGTAGTGGTGAGAGAGTAGAGAAAAATAGACAATCTGCTATCTTTCCAGAGTTGTGATGATGAAGCAATGAAGAAGTTGTGCGAGGAGATGGAACAGTTGAGACGCGAAAAGGAAGAGGTCGAGAGAAAGTATCGAAGCGCACTCATGAAGGTCTGTTAGATCAACTTGATACAAATAATGATGGGATATTTTCAGTTGGCACGAAAGGAATCACTTTGATATTGCAATGACTGAATGTATACAACAACCAACGTTTATTGAACTTTGAATACGAAAATTGAATTGAACTGTTATGAAATGATCAAGAATCCAGTAAATCTCCGTTTTCATCGATTCTCCTTATGCGCACACGAGTATCCATTGGCGTATACATGCCATCGGGAATCTCCGAGACGTAATCGAGTTTAATTATCATTGCATACCCTCTTCGAAGATCCATAATATAGCGTCCGTCAATCTGCGAATTGGGTTGAAAATCGTCTAAAATAGCATGGTCTGACCTCGAATCCTTTCTGCTCAGCCAGTGTAAATATCTCGTCCGCTGCTGATTTGACTACAGACATGTTGACATCTTTTGAACACGTATTCAACTCACAATTCGACTAAAATTCAATATCAGTTCAGTGCACTCGGTTGGTAAAGTATCTAGATCACACAAACTTCGAAAATGCACAACAGTTCTTCAGCTGTGCAGTGAATAGTCTGAAGTCCTGAATCATCAGCTGCTTTGATTAACGGGAGAATCAAGGATCCATTTAATAGAAAGGTCTCAGGATCAGTATCGACCTGAAAGAACAAAGATCTTATTCATAATGCTCACAAATAAACTCACAATGTCATTCTTATCTCTCGTTTCATGACCAACTACGATTTGATTAACTTTTGGGAGTAATTCGAAAGTTTCGTGAAGTCGGATGAGATTTTGCCCTTTCAGATTGTTCCAAAAGAACCAAACTTTCTTCATCTCTCTGGTGTTCAGAATTTGCAAAATACTGAAATTGTGATAGATAAGGCCAGAATGTTAGATAATTTTCTAGGTTATACCTGTACATGTAATCTGTAAAGTCTGTTTCGGACTGCATATAGAACCAGAGCTGTTTCATAGTCATTGTCTGGACCAGTGAAGAAATCGTTTGGGAGAGCCGAGCTTTGCGATTTTGTTCAACCTGTGATCATTGTGAGCTCATAACGTTTTCTCATTCGAAAAACGTACGAAGAAAGTGAGACGATGTACTGTTGTTCTTTTGAAAAATTTGTGCACAGCCTTTCCGAAATCTCCACCCGGGGTTGTTTTGAACCAATAATCATCGCCATCGCTATTTCTATCGATGTAAGCCTTTATCACGTCGCTCTCGTCATTCTCAATTGAATTAACTTATTCAGTAAAAACATTGTTCTTACCAGTTCAAACGCGATATCATGGATGTGCCTCTTTCCAACCTCGAGATCGAGAATACGAAATCGTTTCGAGACAAGACATAGGGGAATTCGCTCTCTAGTTGAAAGTTCCTCAGTGATCATTCGAAGAATATCGTCCGGAAGATCCATTAGGCAAATCTGAGAGAAAAAATTGATGTCGATACAAATCTTGACATAGTTAATAAAGTGCAGATAAAATAACCTTGGAACGTCTGGAACCCCGTCCAAACCATTTCTTCAATCGTTCCATCTTTGAGTCGTCCTGAAAGAGCAGTCTGTGCGTTCCTCAAATGTGAAGGCGAAGGTCAGGTTGCAATGTGATCGAATGCGAGAACTAAACGATGTTTTACTAAATTTAAAAATTGAGCTCACTTTATATCGTGGAGCCAAGCCGTTTTCAAATATTCCCCTTATTGGCGTCTCTTTGGTACAGTATCAATTGAACAACAATCACAGGACGGAGCGAATTTATTACAAAACCAGCCGGGCTTTGCACGCCTTCGGCGTGCCCTCCTCTTCCTCCTGTCCCCTTCTCCTCTCCCCCTTTCCTCCCTCTCTCCTTCTCTTCCCCCTCTTTTTCCCTCTCCT
>LS513281.1:588384-636086 GCA_900490845.1 Pristionchus japonicus
AACAAATTTTATCGGGCTTTTGTAGTTTGTAGTCTCTCGTTATCGACAACTGATTTTTCGTAAAATGCAAATATCTCGAAAACCATTAGATTTGGGATGGTCTTCCGCGAACAAAAAACGTTTCTATACAACAGATTAACAAACTGAAATAGTTCATGAGTCATGAATTCATCATTTGCATATCACGTGGTGGTCCCTACAGGGAGATTGCAGAAGTGTGGCATTGTTGGAGGAAGTTAGCCAGTCTAAGATGCTCCACCTACTTAGGTCTGGGTTATCTGGGCGAAAAATGTTTTATGTTTTTGACTAGGTAATCGAAGACTAATCAAATCTCTTGAGTTGCATCACATAAGAAACAATCCTGAATCTTACTCGACCTGAATCAACTTCGCCTAGTGCGATGATTCACTCTTCACCCAGCAAATCATTCATAAACTTCAAACAAAACGCTTTTTCCTGGCATCAATCCTTGCATCCCAATCACTCCTCTCTCCAGTCGATGAAGCCTAAACACAATCTCTAGACCTAATCTGGGTAACTCGATACAGTGCGCAGGTGTAGTGGAATGGAGAGGGTCGAGAGAGAGAACAACCCCTATCAGATATCCACCTGACCTCTCAGGATCACAGTGATTGGATTACGGTAGGATTACGGTAATGGATTACTGTAATTGCAGAAGAATCGAGTCAGATGAGTGATGCGGCCTCGAATGAACAGCAGGGAGAAGACGAAGACGAGGTATACGGTAGGGATACGATAGGGGTTACGGTAGATGAAGGAGTATTGAAAGCCTATCGAGAAATGACTGGAAGAATGGCCACTAAAGTATGGGCGAGATGAGAGCAATAACGGATTCATGACTGGAAATGATGGCTTGTTCCTCTCGAGAATATGAGAAGTTGTTCTTGCTCTCATTTTCGAGCAATGAAAACTGTGTTTGGTAACATCGAAAAATTTTTTTTTGCGCTCATTGCTGATAGACATTCCTTAATTTTTTAACACTCAAATGTGCCAGATGTGAATTGCTCGCTATTGAATGTTCTTTTTATTTCGAACTCTTGAAACCTATCCAGTCTAGAGTCCCTACCTTCTCTGACAAGAATCCGAATGCTCGCTCTTCGATGTAAGAACACATTACTCCACAGGCGCAAAACTTAATCTCGATCAGGAATCCCGCAGTGAGGCGACCACTCACACGACGTCCATCTCCAGTCCCGGCAGCAGTGGGAGGACCACGTCGTCGAGCAGGTGAGAACATCTTCCATGAACTCTTCCTTTGCATGATGAAACTTGGATTTTTCATCCGATTCAACTCGTTTCTTTGATTTTCCAACTAACATCTCCCTCGCGTCTCTACAACGACCACTAGCCTGTAAAATAAGGGCACAAGATCAGATCAGTCTCTGAGGATAGAATGACAGTTCTGTACAGTCCTGCTCTGATCCCCTTTGTCCATCTCCCTCTCCTTCTCCTCCCAATCACCCCCCCCCCCCTTCCATTCCGAACACATTGGATAGACACGAGAGAGAACAGCTGCATCAGATCATAAACTCGTAAACGGCGCGCGGTTGGAGAGAAGAAGGGAGAGAAGAGAGGCAGAGAGAGAAGATTGGTAGTAGTCACGGCTCTGATCGAGAGAACAGTATTGATAGTGGCTTCTGTAGTAGGGTGTCAAAAGAAAGAACACGTTTTTTTTCCTTTCTCTGCCATTTCGCCAACTAATCATTGCTCGAAATCAGAGCACGCGTTCTTCATTTTCGTTTTCTTCATTGGGTCTGCTTGGAAGATAGTTATTTGAAAGCGTTGATATTCTTTCAATTATGTCAGCGCTGTCAAATCACAGTTCAAAAGCTTCACCCCTCTTTCACACCTTTCATCAGTCTCTTCCTCTCCTCTCTCCCTTCTCTCCTATCCATAACAGATGTTCTTCTTTCTCTCCTCTTCCATCCAAGTGAGAAGGTGCAATCGGACCCCCTCTGCTGTTCTTGGCTGGGTAGCTTAGTGCAAGTGATAGGTCAGTAGATCAGTGGTTCTTTTAGAAATCAATCATTGATCAAGTTTGTCTTGCTCTCGCACAATGATATGACTCAGAGAATTAGTGGTGTGAATTAGGGTTGCCGGTTCGGTTTCGGTTTCGGGTTTACCGGCCTCTCGTTCCCTCCCGCACGCACGCAAGCGCACGTCCGAGAAGAGGGAGGAGGAGAGGTCAAAACCGACACAAAGCCGACTCGGTGTCGGCTTTGAGTCGGCTTTGACCTCTTGAGGCCGAGGGAGAGAGGAGGCTAGAGAAGAGCGAGAGAGCGTGAGGAAGCGAGAGACGTAGAGAGGGGAGAGGTAGATCACGAGGTCAAAGAGCACGTGCTCAAATGAGAGGGAAGTAACTAACGGGGGCTCGGTATAACCGAACCCGAACCTGCAACCCTAGTGTGAATGATTTGTCGAGCCCTGCAAGAATGAACCTTGAAAAAGCGCCTTTGACGTAAATGAGTGTCTATCAGATGGAAGGGAATCAGTCAAGTGATAGGGAGAAGAGAGAAGTAAGCAAGTGTTTCGCCCCCTGTCTCAGATCGATTTCACCCGAGAAGTTCGGTTATGTTTCCGAGAACTAACTATTCGTTTTGGCTGTGTTTTCAACCAATAACTGTCTTGTTTCGGTTACAAGCACGCACTTCTTCCCTGATATGGCTGCTAAACCGATAAGTTAGTGTGTGAAATGAGTAATCGAAGTGAGGCAACGCCTCGACTAAGTGTTCATCATTCGTTCCATTCATTCTTCCGTCAAGCTCTCTCATGTTCAGTGATCCATCACTCTTTTCATTCCTTGAGTTGAGAGCAGAGAGGCACGCCCTTGACTTCAGTTACTTGTTCATTTCGCTCTTCGATTCTACTTCCTTACCGTACTTTAGAGATACCATATCTCCAATCACCGACTAACTTTTCTCCTTGCAGACTCGAGAACGGCGACCCGATTCCTCGACTGGCGGCCGGCCTCTACCAGACCGTTCGAGATCCGATACGTAAGATCTTGTCAGCTTTGTATTCTCTATTTCGTCTTCCTTCTTCTTTTCCTCTGTCTTCTCACTACATGGCCTGAATTAGTTCCGCGCCGCGCAACTGCTTGCATCTAAACGGTCGCACACTCCCTGTAGGGTATGTTTGGCCTCTGGCCAGAGTATGCACTCAGGACGTCTTCTTTAGAACAACTCAAAGTTTTTTAATAGTCTTGGAGTCGTGCCATGCTCATTATTCATTCATTCTAGTCATGAATTGTGTTTGAGCATCAGCTGATCAAAGATGACCACCAAACAAAACAAGCTTCCATCCCTCAAATATCATCGTACACATCTCTCTAATCTGGTCTTTGACAGATGGATGCACTTCTTCCTCTGCCATTGCATCCCTGTCTTCACTTCACACTCGTACTATCGCATCTGTTGCATCCTTCCTCCCTTTGGCGCTTGCCTTGCTGGCCTACAATCCTTCTACCGGCTTGTCATTCACGGAGTCAGCTCAGATGCTCGTGTACACCTTAGTTTTGTGAGCAAAAGCACTGACGCAATTGCTACGTACGTTCTGCATCAAAGCCCACCCGCATCTGTTACATCCTCCTCTCTCTCCTCTCCACTCCATTTCGTTCCCATGCACATCTCACTAATGGCCGACGATTCCACTGAGAGAGAGTGCGAACACATTCATGCATTTTATGGGTGATACAAAGTGGAAAAAGATTACAACAACCGTATTTGAAGGATGGACAAAGCACAATTTATTGTTCTCTTCATCTAGGAAGCCGGCGCGCAATTTGATTGACTTCTCACGAGTATTTTGCTCAAGAACCATTTCTGAAACTCACCCGAATTTTGTATCCGCTCATTTGCTGCTTCCTTACAAATACGGAAATGAAGCGCAACCGAAACGGTCGTCACTGATCTGATCAAAACACTCAATAAATACGTTCCTTTCTTTAGTTTATGAATTCGCAAACATCAGCCTGACACTAATCATCAAAGGCTGGTGTGATTTGCCTATGGGCCACTCTTGAAACTCACCATTTCCACTCGATTTCCTCAATCTCTCCATGCTCATCTTTTCTTTTCCAAAGGCCGCTCTCTTTCCTCCTCTTCTTCTCCTTCCCATGATCACGCTCCAGTTAGCTATACGGTCGATCCGCCCTTTGAGACGGTCTTTCCCTTTTGGAGGAGAGGTCTCGCGCTGTCTAGGCTCTCTCCGTTGCACCTTATCTCTCGCTTCTCTGACCGGCCAGGGAGCCGCGGGGAGCAGAGCGTACTCTATTTAGGACCAGCTCCTCCTCAGAGCTCTGTCTCGATCAGAGCATTGGTCTCCCTCTCTCCTTTCGGCGTGCTCTTTCGATCCGCATGACTGCCGAGAGACAATGTGAAACGGAGAGACCGAGATCACTGGATTTCGCAGGGGCCATCTCTTCATTTCCCACACTCCCTCGCCTATCTGGCGTGGGAGTGTGTGAAATGAAGAGATCCTTCTAGAGATCAGTACAGCAAGAAAGGATTAGAAGTGAGAAGGGCAGGGATTAATAAGAGAGAGAGGCAACTGGTCCTTCTCGAGTGAATAATCCACCCGTGTATCCACATTGCGTCATGCGATATTGAGATTAGGAGGAAGCTGTATCGGTTACGCCATCAACTCTCTTCGTTCTGCATGTTCTCTCCCTTCTCTGACTGATTAGAATGGAATTTTTGGGTTGATCAGGCTCAATGACTTTCACATGAACGTAAAGAAGTTGAAATGAAATGTGGAGGCGTAGAATAGACATCCAAATTTGTCAGTTGCGTCATCACTAGGTCACTTTGTTTCTTATCAAGAGGGCTTCATGACTCATGAGGGCGTCCGGTGGATCACGCTCTCTCGATTTCATGCACTCTCTCGCTCTGTCTGATCAAGATGGAGATGGAGAGACATTACTCGTCCAATGATTCAGTTGACGGGGCTGCCCGAGGGCGAAGGTTTCCATGCGCAGGCTATACAATTGAATGATTTTTCTCGATTATCTCCTACTTCTCCTTCATTCTCTCATTGTTTTTAAATCGTTGCAATACTTCGAAATCGTCCCGACTGAATTTATGAGTTTGAATTGGATGACTCCTCTCGTCGTAAACCGAGGTGTGTCAATCTCCAATTATCCTCACGGTAATCAAGTAATCCTGGGGAACCTTGGTGACACCTCCCTCTCTGTCCTCTCTGATCCCTCCTCCTCTCTGACCAATCAACCAGATCCCGCGTTCCCATTGTATACATGGGCCCCATAGCTCATTAGAGGTAGAGGTTCTCATGGCGGAAGAGGAGGAAGAGGAGACTCTACATTTAGTGCAATCTCTGCCTGCCGAGAGACGAGAGAGTGTGGGAAATGAGGAGGGCGCGTCGCATTTCGACAGTTCTCAAGTCGGTGTAAATCATAGAGATACCCGGCGGATGCGCTTCAGAGGGAGTATAGCACCTCTCATTGCTTCCTACGACGATTCCTCAGACGTTCCACTTGCAATAGGAAACAGTTCAAACCGCTATCGTTTTCTTGCTATAGTTTTCTGCAGTAGATATGCTTTCCTTGTTCTACTTATCACTGTTCTGAGTTTGCATGGATAGTTACATTCGAGCTTCATGAGAATGCAAGTTCCCCCGCAATATTTGCACTGAGTCCTCCTGTTGTTTAGACTTCCTCTCTCTTCCTTTCCTCTTGCCGTTCAGTAATACTCCACTCTTCTCTTCTCCTCTCACTTGTCAGATGGCTTGTCTTCATTCTCACTTCACTCAACACAGATTTCGCCCCTTTTCCCCATTTTCGAAATGACCAAAACAAGAATTCGCAGTATTTGTGCTCCTCCTCTCCATGTCACGCCTCATTTCTTGCTCTTCAATGAAACTTCTCCCTCCAACTCAATCCATCCGGCCCTTTCTCATCCAAAAATGTCTCAGCCATTCTATCAACCATCAAACTTCTCTCTTCTCTTTTCATCACCCAATCTTTGCCCATTCTCTCCCTCTCGCTGGTCATTTCCCTTCAGATGCCTCTTCTCCTTCTTCAAACATTTGGGATGACTTGGCCATTTTTATGGGGATCTTTGCCCGTCGTCTCTCGATTTCCCCTTGTCTCTCGGCGATCTTTCCCTGACCGTCTCTCCACTCTCCTCATATCGCCTGCTATCTCGCCCTTCTCTTCTCCCTTTACAGTCCTATTAGCACGTGTCGTCTCTTCTCCTCAAACTTCTCCCCTCTATTTGATTGGTCCGATCTGACGGCCTTTGTTCTTTCTGACCCTCGAGAAGATCGTTTCTCGACTCTGACAGACCAATCGCAGGTGTTAGCACTGTCAATTGATCGTAGAATACCTCATCTCATCTTCATCATTGATGCGTTGGTGTATCCCATTTCCATATACAGTGAAACTCAACCATACTTTTCATCTTTTATGTTGGAATCTCCTGTCACTGAATCCTCCCTCTCTTCTTTGTTACTCCATCCACTCGTTCCAACTTTCCGCTTCATTAGATTAGTCACGGCTGGCTAAGGCTGGGTCAGCATTGCAACCGTATCGACTACAGTATCTCCATAGTTCCAGTCAGGACCATAGCCGAGGCGAGTGAAATGGAGTCCACGTTTTTGCTCAAGCAAGTGTGAAATGAGGAAGGGGGAAGAGAGTGGGGAAAGAGTGGGCCTTCCCCCCTCCAAGTTAGTCTCGCTTGGTTGGAGTTGATGATACGGGCGAGTGTTCCCTCCCTCTGATCTACCTCAATTGATCTCGTTACAGCCAGTCCCTTTGACCTACCTGCCGACTGAATACATGGCAGACAGAGCGAGAGAGCATGGCAAATCGAGAGAGTCAGAGCATGTCTCGACTGAATAGACCTTCTCAGCCTCAAGATCTATTGTTTTGTGCGTCTCTTTTGTACTGACAGTCGTGTCCTTTGGCGGATTGGCTCTCTCTGAGAGGACTCTAGGGCTTGACCACTCTTTGATCTGGCCTCTGGCAGTTAACCACTTGTTGTAGAGCCCTCTCGGTTCCCCGCCTCTCTTGGTGGTTAGAGTGGGCGAGAGATTGTGTAGATTGGAGAGATTCAGAGCGTATTGTTCGCAGGAGGCGTGGTGGCATCGCCAAAGTGCGAAGACTCATAGTCTACTCTTATTTGTAACCAGTAAACCGCGTTGGTCATCGTTCAAATTTCGCCTTCACCTCATCGATTTGATGCATTTTCTGTTGGAATTTGTCCTATTTACGCTTGTTAGGTCATTTCCGTGCGCTGTGTAATGTCTCGGCTCGAGAATAGCGTGAACTTTCCGCATTGCAAAAAGAGTGAGCCCAGATGGTGTTACTCTTCTCCTCTCTTCTCAGTTTCCTCCTTTCTTTCTTTTCGCGAGCCCCACTTTTTCCATTCATACAAATACGCAGATGTGCTCAGTGGTGTTGACTGGGCAGAATTGTCGTGATGAGTAATATTGATCTCTTCGGCAAAATTTCCGTCCTGGGAATATCGATTGATCTTTGATCTCTCTATAGGTCAATAGCCATATCGCTTTGTCCACTGTCTTATCTTGCACAGTGGGCAGCTGGCAAAACACAGTGGTCAGTACGGCAGGCGTGGTTATATCAGAAGGCGAGAGAGTGTGGGAAATGGAGAGAGCAGCGCTTCAAGGGCCGTTCCCGAGGCTGTAAATTTAGGCAACCGATCACCTGCTACCGTATCCTGAACCAGCCCGAGTACGAATCGATCAATACCGTAGTCTTGACCACAGTCCTCGATTGATGTGTTTGCCCGATTGTATGGCTGACCTACTCCGCTCTCTTCCCTCTCGTCCCTCTCTTTCTCTGGCTCTCCTCGATTCGTACACTCTCTGACCTCTGTTTGTCTAACACTACTGCTTATCAGAGAGTCCTTCCTCAGTCTTCTCTCGCCCTCTCACCCCCTTCTTCCTCTCTCTTTTCCTTCCCCTTTTGACACCTTCGAATAATTGATGGCTGCTATTGTTGACTGAACCCCGTGGCGTGTGGAAGTACGAGAGAGGGCATTCCGGTACTTTTAACACTTGTTGTTAGTTGGTTCTGGCCTGCCTTGAACATATAGTTCATTATCTGTGGACACTTGCTCATGCTCACATGTCAGTGCATTACTCACCATGTCTACATCTGACTGATTCTTTGTATCACTGAGCATTCTATGAGTTTACATACTTTTTCATGTATTTCCTTCCAAGAGAATCGAAGTTACCGCGATTATTATGCTGATTATTCATTCACTCAAGTCAAGCACTGTTACCGCAGCTCAATAACTTATTGTGACCTACCCTCCACTGATCACTTGTTTGTTATCACAACTGAGTCAACTGATTTCCCTCATGCAATAACTTCCTCTGATAAGAAGGGGTTCGTCCCTCTCCCATCTCCAGATAGGAGGAGTGTCTCACTGACCCCTCTCCACTCTCTGTTGGTCGATGGGCTCACAATGATTATCTCTGTCCTTTTCTGCTGGTCACTCCCTTTCCTGCTTCCCGAGATTCTAGTTTGCATGGTTTCGAAATGTTAGAAACTTTCAATTTACGTACTTCTTTCACTGCTTTACTGGAATAAGAATGAAAAGTCCAACGCTTGTTGTTTTCCCGTGAATCGTCGCTCATTTCGTCGCTTCATTCACGCCACTTCCCTTCGTTTCTTCGTTTCATTTCGCTGATTGGATCTTCGCCCTTTCCTCCGAGCAAAGAGGCTAAAGTCGCGGCAGAGAATAGAGCCCAGTCCTCCCATCCCTCCCTCTGAGCTCATCTCTAAAGCGCGCCGTCACGAAATCTCCATTCAATTAGTTCCTCCTCGCGGCTTCTCTCAACTCTCGCAGAGTTCTCATTATTTATGCATCACGCAAAATAGAGAAAATAGTGAAATATAATGCGAAATTGTTATTTACGCGAAATAGTCAATGTTAAAAAAGTACGGTAGCTGCTCATTTGAAAGGCCGCACAATTTGTAGGTTACGGTGTATTGAACGAATTCTCTAATTCACAAGTTTTCGCGAGACCTCACTTGATTTTTCGCGTTTATCTATGTTTCTTCGATTCTATCACCTTTCTTACCTCTCCAACCCCTCGATTACCTCATTACCGTTCGGATTATGCCTGTCGGTCCTTGCCTTAGCTTGGAGCCAGTGCCGACCCCGCTAAAGACCTCCCTTTTGGATCTTGCGCGAGCGAGACAGAGGGGGTGAGACCTTGTGCCCCCTTTCTCGCCCTGAAACGATGCTAATTTTCACTTCCTGCCCGGTAGATTTGGCTCATTCATCGGCCTATTGTTGCCTCATCGCGCAATCCTCCCTTATTTCGCCTCGAGTCGAATTCCGAGATCTCCTCTTGCCTTTCCATCATCGTTTTTCTCATTAAAATATTATTTTTTTCGTTGTGTTCATTAACGACCTTGCAGCGACTGTATCGGATCTTGCTGCTCGCGAGGCTGCAGCAATCGCAGCAGCAGCCCTCGCAGCTCAGTCGATCGAGCCTCTTCCCAGCGGTGCCGCCAGTCCCGTCGCATACAACAACGGTAAGTGAATCCTTTGAAGCTTCAGACCTCCCGCAAAATACGCTTAGACGGGTCGAATCCTGTGAAAACAGCGAGTGAAAACACGTCAATTGCAGAGATGCGCGGCCCTCCACCGCATTGGATGCCGCCCCGACCACCCTCGGCTGGTTTGTTCATTTATTTAATTTTAATTAACTATATTAATCGTTAATAAGTTGCATTATTTAGGTACTATCTTCTCATTAGCCTGCTTCAATTAGCATAGTTATAAACTAATAGCGTAACCAATTAGTATTATTATTGTATTTTGTTAATTTGATATTAGTATATTTATTCTGCAGGTGACCCGATGCTTCCGCATCGAACGATGTCTCCTCGGTACGAAGACGAGGAGGAAAACTACGAGGATCCCGAGACTTTCGCCAATCGGAAAGGTACGAATATCGATCGAGGGTAGATCACAATGATATTAGTGATAAGGGTGTGATCAAAGGGAAGAAGTGACCACTCCTCGGCTAGGAGGTATGATTTCACTCGCGAGCGTTCGATTCACACTGGTCACAAAGGGAGAAGGGAGAGGGCATCCGTATAGGGAGAGGATGAATCATAAGGAAGGAGAGGGAGAGTGCAGGGAAGGGAAGGTGGAATGGTCTGGCGCCAAAAGTGCGAACAGTAACCACGCACTGCTTAGACTGGACCCGGTCCTACCTCAGACCTGTCTTACCGTATCCTTACCGTATATCTTACAGTATTCTCCCCGTTCGACTCCCCGCATCGCACGCCCGGCAACTCGTATGAGATCTCCGCGTCTCAGGTAATATCGATTTTCTTGCCTGATTATCGGTTGATTGATCGATTTATCGATCGATTCTTGCAGCAGCGTCGATCGATGATGCGTGATTCGACGTTGCAGTCGACGCTCTCCGACGAGGATTTCTACCTCAATCAACCGCCTTCGATCCTGCACAAGAACGAGGCCGGCGCCTACTTCATTCCTGCTGGAACTCGTGAGCTTTGATCTTTGATTCATTTTTTTTTTGCGAACTCGACTCACCGATATTATCGCTCTCTTTCCGCATTTCGAACAGTAGTACGTAGGCCGAAACGGAAAAGCTTCAGTCTAGAATTATCCAACCTGGCAGCGCGCCACTTGTTCCGGCGGCGCTCCCTATTAGTGGGTGTGATATACAAGTGGCGAGCTACAGTTTTATTGACTCTTCCTGACCTCTGATCCCAGTTGCTAAGAGGGTGTAATACACTCGGGGGCGGGAGCTTTGAGGGACAGGGGAGGGACGGTGAGTACCGACGGGCCGAAGTGACTGACACCTTATCTATTAGGTGGTTGCGCAAGTGGTTGTTTGACTGGGAAGGCAAGGCTCGGATCAGGAAGTATTTGGGGATACCCAATCCGGGTGAGGAAAGGACGCCTATCTTTGTCGATCGGCGGATGCATGAAAGGTGGGGGTGCTACAAGTGGGCTGTTTGCACTGCACAGCTCCCCCTTTTTGAGGCCGATCCGAGTGATTGAGTGAGAAGTGGCAGCGATATCTGGACAAATATCTTTGTTGATCTACTTGTCAGATCTATCCTTTGTCTTCTCTACTCAACCAAAACACTCAACTAATGCCAGGATGTGGCAGGGGATGATCTATGGATACGGTAATTACCGTACGCCCTCAGGGTATGAGGATCACGTCAGGTCAAGCGAGCAGTAATCCGACTGTTGTGACAGTGGATAATTGAGCTGAGGGTTCTTTAGCCATTCATGGAAGAGGATTGTTTTGCGACTAGATGAATCGATGATTGGGAGATCATTAGCTAGAGGTGAGGGATGATATTTGAAGCGAGAGGGGACGAATGATCAACAGGGACTTTTACGTTTCAAAGTCGGTATAAGATAAACAGCGATGTTTCTGAATTGATATATCTCAAGTATTGGCCTCTTTTAACCCTCTGATTTACCCACCCGTGCAATGGCACAGGTCGGCAAACCAGTAAATGGAGCGCTTCTCCCCCTGTCTAATTGAGCTTTTATTGTGTCGATGTTCCCATCGAGAGAAAGAGCAGCGAAGCGAGGAGAATAATATTAGAAAGGAGTCGAACACATCCCCTTGTGAGGCATTCGAAATTCATCCTCCCGCTGAATCTGAGAGTGATTCGGGAATAAGAGAGGAAGTCGGGGTGGAAAGAACGGAATAGAGTAGGCATGACGCAATAATTCGAGCCCCGAGGGCAGAAAAACGCAATAGTAGCGTTATTTTTATGAGAGGAGCGTTCACAATCTTCTCAGCTCTCTTCGCAATTCTCTTCTCCTTCTTCTTCTCTTTCTCCATTCCTCGATTCATCTCCATTCTCCTGCCTCCTCTTCCCTTCCCATCTCCACAATTGTGTATGCATTAGAGCGAACCCAGGGGCAAAAGATGACACCTATGTGTCACTTATTTCCACCACTCGGAGCTCAGTCCTCGATAGTGATGGGCTGGGAGTACGGTAGCAGTGGGTTGACCTACCGCAGACCACTCTCGGAGTCTTAGACTCCCACCTCGCTCAGACTTTCGTTTGTCCTCTCAATTGGTCATGACATCCCGGGGCATCCGCTCTCTTCACTTGCCGTGCTCTCTCGTCGCTCTGACCTGTCTGCTCTCTCTCCTCTCTCGTCGTTGCTCTCTTGAATTCCCATAGTCTCTCACCTCATCCAGATACTCGTTAGTCTTCCTTCCGGTCACACCTACTGGGTGTCATCAGTGCAGAGTAGAAGAGTGGACATGGGTCTGGCATCTGGCTCTCTCCATTTCCCGTACTCTCTCGTCCTGTCTGACAGGGAGAATTGGAAGACGATAGCTCCATACTGACAGGATGATGATGAGGAGAGAGCTGAGACCTCCCATATTGTTGTGCGCACGTTATTACTAGTATAGTACCCGTATAGGGGCCAGCCAATCTTCAGTTGGTAGAATTATTGTACAATTGGAAGACTATTTACTCGATTCTATTCTGATCCCGAATTTTCTCATTGTACAACTTGCTAAACAGTGTGGTTTTTCTACACCGTTTCATATTGGTTTTGTACATGAATTTTAAACTGTCGCATAAGCTAAGTACTGTATCCAACAGTATCCCAATCGATCGATCAATGCGGGCATGCGTCTGCGTAGTAGCGAGTACGCACGAGTCGTCAACGATGATCGATACGTGCCCTTTTACCGTAATCCAGCAGTCAGAGTGGATACGGTAGTGAGGCCGAGCGCGCGAGGACCCGTGGTGCTGCCAGGTTGGATTAGGCAATTAGAAATTTACATAAACAAATATTTATAATGATTAAATAAATATTATTTATACTAATTGCAGTGTCGCACGGAGGCAGCACCTCGTCGCCGCTCGGAGCAGTGAGATATCACGATGAGAGGTGGGTTAAATATATTGATTTTGAATGATTCGTGATTTTTTATTGCCTTATGCTCCTGGCCAAACGTTGTTACTTTTCACGTTTATGCCGGCTTGCTGATTATCTCAGCAATACGTCTCTGATTGCGTCTAGTAAATTCCAATATCTACAAAAACATGAACACCTTTGCTACTGAGTTGAAAAATATTCCTAATCTCTCCTGATTGTTCGGTGCTTCTTACGTTTGTCATGTCACCTGCCGAACAGTTGATTCGATTTTTACGACGATGACGATGATTTGAAAAATACTTTCATATTTTTCCCATTGAATTTGAGCATTTCCAAAAGATATTTTGTTCGGCTCATGAAATCTTCCTGGCGATGCGCAGTTTCAAAAATCGGTTAACTCAAGCTGCTGACGTAGTTTTGCAATTTTGAAGCGAAGTGTAATCACTAGTACGATCTCAATACTTCTCCTTGATTCGCATCTCTCGCCAATGTCCTCCATTCACGCGTCGAATTGTGCATCCATCGCTTCCTAGTCTCCTAATTAGCATGCGCGAGGAGGCTTGACCCTCCATGCACTCACCTCTGAATCCTCTTCCTCTCTCTTTCCCTGCTCCTCTCCAATTCCCCTGCTCTCTAGCCCTCTCTAGCTAGTGAGAAGTACCCTTTACTCCCTCATTTACGCCCTCTTTTAATCGGGTTGCGCGAGAATTCTCACAATGCAGAGATTAACGAGCGAGATTTGGGAAAGAGAAGTGGAGAGTATCTAGTAGGGGAGGAGGTTCGGAAACTGAATGAGTATTCGTATTTATTGTTGTTTTCACATCAGATGGAGAAGACCACTGTAGTAAACTCTTTCGTTGGCTTGTCAAAGCGCTGCGAAACTTGTATTTCATAAGTTGAGGAATAGTTTCTAAACCTCCATGGCCGAACTATTTTGTTGTTTGTTACCAGTGGGAAGAAGACCAGTGCAGTATGCTCGCTAAATGGCTTCTCAATACTAGCTGAAACGTCCATTTCACGGGTTCTCTCGCAATTCGAGCGACGCCAATTGAATTCATTGTGGGAGGTGCGGAGCGATGAGGGTGTCCTTTTGAGTAGCACGCAGACCCCCGCGTAGTGGCAGATCCCCCCGTTTAACCCCGCGGGTAGTGGGGGCACAGAGAGAGGGTGTCTATAATAAAGCAGTCATTCATTCAGTTATGTGCTCGCTCCGGGGGTCCAGTGGNTGAACAGTGCTACACTTCCATTCAGCTAACTCAAAAGTGTAGGAAAAGGCGCGGCTAATTTTCGAATATGTTATAGAGCTCGTCGAGCTCTATCGAAAAAGTGGCAAACGGAAAAATACGGTTGGTGCGTTGATGCTGTTCACCCTCTCGAAAAGTTTCTGATCATTTGAAGTCATTTCATTCCATTCCATTCACACCGCATCGCGCGGTGCGGAATGAAACATATCTCATTCGCCCACGGATCTTTCATAACTCGGTTGGAAGTTGACCTATGAGTATGAAAGTTCTACCATTGTTATCAATAGGAGTGTACGGTATTACGATACCGTAATAGTCGAGAATCGCGAACTGATTTTTTCATCGAACCATGACCCGAGGTCATGGTGAAATGTGTCGGGGGGTGGACCAAAAGTGCCGTATAGCCAAGTATGTTGAAATGAATGAATCATGAATCAGTCAGAAGTCAATGAATCAATCAAATCAATCAGAAATGAATCATGAAAACGCTCCAGAAGCGAGATATTCGCGATCAAAGTTGAGAATCCATGGAAACGACCCGGTGCATGGAGCCCCAGAATGATCCTAGCACCATGGAACTTTGGGGGATGCTAGGGCATGACTAAAGGTCACCAAAAACGATGCAAACTCATTTTGAGATTTTTGCTCTATTCCCAAGAATTGTCATTCTAGCTCGATTCTCTCGTGACAGGCGTGATATCACTCACCTATCTCCGATCGTCCTGATTCTCCTCGTCGCTTTCGGGTCGAATGCATCGATCACTCGCACGCGATTGTCGTCCGCCACTGAAATCGATACTGGTTACCGTACCCAGTTTGATTACCGTAATCCATCTACCGTAACCCTCACTCACCGTATAGCCTTCCCTGACTATCGAATGCGATAGCCTTGGGATTCTTCAATCTGGCTTCTCTGGCCTCTCCCTCATCTCCACAGTTATCGTCGATGCATTGGTCGCCCGTTCCCGCGATTACCTGCAATGAAAGTCATGGTAATTGCGTATTGCTTTAAGTTTTTGTTGAATGGAACTGATTCCTGATATCTCCCAATCAAATCTATCAAATATTCATCTACTGGTCGTTCATTTCAACCCAATACAAATTAGTTTCAGAGCTGAATGCAATTCGGCAGAAACAGCATCATCCGATTTGATTTAGACGGTTCTGCTACAATCCCACTCTCTCCTATTCAACGAGGAGCCCAATCCCATACTCCCACTTTCTAGATTCAAACGATATTCTTCACAAAAAATTTTATTTGATTATTGGGTTCGAAAAAATCCAACTAAAACCTCACCTGCTGCTCTCTCATACCCGCCTAATACAAATATGTTTCACAGTCTTCCTAGGTATCTTCATCCGATCTTGCTTTGACCTCTATTCTAAAACCCAATTATTCTCTCCTCACCTGCTGCTCGTTCATTCCCGCCTGCAGCACAGCCGTTCGCTTCTCCGCATTGAGAGGACCGTTCTGCAATTGGTTTCGTAACTCCTCACTCTCAGCGCTAATCTGCGCTTCACCTATCACATAATTTCCATTGTGATGCTACTCATCTAATGACTTTTGCAAATGCTCCTCGAAATACTTCTGTTTCACGATTTCGATAAGACCAGCCTAACTTTGCTCCAGACAATGACACGAACACCTCTATTACCAATCAATCCCTCACCTTGGACGCGACTCTGATGATCTGATACCGGACGGGGATGACCACGTGGAGAGATCCATCACGTGGATCGACTGCCAGCTGAGGAGTGCCGATCTCGCCAGAGGAGGGCACGGATCTGAGCGAGTATCGATTGATTAGATTGATCTACCGTACTCAGTAATGCTACCGTACTCACTTCATGCTCATCACCGTTCTCGTGAGTCCATCAGGGGAGATCTTCCTGATCAGTTCGTGATCCACCACGTAAATCGATCCGTCGAGGCCGGTGGCGACTGCTGTTGGACTGAAAGCGGGGAAGTATTTCAGCTAATTGATCTGATAAATTCAAGCTATAGTCGCGTGATATTGCACCAATGAGCGCCCCAGAAACAATTTCGCCCTGACCTTTGTGAATTTCATCAAACACTAGAAGTATGCTCGCTTCACCTACTGCATAGAAAATGAATTGCGAGAGGAATTGAATCTGTGTCGAACCTCGAACCCAAAAAAAATCCTCGATCATCCGTCTCCCTACCGTACTCACTTTGCCAATCGCATCTCTCTCGCTTGTCCATTGCACTCTGCATCTGTAGTGCACGGGCCGGTGCGCTTCTCGCCAGTACCTGAGGAGGGATCGATCGATAAATATTGAACTACCGTAGTCCACTCCATCAATCAATACTCACCGATTACGGTAGTCGCCTCCCATCTGGATCGATCGGCCAATCGGACGCGCGCGCCATCTCCACGATCGAGTACTTCTGTAGAAGAGAAGGAATTGCATCATCAATCGGCAATCCACACTAATAAAATTCAACAGATATTATCTAGGTTTCAGCATTCATGGAAATAAGCTACCACTCGGAGAAATCAATTCGTCGTCGGAATCTAGACAAATAGAAAAAAACCCACCATTCTTGACATCCAACACATGGTGTCTATCAATAGTCCATCCTCTTCCCATCTCTCCCTTCCTTCCATTCGATGCATCCACGGGAATTCGACGGTCCACCCACGAGATCTGCAATATTGGTCGTGAAATTCATTGACAGGCAGTTCCATCGTTGTTTCAACCTTCCCATATCAGCACACTCTACGTAATTTTCCAATGGTAGACCAGTGTTCTTGCAAATAAAAATACTCACAAGTGCGAGTTTCACCGAACTTATCAAAACCCTCTACAGCTTATCACTCAATCGTCCGAAGTGAAATGATCGTAATAATTCAATATTCATACCCATACGTCAAATGGGGTCTCCCGGGTGAAAATTTGCCGATATGCCCAAAAAAATTTGCCGACATGGCCTAAAACTCAAAAATGAAATTTTCTTACATTTTTAACGTGAGCCTGATCCAGAAGTTTTTTTATTTGCTTCACGTCTGAACAAAATGATAAAATGATACCGAATAACGTGATTATTCGAATATAATTCGAATGATCGTTCGTTTTGCCAATCCAATGAGAGGCCACTCCTATCTATCTAACTCCACTCCCCAACAGCCCAACGACCGGCTCCGTTGGTCATCCGAATGTGAGAATGTGGGGGAGGAGTATTCGAAATGGAAAGGATATTCGACTGCCCTTATGTTTACAACATCTAGCTTGCCCCTCCCCTTCTCTTTACTCGAGACGTATGTACACTTCCGATCTACCCACTGGCAGGCCGAGCAATGATCGGAGTCTCTTCGTTTCCCACACTATCTCGCCGCTGTCTAACCGGCGAGAGAGCATGTGGGATGGAGAGACGAGAATCTCTGTCTGACCCCTCTCTCTCGCTGACCTCGACCGCAGCGCTCGAGCTTGCGTCGCGGCTATTCGGGGGCTTGACTCTTTCAAGGCGTTTTACAAAACTTCGAGGTTAACTTCGAGGTGAATAATGCACAACATAAGTAACATATCGACCTACCGACAGACCGAAAATTGACCCATGCGGTGACCTACTCACTGAGAACAAAGGGAAAGAAAATGACAAGTAGTCAGCACACATACCCGAGGATTTAACAGAGGCGATAAGCTTGGCTAGCCGATACATTACACTAATTACTACATTTATATAATATATAATTAGTAAAAATCAAGAACAAAACCAAGAAAACCCGTCAAACGTCGTTCACTGCAAGTTCAGTGTTGTGTTGTGTCAGCTTTATTATACGCTATTTCATAAATAATTTGCGCATATTTCAAGGTCACCGCGTGGGTCAGCTATTTGATACACAAAACGCTATACTTTGAAGGATTTTTAGCCAAAATATTGACCCACGCGGTGCCCTAATTGCTGAGAACGAAGCAAAATGCTTTCGAAGGAGTTTTCGGGAGAGTTGATTTTTCGATAAACTTTAGGCATATCACATTTCATTATTTCGGAGTTTTGGGAGACCGCATGGTATGCATTTGAATTCCTATCCATTAACTTACATTTTAAACTTAAAAACAGCTCAAATAGTTGAAAACTGGCCGAGAAAATGAATTTTAAAGTGCTGGAGAGTTCAAAACAGTATTTATTGAGTACGCGAATGCGCATTAGTACACTTTCTTCTATGCACGCTAGATTTTTATATTTTTTACTTATTTTTTCAAGGACTTAAATTTAATTTTTATTTTATTTGTTTAACATTATACTTTTTACATCGAAAAATGGATCATTGATTCAAATTTTGCCGACGTGCCAGTGTGCGATCTCTTGCCAAAGTGCCGACGTGCACTCTGCTAATAAGCAGACCCATTTGACGTATGTTCATACCTCTCCACATCCATCCCATTCGTATCCGATCCTCACACTGGCCATCACTCGTCCCTCCATCTTCTGCCCGTACGCATCCACGCCATTCCACGTCCATGAATGCCTGTGAAGTGAATGCCATTACGAAATCAGAAAAACTCAATTTGATTCTATGAAATCCTATTAGCCAACGAATCGACATTTCCACTCCACCCCGCCCCCCTTATCTCCCCTCTGCAACCCCACTCTCTCACCTCAACATTCGTTTCGCTGCCAGGGTCACTTCCTGCCTTCTGCCAGCGATTTCAACGTGAACATGCACCTGAAATAGATCGATAATCCTCCCCTACCGTATCCCCAACTCACCAATCTCAGGGCGGAATCTACAGTATCCTCCGTCAGTTTCATCGATAGTCCTGGACTCGAAACTCTGGATGAATCGTATACGAGGTTGAGCGAAGTACCTCTGAAATGGAATCAGTTATCGATCATGTAATTCGACAATCAATACAGTACCTGACAGGCAGCTGATCGGCAACGGTTCTCGAGTCGGCGACGATGCGCGGATACGGTAGCGGGTCGGTTATCGATCGATCGAGGATAGGTCCGTCAATCGATTCGGCGGAGGACACGATCTCCGGCATGGGCGGAATACGGTCGAGGGAGCACGAGGTTGTGGAAGGTAGCTGGAATTTATAAAAAAAAAATTATTTTGAAGCGCTAAAGAAGAAATCATTGCAATCCATAAGGAGTCGGACATTTTAAAGCAGACTTGTAACGAGCAAACATCATGTTCAAAATCTAGATTTCTCGACGACTGTCAAAACCGTGTTCCACTTCCTATACTACAACTGTGCAGCACCAAATCATCCAGATTTACAATCTCAATCTCACCTTCTCGCTCTCGTCCATGAACACATCTCCCACGTGCACGATCTGATTGGGAAGCACGAAGAACGACTGCAAAGAGATCAACGATCAATTAAGTCAGTTCCCGATATCTCTCCACCGTGCTCCTACCGTACCTTTCTCAGCTGGGAGAATGGCGTCCGCAGGAACTGCAGCTCCACAGCTCGTCCGCCGTTCACGATGATGTCGAAGATGCCTGCGAATTTTATTTTATATTTATTGAAGTTCTATGGTTACGATATCAAACATTGTTCAGCATTCCTCTAATGTGCTATTCTAGCATCCCCGATTCGCCATGCCTCATTACAACTGAAGGAAGTGTCGAAATAAATTTATTTTAAAGGTGAAACTTAATTGACTTTCCAAACCCGGACCACTCATTTGTTCGCCCGTTGCAACTTGAATCTCACCATCGCCCTCCTCCGTGTCGTTCCTCGTCAGCGTGAATCCATTCAGCTGTGCTCCCACTTGCGAGACTCGCGCTCCTCTCAGGGGAAGAATGGCGCCAGTCAGACGATGACGATAGACGAGACGACCGCGGATCGAGGAGACCAGGCTGGAATGAGGGAGGAGATTGATTTTGAAGATCATGTTTCACGCATCACCCATCTCCACAACCAAGACAGGATGACTAATTTTTCACTCAATGTTTCACACATCTTGCATCTTCACAGCTACGGTCGAATGGGAATCATGATTTCGATGCCCTGTCAAAATAAACTTTACCTCTGATCGAATGGCTTCGTCACGTATCCGAGTGTGGACGATTTGTCCTTCGAGGCGAAGCGGAGATACTGAAACAGAGTAGGCAGTCAGAAGAGAGTTTCACTACCCGATCGAAAGAACAGGCACGATGTCACCACAGTAGTAGTTGTACCGGGACTTTCAAAATAAATTATTTTCGCGACTACCTCTTCATCCCTCCACCAACAATGTGATCAAGGGTCCCAGTACTTCCACTCATCCTCATTGTCATGAAGAACTTTCAAAATATTTTTAGTTATTATTTACCACCATTTCATCTCGCGTTTCACCCTTTCTCTAACTACCCCTCATCACCCCATTCTCCAATCCGCTCCAGAAATTGTATCCACTCACCCTCATGAATCCGTCTCCCTCCCCCTCTCCATTCGCCCTAATGCTCTCCTTGGGGGAGGGGACTGTCGTGCACTGCTGCTTCCCTCCACACGAATCACAGCAGTCGGGGTCGTCGCAGTCTGTCAGGCCGTCTGAAAACAACTTATTTATTTCAATTTAAATATAATTATTTTGTAAACGAAATTTCAATCGATTAACATCCCCTAGCCAAAACCAAACCATACATAGAATCGATGAAGCAGGAATCCCCGAAGAAGGAATTGAACATTTTATGCGCAGGACTATGACCATCAAAATCAATCGCAAAACCAATTCAAACAGAAGTGCTGAAGCGCAACAACAACCTGCGCCATTTCGACAATTCAAACTCTCCTACAGTATTCCCCTACCGTACCTCCATCATTATCGACTCCATCTCCGCACTCTCCCTCTCTCGCCACTTCGCAGTCTCTGCCTGTGAAGGGCCACTCGCAATGACACGCCCAGTCACCTGGAATTATTGATTATCCTTGCTTTTAAGAGAACAGAACAATACAATTTTTTTTCCACCAATAAATTCACAGCGAAAATTTCAGATTTTGTCTTGTTTCATCCATCCTATTTCCCCTCAACTTCTGCTCTCCCCCCAATCCGTGTCTCACTAATCTTGCATATCTCACCACTGCTCTTCAGCCTGCACTCTCCTCTTCCTCCGCATCCTCCGTTCCCGCATCCTTCCACGTAGCAGTTCGCGCCGTTCCAGCCCTTGTTGCAGACGCATCTGAGAGAGATCAAAGATTAGCCTTGGATCAACTGTGAAAAGACAGCTCAACGATTTTTTTACATGGAACTTGAAAGTTTCACCAAGTCTACATAAAGTCACTATCATTTAGCGATGCAATATAGAGAAGCCGTCCGTTGCAAACTCACTTTCCATCATCTGCGCACTTTCCGTGCTCCTCGCACCCTTCCGGACACTCGCGACGACCGCACGCCGTGCCTTCTGCAAGAAATTTGATTGATTACTAAATTTTCCAAGTCTTCCCTGCGAATTCAATGATTCTATATTTCTCAAAATACGAAAACGTCGAGCCACTTGAATTGTTAGCTAGCCACGAGGAATAAATAAATATATGAATATTGTAAATCAAAAAATAGAAACATACTCCATCCTGGCAGACACTCGCACTTGCCCTCTCTGCACTCTCTGTTGAGGCATGCTGGTGAGCAAGTCGCTGTAAGGAAATTCATTTTATCATTGCAACTTCGACCATCGAATTCTCACTTTCTTCAACTTCTGAAAAGCTGAGAAATGAGGACAGGTAATTGCGAAAGAAGTTTTGTGCACAAACTACAAAATCAGCGACTCTTACTTCCCCTTTTTTTAAAATCGCAATCGCATGCAAGGTCATCGGAAAATAACAAATCTTACCTCTTTCACACTCGTCTCCCTCGAATCCTCGTTCGCACTCGCACAATCCCTCTACTAATCTTCCGTGATTCGAGCACGATTCGGATGAAGTCGAGGAGAATAAATCGATCGATCCTGTCGACGGAACGGATACGGTAGTCGAAGGGGTGAGAGCTGGAATGATTCAGGTTTCAGCATCGAGTCTTGAATCAACTTTGTTCCTCGGAATCAATGGTTGATCGGAATGTGGGCCTATAAAAAATCATAACTTCAGTGTTTCATCGATGCATCATCATACGTGGGCGCGGTGGACCGGCACTAGCCTGCATTTTGGTGGGACACTATGACACTAGACTGCAGTTCAATTTTTCGGATAAAATTATGTAAATGAGGCTTTAAAATATCCACTTTCACATGCGGTAGTGAACACTACTCGAACATCTTACAATTGTAATAAAATGGAAGATATTGAGAGTGAAAAAGGAGAGAGTGAAAATTTGAAGGTCTAGGTTGTGCATGCTAGATGCGCCGGGATAAAGACAATATGAGGACTCGACCCTGCTTTTGCTTGTGCACTAAATATTCCGTTATTCAGGCTGTTAGCTACCGTTGTTATGCCTCTCAATAGTATGTGGAAATATTTTAGATACTCTAGTGCCGAAGTGGTGTTTACTAGGGAAGAATACCATTTTTTTTTTACAACTAAACTACTCGGGCACTAGAATAGCCCAATTGTTTCGACGTACGATTGTGTGGAATGTGAATACAACTTGCTAGCCGAGAGTAGAAATCAATTCGTGAAGAAATGATGAAATAACCTAGTGGCAAACGTTTTTCCATATTTTACTTGCCACCAGGGCTGGGCGTTAAAGTTTTATTTAACGGATTCGTTAAATCGTTAAATTAATGGATCGAAAAACCGTTAAATTTCGTTAAATCCGTTAAATTCGTTAAAATAATTCATGCTTCAAAAATTGACGTTGTATGGAATTTTAGTGATTTTCCCGATAACCAGTTTCACTTGAATAGCTATATTTTTAAGTAGAGTCCTTTGAAAGTTTTCTACAGGCAAATTTGGAAAAAAGGCAGCGAAACGCAACATTTTCGACTGAAATTTATAAAAAAATGGCCGAAAATTGATAAAAATTCGTTAAAAATTTTAACGGATTCCGTTAAATGAAAATTTAACGGTTGGGTACCGTTAAATCCGTTAACGTTAAATCCCAGCCCTGCTTGCCACTAGGTTATTTCGTCATTTCTTTACGAAATGATTTCTACTTGCGGCTAGCAAGTTGTATTCACATTCCACACAATCCTACGTCGAAACAATTGGGCTATTCTAGTGCCCGAGTATAGTTTACTTATAAAAAAATAGTAAACACCACTTCGGCACTGGAGTATCTAAAATATTTCCACATACTATTGAGAGGCATAACAACGGTAGCTAATAGCCTGAATACCGGAATATTTAGAGCACAAGCAAAATCGGGGTCGAGGCTCTCCTCTCCTCTGCTACCTCATATTGTCTCTAACCCGGCGCGTCTAGCGTGCACAACCTAGACCTTCAAAACACACGGTGCAGTTCGATCTGTCTCGTCGTGGGTCAACTTGCTTAGAATGGCCTCAGGCGGGAAAGTACATACAACATTAGATAGCACACACTCGATTCAGGCCTTACTCCGATCTGTCTGTCATGTAACTTGCGAGCGAATGCGAGCAGAAATTTTTTTTCTTCGAAAATCGTAAATTTTAGCTGAATGGGACACTAGGCTGCAAATTAGCAGAGCACTAGCCTGCAAATTTTTTTTGGGCGATGCCTGCCCACGTATGTGCATCATACCGAAAGACTGATATTGTGGTGCAATTCTTGGCCGTATCTGCTGAGAAAGTAAATAAAAATCAAGCGTACCTTCCTCCCTCATGCTGATCTTCACATCCCTCTCGTCTTCCTCCTCCTTCTTCTTCTGTTTTTCCTCACTTCCTTTTCCCTTCTCCACTCTCCGTCTCTCACAGCCAACTCCTTCGAACTGTGCACTGCAGAAGCAGCTGAAATATATGATTTTTTAAAGGTTGTCAGATTTCGGATGCGGTATACTGCCCTCCGACCCCTTCCAGAATACGAGAGAACTGAGAGACGCTCAATCACCTAGTTTCTTATATTCACGAATCCCGTTACAAAAGGGGTATTAAAGTAATGGTACTGACCTTCCTTTGACGCAAACTCCATTACCATTGCACGTCTTGTGCGGGCAGTCCGTCTGTAATTATTCCATTTTTATCTTAACTAATAAAGAACGAAGAGTTAATTAAAGACTGCAACCGAACGCTGATGCGGGTTAGTTAAAATAATGCACAATATCACTCGTTTAGTTAGTTTTACACCAAAATTGTCCTCGCATTACTGCTTGTGAAATTCACTCAATCTAGCTCATCCACGCAGCGTCATTCTACCTAGCATCTTCTCACCCCATGCGTGTTATGTGTCCACTCGAACCCCGTTACTTCACTCTTCACATCTGCCATATCACTCCTCTACCTCATCACAATCCCTTCCCGTCCATCCCCTGTGACACTCGCATCTCCCTTCGAGAGTGCAAGTGCCGTGTCCACTACAGTCGGGAGACTCGCACCACGAGGAGCGGAGGGAACAGTCAACGCCCTACAGATTCATGGTCAATGTGAGCCTTACTACTAATATAGCTAGCCATTGACAAGTGTTCGCTTATTTAACTGCGTCTGATGTACGAAAAAACCATTACAACAAAAATTCCGATCACAATTCACATCTCCGTTTCAACAGTACAATATCCTTTCAAGAAAAGAACGACTACATTCAAGGATCGATTAGTAAGCTTAAAAACAAACCTTGTATCCCTTTTCGCATTTGCACTCTCCGCCCACCACGATTCCCTTGCCGCTGCATTGAATGGGACACGTCGCTGCAATCGATACGATCAGCACCTTATCTTACATACCGTAATCCTCTACAGTACTCACGTATATGGCAGTTCTTCCCAGCAAACCCGGCTTCGCAGTTGCAGCTTCCGTTCCTGCATTCTCCCTTCGGTCCGCAACCTCCATCGCACGCGTGAGGATCGAGAGGAGAGGAGGATTTGGGAGGGTCGAATATGAAGGAGAGCGGTTCGGGCTGCAAGAAGTGTCTTTATTACGATGCCCAACGTCCCAAGTAATTCGCGAACAGAGTCCACACTAAAACTTCTTCATCGGTAGGTGAGACATCAATTTTCGTGCATTATTACCAACCAGCCCAAATAGCAAAGGTTATCAGCAGAGAGAAACCCCAACTTCTATAGGGTAGAAGCAAAGAAACCTCACCTTATCTTCGTTATCGTTGACGAATCGTAGATACCAGGTACCGGCCACCATGAATTTCTCGAAGATGTGCGATCGGCGAAGACCCTGAATTTATTTAAATGTTTTAAATATACTATTTATATTTATATTGTAAATATTTGCATTTTGCTGATTCTGCATGGTCGCGAATGTGAGTGTGAAGCAATGCTGCCAGTATTGGACTAGACAAGTCAACTCGAAATAAATATAACCAGTAAAACCCACTTCTTCCTCCTCACTCTCCATGCTCCTTCTCGCTCTCGACCCAATCATTGCGTTATCGATCGGCATGTGGTACGCAGGCTGGAATGCGATCGATAATTGATCGTAACTACAGTATCCCATATTGATTAGCTACCGTACCTCAACAGGTTCCCCACTCGTCAGTTTCCACAGGAAATCGTGATCGGCCATGGTTGGCAGTGTCGCGTATTTGCCCATTACTGCCATCTGGAATTGGAGTAATGAGAAGATTCGCAAAAACCACCAGGGATATAACTGTCACACCATAAACATATCTATCGAGATAATGGAAACGCTCAATGACTTTGTATCCCAAACTTGCAAGAAAACAGTGCATGTAACAATAATGGGAACTTCTTTACTTTTTGGCCCAGGTTCTCCCTCTTTATGACCGCTCTGCTTGAGAAGTGAGGAGAGGAATGAGAAAGGTAGGGATAGAATACTCTATCGAGAATGGCTGGGCCAAAAAGTACAGAAGTGCCCAATAATGCCCCACAATAAACACATCTCTCATGATCATCGGTGAGCTTAAATGGCAGCTCTTGGGCTCGAGCAAAAAATCAATAAAACGTCATTCCAACCTTGGATCCGGGTTTGACGCTTGCGTTCAGTGTGACTCGCATCGGAGAGGGAATGTACAGTTCACTAGAATTAGGAAAGATCAAAGATCAGCCATCAGAAACATATTATTCTCAAGATCATAGATCAATTACTCACGTGTCGTCCGTATTCGTCAACAGAACGAAGATCTCTTCTCCTAATCGAATTTTATTTGGCAGTGGGTGCATATTGGGCTGAAAGAAATAAAGTATTTTAGTAGGAAGGAAGCCGATTGACTATCAACGTAACTAACGCAAACACCACTCTCAAGAAACCCTTACCTTGGTGGAGAATCCGGCGTGAGCTCCATTCTCAGTCTCCGACTTGGACGGAACCCGTACTGAAATTAGTTCAATTTTCGACAAGACGACTAATGGAAAACGTCTTTACACCAAAGGGATTAATGTACTCACACAAGAGGATGACTATGAGTCCGATGGCGAGAAGGAGGCAGAAGAAGAGGCAGATTACTGTCGGAGTGGGTCGGAAGTGATCCTTCAGTGAGGACTCCGATCTGGAAGACAATTTGTAAGTTATTGTTGATTGAACAACAGTTGCAATATCAAACCTGATGGCTTGTCTACGAAATATGAATTTAGAAGGCAAGGAAGAAAAAACCACAAAAAGCGCTCATTTAATTTTTGTTGTTTTGTTCTTACCAGTCAATGATCCATCAAAGGAAAAAAGGGAACATGTACAGATAAATTATCGGTGAAACCCCGATTTCATTTCAACCGGCGATCATATTCCACTCACCTCCTACTGGGCGGTCGCTTCTTGAGTGATCCGGAGAGGGGAGGAATCGTCGTCGACGGAAGAGGAGTGCCGCCTACTGCAATTCATCATTTGATCTGCGCGTCAAAATTCAGTTTCAAAGGATCTACCCAAGCACACGCATGCTTATTCAGACAATGCTTCGCGGATATCTGCCTGTTTCATCCTATCTACAACATTCCTGCCACTTTTGCTCAAACAATACCATTTCGAGCTTCATCTCAATAATAATAGTCAAGCGTACCCATGACTCGACTGCTCCTTCTCTTATTCGAGTGGTGGAGGAGTGCGGTTCCCTGGTCAGCCATCATGTGAGACGACGAGGAGGGAAGGCATCTGGAAGCAGGAACGGTCATGTTTCACGAATTGAACATAGGACGAGCTAGATGGTTTGATTCAATGTGAGTGGGATTCCACGATAATATAAAATACTGTGAAGGAATCATCATGTTTCACGAATAGTTCAAAGCTCGATACAGATGGTTTTATTCAATACGAGACTGTTTCTCGCCGTAAAATATAATATGAGCAAAAAAGATCAACAGCGGTTTCGATACTATTCACAGGTTCACACCTCTCTCTACTCACAATGGTTCAATCTCTCTCACTCCCGCATGAACACCCCATCATCTTCTCACAATTCCACTATACTCTCCACACCTACTATCAATTCCACACAACGGTCTGTGAAAACTTACGAGACCGGATCGGAGAAAATTCACCACCCCCCGGACATTTCCCTAGGGCTAAGATCCAGACCGCCTCACTCACATATGTTGGAGGTTCTTTGACCCTATTCACAAAAATGATGAAATATTGATCCGCGTTGCGCAATGCGGCGCGCCAGCTGCGCGCGAAGTTTGAAAAGTGCATTTTCATATCTTTTCAACCGAACAAGCTAGGACCAAAATTCTTTTTGCGTTGTGTTAGGGGTGACGTAAGTGCACAGGAGCACCATCGTGATCAATTCTAGGATGTGTCTGATACCAATTTTGTGTCGCAAAATTTTAGTTTTTCCGAATTTTCACTATTCTAAAGTGGCGTCCGACACCCTAATGTGGGTATGCGGTCATACTCCATTCCCTCCTGCACCGGCCTCACCACATATGAGAGGGATTGGGATATCCATATTTGAGAAAAGGTTATTTGAGTGATGTTGGGTCAGTGTCATGACGGACTTACATGGATTTTCCCACTCCGCCTTTTTGAGATTTCTGGAACAAACCACGCGAACAGTGATCTTAGGTCTTCCTGCGAATTATCATCACCATAGGAGTCGATTCCCTCTCCATGACTTTTTTGGTCCATGACCCGGGGTTCATGGTCTCAAGCCCACCCACCACCATGAACCCGGGGTCATGGTCCAAAATGGAGGTGAAAAGTCATGATGGGGGAACTTCATGTACTATACGCCAATGTGGAGTACAGTCGCCCAACAATCCACCATACCCCGCTGTACCGTATTCTGGCTATCGTGGAATCGTTAACTGACTTTTCGAATTATATTTCTGAGAAAAAAATCATAAATTTCTAACCGAACAAGGTAAAATTTGTTATCATGTTGCAATGTGTTAGTAATGATCAGGGTGTGCCGTGCCACCATTCGGCTAATATTTAGAGAACGCTTCTGTCATCAATGGAGAAATCGAATATTGCATTTTCTAAATGAGCCTTCCACGATCATCACACTTCTAATTATTCGCAAAATCGTGGCACGGCACACCCTGATCATTACTAACACATTGCAACATGAGAACAAATTTTACCTTGTTCGGTTAGAAATTTATGATTTTTTTTTTCAGAAATATAATTCGAAAAGTCAGTTAACGATTCCACGATAGCCAGATTACGGTACAGCGGGGTATGGTGGATTGTTGGGCGACTGTACTCCACATTGGCGTATAGTACATGAAGTTCCTCCATCATGACTTTTCACCTCCATTTTGGACCATGACCCCGGGTTCATGGTGGTGGAGCACCCCGAGACCATGAACCCCGGGTCATGGACCAAAAAAGCCATGGAGAGGGAATCGACTCCTAAGGTGTTGATAATCCGCAGGAAGACCTAAGATCACTGTTTGCGTGGTTTGTTCCAGAAATCTCAAAAAGGCGGAGTGGGAAAATCCATGTAAGTCCGTCCTGACACTGACCCAACATCACTCAAATAACCTTTTCTCAAATATGGATATCCGAATCCCTTTCATATGTGGTGAGGCCGGTGCAGGAGGAAATGGAGTATGACCGCATACCCACATTAGGGTGTCGGACGCCACTTTAGAATAGTGAAAATTCGGAAAAACTAAAATTTTGCGACACAAAATTGGTATCAGACACATCCTAGAATTGATCACGATGGTGCTCCTGTGCACTTACGTCATCCCTAACACAACGCAAAAAGAATTTTGGTCCTAGCTTGTTCGGTTGAAAAGATATGAAAATGCACTTTTCAAACTTCGCGCGCAGCTGGCGAGCCGCATTGCGCAACGCGGATCAATATTTCATCATTTTTGTGAATAGGGTCAAAGAACCTCCAACATATGTGAGTGAGGCGGTCTGGATCTTAGCCCTAGGGAAATGTCCGCAAAAGAGCCGAAATGGTAAATTTTCTCGGAGCCGGTCTCTTACAAAATGTGAATGTTGTGTATGATGCTTCAACCTAACATTACATTCGCATAAGCGATCACAATACAAGGAATCTTGGAAACATAACTCCAACCAGTCAATAAAATGTCCATTTCAGAACAGTGGTTCATCCGGATGGAATCCTATTCCCGTTTCCACCCTGATTCATCTTATGCGCCAGTTGCGAACACTTCTCATCTCGGAACAATGATCTGAGTCTCGTCCATATAAACGCGCTCTAGCCGATCAGACTTTAGAGAGAGTGCGGGGAATGGAGAGAGTCTCTCCGTTCTAATCCCGCCTTCACCCTTGCATGATCTCGGTCATTGTTTAGTGACACACGGCATAATTAGAGGGCGGCGAATGGAAGGATAGAGAGAGAGAGAGAGAGGGACATGAGGAGGAAGGAGGGATGATGATGAATTATGGAGGCGAATTTAGATCAGATAGTCAGGTTCAGCAAGATGCGAACACGGAATAGAATGAGTTCGCAACGTCTAAGTCTCAGAAGAAAATCAAATTGTAAAGATTCATGCAATATACAAGCGCCTTGAAACATCAACAAAATATGTTTGGAATGTCCGATTCGTACACCATCAAATCAAGGAACCTTACCCGAATACGAACACGCCACACACCCTAACACCCTAACACCAGACAATACATCCCCCTGATTGGTATCTCTGTAATGGGCGAGTCATTGATCAGTCTCACACAATACGCAATGACCGAATGGAACCAAGCGTGAGACAAAGGAAACGATGCCCATGAATGGGCGCGACGCGAAACCCATTAATCGAGGCCATCTCAGGATAGAGAGGAGAAGGCATCACATTTGAATACCGTCTCTATTTAGAAGTGTGTTAGAGGGGCGAGGGGTCGGCTTTTGATCTACTATTCTTAGAACCACTAGAGTTATTAGGCTATTTGAATACAGTACGAGCTTGGTAGTGGCAGGCTTTTGATCCACTACTTTTCGCACCCACTAAACAGGGAAGGGCAAAAGTCACCGGAAACAGATCGCCAAGTGACCTATGTAGGCATGTAGAGACTGCTGAGGGATGCTAGAATCAGTTTTCAAAAGTTGCTAATTTTGATTTCTTCGACCCGAAAATCGATAATCTATTGTCGCGAGCTTAACCATGGGACGAGCTTCCCAAGCTAGGCTACGAGAAGCAGCTCTCGCTCCTCAAGTGCCTCGTAGCGTAGTGGGTAAGACTCCGGTCTCGCAATCTTTTTCGCTCTGGTTCGACTCCCCCTCGACGAAATGTTCTTTTGCCATTTTTTTGCAAGGTCTACAAATCATTTAGTTGACTTCGATAGTGAATGCCGACAGGAAATGATCAGAAGTTCGAAATTCACAATGCGGGCGAAATGCGATTTTGCATGCGCTGAATAATGAAGAGGCATCGGCCTGCATTTCGAGTTCTATTTAGCATCTCGTTACGTTTCCCATCATTACCTTTTGCAGAATTCACTTTCGAAGTCAACTAAATGAATTGTAGACCTTGCAAAAAATGGCAAAAGAACATTTCGTCGAGGGGGAGTCGAACCAGAGCGAAAAAGATTGCGAGACCGGAGTCTTACCCACTACGCTACGAGGCACTTGATGAGCGAGAGCTGCTTCTCGTAGCCTAGCTTGGGAAGCTCGTCCCATGGTTAAGCTCGCGACAATAGATTATCGATTTTCGGGTCGAAGAAATCAAAATTAGCAACTTTTGAAAACTGATTCTAGCATCCCTCAGCAGTCTCTACATGCCTACATAGGTCACTTGGCGATCTGTTTCCGGTGACTTTTGCCCTTCCCTGTTTAGTGGGTGCGAAAAGTAGTGGATCAAAAGCCTGCCACTACCAAGCTCGTACTGTATTCAAATAGCCTAATAACTCTAGTGGTTCTAAGAATAGTAGATCAAAAGCCGACCCCTCGCCCCTCTAACACACTTCTAAATAGAGACGGTATTCAAATGTGATGCCTTCTCCTCTCTATCCTGAGATGGCCTCGATTAATGGGTTTCGCGTCGCGCCCATTCATGGGCATCGTTTCCTTTGTCTCACGCTTGGTTCCATTCGGTCATTGCGTATTGTGTGAGACTGATCAATGACTCGCCCATTACAGAGATACCAATCAGGGGGATGTATTGTCTGGTGTTAGGGTGTTAGGGTGTGTGGCGTGTTCGTATTCGGGTAAGGTTCCTTGATTTGATGGTGTACGAATCGGACATTCCAAACATATTTTGTTGATGTTTCAAGGCGCTTGTATATTGCATGAATCTTTACAATTTGATTTTCTTCTGAGACTTAGACGTTGCGAACTCATTCTATTCCGTGTTCGCATCTTGCTGAACCTGACTATCTGATCTAAATTCGCCTCCATAATTCATCATCATCCCTCCTTCCTCCTCATGTCCCTCTCTCTCTCTCTCTCTATCCTTCCATTCGCCGCCCTCTAATTATGCCGTGTGTCACTAAACAATGACCGAGATCATGCAAGGGTGAAGGCGGGATTAGAACGGAGAGACTCTCTCCATTCCCCGCACTCTCTCTAAAGTCTGATCGGCTAGAGCGCGTTTATATGGACGAGACTCAGATCATTGTTCCGAGATGAGAAGTGTTCGCAACTGGCGCATAAGATGAATCAGGGTGGAAACGGGAATAGGATTCCATCCGGATGAACCACTGTTCTGAAATGGACATTTTATTGACTGGTTGGAGTTATGTTTCCAAGATTCCTTGTATTGTGATCGCTTATGCGAATGTAATGTTAGGTTGAAGCATCATACACAACATTCACATTTTGTAAGAGACCGGCTCCGAGAAAATTTACCATTTCGGCTCTTTTGCGGACATTTCCCTAGGGCTAAGATCCAGACCGCCTCACTCACATATGTTGGAGGTTCTTTGACCCTATTCACAAAAATGATGAAATATTGATCCGCGTTGCGCAATGCGGCTCGCCAGCTGCGCGCGAAGTTTGAAAAGTGCATTTTCATATCTTTTCAACCGAACAAGCTAGGACCAAAATTCTTTTTGCGTTGTGTTAGGGATGACGTAAGTGCACAGGAGCACCATCGTGATCAATTCTAGGATGTGTCTGATACCAATTTTGTGTCGCAAAATTTTAGTTTTTCCGAATTTTCACTATTCTAAAGTGGCGTCCGACACCCTAATGTGGGTATGCGGTCATACTCCATTTCCTCCTGCACCGGCCTCACCACATATGAAAGGGATTCGGATATCCATATTTGAGAAAAGGTTATTTGAGTGATGTTGGGTCAGTGTCAGGACGGACTTACATGGATTTTCCCACTCCGCCTTTTTGAGATTTCTGGAACAAACCACGCAAACAGTGATCTTAGGTCTTCCTGCGGATTATCAACACCTTAGGAGTCGATTCCCTCTCCATGGCTTTTTTGGTCCATGACCCGGGGTTCATGGTCTCGGGGTGCTCCACCACCATGAACCCGGGGTCATGGTCCAAAATGGAGGTGAAAAGTCATGATGGAGGAACTTCATGTACTATACGCCAATGTGGAGTACAGTCGCCCAACAATCCACCATACCCCGCTGTACCGTAATCTGGCTATCGTGGAATCGTTAACTGACTTTTCGAATTATATTTCTGAAAAAAAAAATCATAAATTTCTAACCGAACAAGGTAAAATTTGTTCTCATGTTGCAATGTGTTAGTAATGATCAGGGTGTGCCGTGCCACGATTTTGCGAATAATTAGAAGTGTGATGATCGTGGAAGGCTCATTTAGAAAATGCAATATTCGATTTCTCCATTGATGACAGAAGCGTTCTCTAAATATTAGCCGAATGGTGGCACGGCACACCCTGATCATTACTAACACATTGCAACATGATAACAAATTTTACCTTGTTCGGTTAGAAATTTATGATTTTTTTCTCAGAAATATAATTCGAAAAGTCAGTTAACGATTCCACGATAGCCAGAATACGGTACAGCGGGGTATGGTGGATTGTTGGGCGACTGTACTCCACATTGGCGTATAGTACATGAAGTTCCCCCATCATGACTTTTCACCTCCATTTTGGACCATGACCCCGGGTTCATGGTGGTGGGTGGGCTTGAGACCATGAACCCCGGGTCATGGACCAAAAAAGTCATGGAGAGGGAATCGACTCCTATGGTGATGATAATTCGCAGGAAGACCTAAGATCACTGTTCGCGTGGTTTGTTCCAGAAATCTCAAAAAGGCGGAGTGGGAAAATCCATGTAAGTCCGTCATGACACTGACCCAACATCACTCAAATAACCTTTTCTCAAATATGGATATCCCAATCCCTCTCATATGTGGTGAGGCCGGTGCAGGAGGGAATGGAGTATGACCGCATACCCACATTAGGGTGTCGGACGCCACTTTAGAATAGTGAAAATTCGGAAAAACTAAAATTTTGCGACACAAAATTGGTATCAGACACATCCTAGAATTGATCACGATGGTGCTCCTGTGCACTTACGTCACCCCTAACACAACGCAAAAAGAATTTTGGTCCTAGCTTGTTCGGTTGAAAAGATATGAAAATGCACTTTTCAAACTTCGCGCGCAGCTGGCGCGCCGCATTGCGCAACGCGGATCAATATTTCATCATTTTTGTGAATAGGGTCAAAGAACCTCCAACATATGTGAGTGAGGCGGTCTGGATCTTAGCCCTAGGGAAATGTCCGGGGGGTGGTGAATTTTCTCCGATCCGGTCTCGTAAGTTTTCACAGACCGTTGTGTGGAATTGATAGTAGGTGTGGAGAGTATAGTGGAATTGTGAGAAGATGATGGGGTGTTCATGCGGGAGTGAGAGAGATTGAACCATTGTGAGTAGAGAGAGGTGTGAACCTGTGAATAGTATCGAAACCGCTGTTGATCTTTTTTGCTCATATTATATTTTACGGCGAGAAACAGTCTCGTATTGAATAAAACCATCTGTATCGAGCTTTGAACTATTCGTGAAACATGATGATTCCTTCACAGTATTTTATATTATCGTGGAATCCCACTCACATTGAATCAAACCATCTAGCTCGTCCTATGTTCAATTCGTGAAACATGACCGTTCCTGCTTCCAGATGCCTTCCCTCCTCGTCGTCTCACATGATGGCTGACCAGGGAACCGCACTCCTCCACCACTCGAATAAGAGAAGGAGCAGTCGAGTCATGGGTACGCTTGACTATTATTATTGAGATGAAGCTCGAAATGGTATTGTTTGAGCAAAAGTGGCAGGAATGTTGTAGATAGGATGAAACAGGCAGATATCCGCGAAGCATTGTCTGAATAAGCATGCGTGTGCTTGGGTAGATCCTTTGAAACTGAATTTTGACGCGCAGATCAAATGATGAATTGCAGTAGGCGGCACTCCTCTTCCGTCGACGACGATTCCTCCCCTCTCCGGATCACTCAAGAAGCGACCGCCCAGTAGGAGGTGAGTGGAATATGATCGCCGGTTGAAATGAAATCGGGGTTTCACCGATAATTTATCTGTACATGTTCCCTTTTTTCCTTTGATGGATCATTGACTGGTAAGAACAAAACAACAAAAATTAAATGAGCGCTTTTTGTGGTTTTTTCTTCCTTGCCTTCTAAATTCATATTTCGTAGACAAGCCATCAGGTTTGATATTGCAACTGTTGTTCAATCAACAATAACTTACAAATTGTCTTCCAGATCGGAGTCCTCACTGAAGGATCACTTCCGACCCACTCCGACAGTAATCTGCCTCTTCTTCTGCCTCCTTCTCGCCATCGGACTCATAGTCATCCTCTTGTGTGAGTACATTAATCCCTTTGGTGTAAAGACGTTTTCCATTAGTCGTCTTGTCGAAAATTGAACTAATTTCAGTACGGGTTCCGTCCAAGTCGGAGACTGAGAATGGAGCTCACGCCGGATTCTCCACCAAGGTAAGGGTTTCTTGAGAGTGGTGTTTGCGTTAGTTACGTTGATAGTCAATCGGCTTCCTTCCTACTAAAATACTTTATTTCTTTCAGCCCAATATGCACCCACTGCCAAATAAAATTCGATTAGGAGAAGAGATCTTCGTTCTGTTGACGAATACGGACGACACGTGAGTAATTGATCTATGATCTTGAGAATAATATGTTTCTGATGGCTGATCTTTGATCTTTCCTAATTCTAGTGAACTGTACATTCCCTCTCCGATGCGAGTCACACTGAACGCAAGCGTCAAACCCGGATCCAAGGTTGGAATGACGTTTTATTGATTTTTTGCTCGAGCCCAAGAGCTGCCATTTAAGCTCACCGATGATCATGAGAGATGTGTTTATTGTGGGGCATTATTGGGCACTTCTGTACTTTTTGGCCCAGCCATTCTCGATAGAGTATTCTATCCCTACCTTTCTCATTCCTCTCCTCACTTCTCAAGCAGAGCGGTCATAAAGAGGGAGAACCTGGGCCAAAAAGTAAAGAAGTTCCCATTATTGTTACATGCACTGTTTTCTTGCAAGTTTGGGATACAAAGTCATTGAGCGTTTCCATTATCTCGATAGATATGTTTATGGTGTGACAGTTATATCCCTGGTGGTTTTTGCGAATCTTCTCATTACTCCAATTCCAGATGGCAGTAATGGGCAAATACGCGACACTGCCAACCATGGCCGATCACGATTTCCTGTGGAAACTGACGAGTGGGGAACCTGTTGAGGTACGGTAGCTAATCAATATGGGATACTGTAGTTACGATCAATTATCGATCGCATTCCAGCCTGCGTACCACATGCCGATCGATAACGCAATGATTGGGTCGAGAGCGAGAAGGAGCATGGAGAGTGAGGAGGAAGAAGTGGGTTTTACTGGTTATATTTATTTCGAGTTGACTTGTCTAGTCCAATACTGGCAGCATTGCTTCACACTCACATTCGCGACCATGCAGAATCAGCAAAATGCAAATATTTACAATATAAATATAAATAGTATATTTAAAACATTTAAATAAATTCAGGGTCTTCGCCGATCGCACATCTTCGAGAAATTCATGGTGGCCGGTACCTGGTATCTACGATTCGTCAACGATAACGAAGATAAGGTGAGGTTTCTTTGCTTCTACCCTATAGAAGTTGGGGTTTCTCTCTGCTGATAACCTTTGCTATTTGGGCTGGTTGGTAATAATGCACGAAAATTGATGTCTCACCTACCGATGAAGAAGTTTTAGTGTGGACTCTGTTCGCGAATTACTTGGGACGTTGGGCATCGTAATAAAGACACTTCTTGCAGCCCGAACCGCTCTCCTTCATATTCGACCCTCCCAAATCCTCCTCTCCTCTCGATCCTCACGCGTGCGATGGAGGTTGCGGACCGAAGGGAGAATGCAGGAACGGAAGCTGCAACTGCGAAGCCGGGTTTGCTGGGAAGAACTGCCATATACGTGAGTACTGTAGAGGATTACGGTATGTAAGATAAGGTGCTGATCGTATCGATTGCAGCGACGTGTCCCATTCAATGCAGCGGCAAGGGAATCGTGGTGGGCGGAGAGTGCAAATGCGAAAAGGGATACAAGGTTTGTTTTTAAGCTTACTAATCGATCCTTGAATGTAGTCGTTCTTTTCTTGAAAGGATATTGTACTGTTGAAACGGAGATGTGAATTGTGATCGGAATTTTTGTTGTAATGGTTTTTTCGTACATCAGACGCAGTTAAATAAGCGAACACTTGTCAATGGCTAGCTATATTAGTAGTAAGGCTCACATTGACCATGAATCTGTAGGGCGTTGACTGTTCCCTCCGCTCCTCGTGGTGCGAGTCTCCCGACTGTAGTGGACACGGCACTTGCACTCTCGAAGGGAGATGCGAGTGTCACAGGGGATGGACGGGAAGGGATTGTGATGAGGTAGAGGAGTGATATGGCAGATGTGAAGAGTGAAGTAACGGGGTTCGAGTGGACACATAACACGCATGGGGTGAGAAGATGCTAGGTAGAATGACGCTGCGTGGATGAGCTAGATTGAGTGAATTTCACAAGCAGTAATGCGAGGACAATTTTGGTGTAAAACTAACTAAACGAGTGATATTGTGCATTATTTTAACTAACCCGCATCAGCGTTCGGTTGCAGTCTTTAATTAACTCTTCGTTCTTTATTAGTTAAGATAAAAATGGAATAATTACAGACGGACTGCCCGCACAAGACGTGCAATGGTAATGGAGTTTGCGTCAAAGGAAGGTCAGTACCATTACTTTAATACCCCTTTTGTAACGGGATTCGTGAATATAAGAAACTAGGTGATTGAGCGTCTCTCAGTTCTCTCGTATTCTGGAAGGGGTCGGAGGGCAGTATACCGCATCCGAAATCTGACAACCTTTAAAAAATCATATATTTCAGCTGCTTCTGCAGTGCACAGTTCGAAGGAGTTGGCTGTGAGAGACGGAGAGTGGAGAAGGGAAAAGGAAGTGAGGAAAAACAGAAGAAGAAGGAGGAGGAAGACGAGAGGGATGTGAAGATCAGCATGAGGGAGGAAGGTACGCTTGATTTTTATTTACTTTCTCAGCAGATACGGCCAAGAATTGCACCACAATATCAGTCTTTCGGTATGATGCACATACGTGGGCAGGCATCGCCCAAAAAAAATTTGCAGGCTAGTGCTCTGCTAATTTGCAGCCTAGTGTCCCATTCAGCTAAAATTTACGATTTTCGAAGAAAAAAAATTTCTGCTCGCATTCGCTCGCAAGTTACATGACAGACAGATCGGAGTAAGGCCTGAATCGAGTGTGTGCTATCTAATGTTGTATGTACTTTCCCGCCTGAGGCCATTCTAAGCAAGTTGACCCACGACGAGACAGATCGAACTGCACCGTGTGTTTTGAAGGTCTAGGTTGTGCACGCTAGACGCGCCGGGTTAGAGACAATATGAGGTAGCAGAGGAGAGGAGAGCCTCGACCCCGATTTTGCTTGTGCTCTAAATATTCCGGTATTCAGGCTATTAGCTACCGTTGTTATGCCTCTCAATAGTATGTGGAAATATTTTAGATACTCCAGTGCCGAAGTGGTGTTTACTATTTTTTTATAAGTAAACTATACTCGGGCACTAGAATAGCCCAATTGTTTCGACGTAGGATTGTGTGGAATGTGAATACAACTTGCTAGCCGCAAGTAGAAATCATTTCGTAAAGAAATGACGAAATAACCTAGTGGCAAGCAGGGCTGGGATTTAACGTTAACGGATTTAACGGTACCCAACCGTTAAATTTTCATTTAACGGAATCCGTTAAAATTTTTAACGAATTTTTATCAATTTTCGGCCATTTTTTTATAAATTTCAGTCGAAAATGTTGCGTTTCGCTGCCTTTTTTCCAAATTTGCCTGTAGAAAACTTTCAAAGGACTCTACTTAAAAATATAGCTATTCAAGTGAAACTGGTTATCGGGAAAATCACTAAAATTCCATACAACGTCAATTTTTGAAGCATGAATTATTTTAACGAATTTAACGGATTTAACGAAATTTAACGGTTTTTCGATCCATTAATTTAACGATTTAACGAATCCGTTAAATAAAACTTTAACGCCCAGCCCTGGTGGCAAGTAAAATATGGAAAAACGTTTGCCACTAGGTTATTTCATCATTTCTTCACGAATTGATTTCTACTCTCGGCTAGCAAGTTGTATTCACATTCCACACAATCGTACGTCGAAACAATTGGGCTATTCTAGTGCCCGAGTAGTTTAGTTGTAAAAAAAAAATGGTATTCTTCCCTAGTAAACACCACTTCGGCACTAGAGTATCTAAAATATTTCCACATACTATTGAGAGGCATAACAACGGTAGCTAACAGCCTGAATAACGGAATATTTAGTGCACAAGCAAAAGCAGGGTCGAGTCCTCATATTGTCTTTATCCCGGCGCATCTAGCATGCACAACCTAGACCTTCAAATTTTCACTCTCTCCTTTTTCACTCTCAATATCTTCCATTTTATTACAATTGTAAGATGTTCGAGTAGTGTTCACTACCGCATGTGAAAGTGGATATTTTAAAGCCTCATTTACATAATTTTATCCGAAAAATTGAACTGCAGTCTAGTGTCATAGTGTCCCACCAAAATGCAGGCTAGTGCCGGTCCACCGCGCCCACGTATGATGATGCATCGATGAAACACTGAAGTTATGATTTTTTATAGGCCCACATTCCGATCAACCATTGATTCCGAGGAACAAAGTTGATTCAAGACTCGATGCTGAAACCTGAATCATTCCAGCTCTCACCCCTTCGACTACCGTATCCGTTCCGTCGACAGGATCGATCGATTTATTCTCCTCGACTTCATCCGAATCGTGCTCGAATCACGGAAGATTAGTAGAGGGATTGTGCGAGTGCGAACGAGGATTCGAGGGAGACGAGTGTGAAAGAGGTAAGATTTGTTATTTTCCGATGACCTTGCATGCGATTGCGATTTTAAAAAAAGGGGAAGTAAGAGTCGCTGATTTTGTAGTTTGTGCACAAAACTTCTTTCGCAATTACCTGTCCTCATTTCTCAGCTTTTCAGAAGTTGAAGAAAGTGAGAATTCGATGGTCGAAGTTGCAATGATAAAATGAATTTCCTTACAGCGACTTGCTCACCAGCATGCCTCAACAGAGAGTGCAGAGAGGGCAAGTGCGAGTGTCTGCCAGGATGGAGTATGTTTCTATTTTTTGATTTACAATATTCATATATTTATTTATTCCTCGTGGCTAGCTAACAATTCAAGTGGCTCGACGTTTTCGTATTTTGAGAAATATAGAATCATTGAATTCGCAGGGAAGACTTGGAAAATTTAGTAATCAATCAAATTTCTTGCAGAAGGCACGGCGTGCGGTCGTCGCGAGTGTCCGGAAGGGTGCGAGGAGCACGGAAAGTGCGCAGATGATGGAAAGTGAGTTTGCAACGGACGGCTTCTCTATATTGCATCGCTAAATGATAGTGACTTTATGTAGACTTGGTGAAACTTTCAAGTTCCATGTAAAAAAATCGTTGAGCTGTCTTTTCACAGTTGATCCAAGGCTAATCTTTGATCTCTCTCAGATGCGTCTGCAACAAGGGCTGGAACGGCGCGAACTGCTACGTGGAAGGATGCGGGAACGGAGGATGCGGAGGAAGAGGAGAGTGCAGGCTGAAGAGCAGTGGTGAGATATGCAAGATTAGTGAGACACGGATTGGGGGGAGAGCAGAAGTTGAGGGGAAATAGGATGGATGAAACAAGACAAAATCTGAAATTTTCGCTGTGAATTTATTGGTGGAAAAAAAATTGTATTGTTCTGTTCTCTTAAAAGCAAGGATAATCAATAATTCCAGGTGACTGGGCGTGTCATTGCGAGTGGCCCTTCACAGGCAGAGACTGCGAAGTGGCGAGAGAGGGAGAGTGCGGAGATGGAGTCGATAATGATGGAGGTACGGTAGGGGAATACTGTAGGAGAGTTTGAATTGTCGAAATGGCGCAGGTTGTTGTTGCGCTTCAGCACTTCTGTTTGAATTGGTTTTGCGATTGATTTTGATGGTCATAGTCCTGCGCATAAAATGTTCAATTCCTTCTTCGGGGATTCCTGCTTCATCGATTCTATGTATGGTTTGGTTTTGGCTAGGGGATGTTAATCGATTGAAATTTCGTTTACAAAATAATTATATTTAAATTGAAATAAATAAGTTGTTTTCAGACGGCCTGACAGACTGCGACGACCCCGACTGCTGTGATTCGTGTGGAGGGAAGCAGCAGTGCACGACAGTCCCCTCCCCCAAGGAGAGCATTAGGGCGAATGGAGAGGGGGAGGGAGACGGATTCATGAGGGTGAGTGGATACAATTTCTGGAGCGGATTGGAGAATGGGGTGATGAGGGGTAGTTAGAGAAAGGGTGAAACGCGAGATGAAATGGTGGTAAATAATAACTAAAAATATTTTGAAAGTTCTTCATGACAATGAGGATGAGTGGAAGTACTGGGACCCTTGATCACATTGTTGGTGGAGGGATGAAGAGGTAGTCGCGAAAATAATTTATTTTGAAAGTCCCGGTACAACTACTACTGTGGTGACATCGTGCCTGTTCTTTCGATCGGGTAGTGAAACTCTCTTCTGACTGCCTACTCTGTTTCAGTATCTCCGCTTCGCCTCGAAGGACAAATCGTCCACACTCGGATACGTGACGAAGCCATTCGATCAGAGGTAAAGTTTATTTTGACAGGGCATCGAAATCATGATTCCCATTCGACCGTAGCTGTGAAGATGCAAGATGTGTGAAACATTGAGTGAAAAATTAGTCATCCTGTCTTGGTTGTGGAGATGGGTGATGCGTGAAACATGATCTTCAAAATCAATCTCCTCCCTCATTCCAGCCTGGTCTCCTCGATCCGCGGTCGTCTCGTCTATCGTCATCGTCTGACTGGCGCCATTCTTCCCCTGAGAGGAGCGCGAGTCTCGCAAGTGGGAGCACAGCTGAATGGATTCACGCTGACGAGGAACGACACGGAGGAGGGCGATGGTGAGATTCAAGTTGCAACGGGCGAACAAATGAGTGGTCCGGGTTTGGAAAGTCAATTAAGTTTCACCTTTAAAATAAATTTATTTCGACACTTCCTTCAGTTGTAATGAGGCATGGCGAATCGGGGATGCTAGAATAGCACATTAGAGGAATGCTGAACAATGTTTGATATCGTAACCATAGAACTTCAATAAATATAAAATAAAATTCGCAGGCATCTTCGACATCATCGTGAACGGCGGACGAGCTGTGGAGCTGCAGTTCCTGCGGACGCCATTCTCCCAGCTGAGAAAGGTACGGTAGGAGCACGGTGGAGAGATATCGGGAACTGACTTAATTGATCGTTGATCTCTTTGCAGTCGTTCTTCGTGCTTCCCAATCAGATCGTGCACGTGGGAGATGTGTTCATGGACGAGAGCGAGAAGGTGAGATTGAGATTGTAAATCTGGATGATTTGGTGCTGCACAGTTGTAGTATAGGAAGTGGAACACGGTTTTGACAGTCGTCGAGAAATCTAGATTTTGAACATGATGTTTGCTCGTTACAAGTCTGCTTTAAAATGTCCGACTCCTTATGGATTGCAATGATTTCTTCTTTAGCGCTTCAAAATAATTTTTTTTTTATAAATTCCAGCTACCTTCCACAACCTCGTGCTCCCTCGACCGTATTCCGCCCATGCCGGAGATCGTGTCCTCCGCCGAATCGATTGACGGACCTATCCTCGATCGATCGATAACCGACCCGCTACCGTATCCGCGCATCGTCGCCGACTCGAGAACCGTTGCCGATCAGCTGCCTGTCAGGTACTGTATTGATTGTCGAATTACATGATCGATAACTGATTCCATTTCAGAGGTACTTCGCTCAACCTCGTATACGATTCATCCAGAGTTTCGAGTCCAGGACTATCGATGAAACTGACGGAGGATACTGTAGATTCCGCCCTGAGATTGGTGAGTTGGGGATACGGTAGGGGAGGATTATCGATCTATTTCAGGTGCATGTTCACGTTGAAATCGCTGGCAGAAGGCAGGAAGTGACCCTGGCAGCGAAACGAATGTTGAGGTGAGAGAGTGGGGTTGCAGAGGGGAGATAAGGGGGGCGGGGTGGAGTGGAAATGTCGATTCGTTGGCTAATAGGATTTCATAGAATCAAATTGAGTTTTTCTGATTTCGTAATGGCATTCACTTCACAGGCATTCATGGACGTGGAATGGCGTGGATGCGTACGGGCAGAAGATGGAGGGACGAGTGATGGCCAGTGTGAGGATCGGATACGAATGGGATGGATGTGGAGAGGTATGAACATACGTCAAATGGGTCTGCTTATTAGCAGAGTGCACGTCGGCACTTTGGCAAGAGATCGCACACTGGCACGTCGGCAAAATTTGAATCAATGATCCATTTTTCGATGTAAAAAGTATAATGTTAAACAAATAAAATAAAAATTAAATTTAAGTCCTTGAAAAAATAAGTAAAAAATATAAAAATCTAGCGTGCATAGAAGAAAGTGTACTAATGCGCATTCGCGTACTCAATAAATACTGTTTTGAACTCTCCAGCACTTTAAAATTCATTTTCTCGGCCAGTTTTCAACTATTTGAGCTGTTTTTAAGTTTAAAATGTAAGTTAATGGATAGGAATTCAAATGCATACCATGCGGTCTCCCAAAACTCCGAAATAATGAAATGTGATATGCCTAAAGTTTATCGAAAAATCAACTCTCCCGAAAACTCCTTCGAAAGCATTTTGCTTCGTTCTCAGCAATTAGGGCACCGCGTGGGTCAATATTTTGGCTAAAAATCCTTCAAAGTATAGCGTTTTGTGTATCAAATAGCTGACCCACGCGGTGACCTTGAAATATGCGCAAATTATTTATGAAATAGCGTATAATAAAGCTGACACAACACAACACTGAACTTGCAGTGAACGACGTTTGACGGGTTTTCTTGGTTTTGTTCTTGATTTTTACTAATTATATATTATATAAATGTAGTAATTAGTGTAATGTATCGGCTAGCCAAGCTTATCGCCTCTGTTAAATCCTCGGGTATGTGTGCTGACTACTTGTCATTTTCTTTCCCTTTGTTCTCAGTGAGTAGGTCACCGCATGGGTCAATTTTCGGTCTGTCGGTAGGTCGATATGTTACTTATGTTGTGCATTATTCACCTCGAAGTTAACCTCGAAGTTTTGTAAAACGCCTTGAAAGAGTCAAGCCCCCGAATAGCCGCGACGCAAGCTCGAGCGCTGCGGTCGAGGTCAGCGAGAGAGAGGGGTCAGACAGAGATTCTCGTCTCTCCATCCCACATGCTCTCTCGCCGGTTAGACAGCGGCGAGATAGTGTGGGAAACGAAGAGACTCCGATCATTGCTCGGCCTGCCAGTGGGTAGATCGGAAGTGTACATACGTCTCGAGTAAAGAGAAGGGGAGGGGCAAGCTAGATGTTGTAAACATAAGGGCAGTCGAATATCCTTTCCATTTCGAATACTCCTCCCCCACATTCTCACATTCGGATGACCAACGGAGCCGGTCGTTGGGCTGTTGGGGAGTGGAGTTAGATAGATAGGAGTGGCCTCTCATTGGATTGGCAAAACGAACGATCATTCGAATTATATTCGAATAATCACGTTATTCGGTATCATTTTATCATTTTGTTCAGACGTGAAGCAAATAAAAAAACTTCTGGATCAGGCTCACGTTAAAAATGTAAGAAAATTTCATTTTTGAGTTTTAGGCCATGTCGGCAAATTTTTTTGGGCATATCGGCAAATTTTCACCCGGGAGACCCCATTTGACGTATGGGTATGAATATTGAATTATTACGATCATTTCACTTCGGACGATTGAGTGATAAGCTGTAGAGGGTTTTGATAAGTTCGGTGAAACTCGCACTTGTGAGTATTTTTATTTGCAAGAACACTGGTCTACCATTGGAAAATTACGTAGAGTGTGCTGATATGGGAAGGTTGAAACAACGATGGAACTGCCTGTCAATGAATTTCACGACCAATATTGCAGATCTCGTGGGTGGACCGTCGAATTCCCGTGGATGCATCGAATGGAAGGAAGGGAGAGATGGGAAGAGGATGGACTATTGATAGACACCATGTGTTGGATGTCAAGAATGGTGGGTTTTTTTCTATTTGTCTAGATTCCGACGACGAATTGATTTCTCCGAGTGGTAGCTTATTTCCATGAATGCTGAAACCTAGATAATATCTGTTGAATTTTATTAGTGTGGATTGCCGATTGATGATGCAATTCCTTCTCTTCTACAGAAGTACTCGATCGTGGAGATGGCGCGCGCGTCCGATTGGCCGATCGATCCAGATGGGAGGCGACTACCGTAATCGGTGAGTATTGATTGATGGAGTGGACTACGGTAGTTCAATATTTATCGATCGATCCCTCCTCAGGTACTGGCGAGAAGCGCACCGGCCCGTGCACTACAGATGCAGAGTGCAATGGACAAGCGAGAGAGATGCGATTGGCAAAGTGAGTACGGTAGGGAGACGGATGATCGAGGATTTTTTTTGGGTTCGAGGTTCGACACAGATTCAATTCCTCTCGCAATTCATTTTCTATGCAGTAGGTGAAGCGAGCATACTTCTAGTGTTTGATGAAATTCACAAAGGTCAGGGCGAAATTGTTTCTGGGGCGCTCATTGGTGCAATATCACGCGACTATAGCTTGAATTTATCAGATCAATTAGCTGAAATACTTCCCCGCTTTCAGTCCAACAGCAGTCGCCACCGGCCTCGACGGATCGATTTACGTGGTGGATCACGAACTGATCAGGAAGATCTCCCCTGATGGACTCACGAGAACGGTGATGAGCATGAAGTGAGTACGGTAGCATTACTGAGTACGGTAGATCAATCTAATCAATCGATACTCGCTCAGATCCGTGCCCTCCTCTGGCGAGATCGGCACTCCTCAGCTGGCAGTCGATCCACGTGATGGATCTCTCCACGTGGTCATCCCCGTCCGGTATCAGATCATCAGAGTCGCGTCCAAGGTGAGGGATTGATTGGTAATAGAGGTGTTCGTGTCATTGTCTGGAGCAAAGTTAGGCTGGTCTTATCGAAATCGTGAAACAGAAGTATTTCGAGGAGCATTTGCAAAAGTCATTAGATGAGTAGCATCACAATGGAAATTATGTGATAGGTGAAGCGCAGATTAGCGCTGAGAGTGAGGAGTTACGAAACCAATTGCAGAACGGTCCTCTCAATGCGGAGAAGCGAACGGCTGTGCTGCAGGCGGGAATGAACGAGCAGCAGGTGAGGAGAGAATAATTGGGTTTTAGAATAGAGGTCAAAGCAAGATCGGATGAAGATACCTAGGAAGACTGTGAAACATATTTGTATTAGGCGGGTATGAGAGAGCAGCAGGTGAGGTTTTAGTTGGATTTTTTCGAACCCAATAATCAAATAAAATTTTTTGTGAAGAATATCGTTTGAATCTAGAAAGTGGGAGTATGGGATTGGGCTCCTCGTTGAATAGGAGAGAGTGGGATTGTAGCAGAACCGTCTAAATCAAATCGGATGATGCTGTTTCTGCCGAATTGCATTCAGCTCTGAAACTAATTTGTATTGGGTTGAAATGAACGACCAGTAGATGAATATTTGATAGATTTGATTGGGAGATATCAGGAATCAGTTCCATTCAACAAAAACTTAAAGCAATACGCAATTACCATGACTTTCATTGCAGGTAATCGCGGGAACGGGCGACCAATGCATCGACGATAACTGTGGAGATGAGGGAGAGGCCAGAGAAGCCAGATTGAAGAATCCCAAGGCTATCGCATTCGATAGTCAGGGAAGGCTATACGGTGAGTGAGGGTTACGGTAGATGGATTACGGTAATCAAACTGGGTACGGTAACCAGTATCGATTTCAGTGGCGGACGACAATCGCGTGCGAGTGATCGATGCATTCGACCCGAAAGCGACGAGGAGAATCAGGACGATCGGAGATAGGTGAGTGATATCACGCCTGTCACGAGAGAATCGAGCTAGAATGACAATTCTTGGGAATAGAGCAAAAATCTCAAAATGAGTTTGCATCGTTTTTGGTGACCTTTAGTCATGCCCTAGCATCCCCCAAAGTTCCATGGTGCTAGGATCATTCTGGGGCTCCATGCACCGGGTCGTTTCCATGGATTCTCAACTTTGATCGCGAATATCTCGCTTCTGGAGCGTTTTCATGATTCATTTCTGATTGATTTGATTGATTCATTGACTTCTGACTGATTCATGATTCATTCATTTCAACATACTTGGCTATACGGCACTTTTGGTCCACCCCCCGACACATTTCACCATGACCTCGGGTCATGGTTCGATGAAAAAATCAGTTCGCGATTCTCGACTATTACGGTATCGTAATACCGTACACTCCTATTGATAACAATGGTAGAACTTTCATACTCATAGGTCAACTTCCAACCGAGTTATGAAAGATCCGTGGGCGAATGAGATATGTTTCATTCCGCACCGCGCGATGCGGTGTGAATGGAATGGAATGAAATGACTTCAAATGATCAGAAACTTTTCGAGAGGGTGAACAGCATCAACGCACCAACCGTATTTTTCCGTTTGCCACTTTTTCGATAGAGCTCGACGAGCTCTATAACATATTCGAAAATTAGCCGCGCCTTTTCCTACACTTTTGAGTTAGCTGAATGGAAGTGTAGCACTGTTCA
>LS513326.1:8661-20661 GCA_900490845.1 Pristionchus japonicus
CGCGCAATCGCAATCGCAAGATCACACGCGCAACGCATGCGACACATTGATTTTGTCTTGATTTCTCGTTGTTTTGGCGTGTTTTCATGTTCTATTTTATTCCCTTTCTGCTCTCAGGCCACCCAAGAAGCCGTCGGAAGGCGACGATGGAAGAAACGACGCGAAATGGAAAAGGGACGGGCGGATATTATGACAGGTACTATGTTCTTCTCTTGTTGCTCCGTTCCGGAGGTTATGTGTGGGTTGTTGTATCCTCTTTCAGCTACTACGTCCTCGTCGAGGGGGTGAAGTCGTCGGGGTTCAGGGATTTCACCAGGTTTGTGGCTTTAATCGTGTGTAATCCTTTGTTTTGCGCTCGGTCAAGTTGACCACCCAGCTCAACTCACGTTAGTGATCTGCCTGGCGCTTCAAATCCATTCAATGTTGATGCAAAACGAACATTCACATTTATAATCAATAACATATTCAACGCAATAACTTCAGGAAGTATCGTCCTCGCTGGCTGACAGGCGTCTCTCTTCGCTTGGATCACTCTAGTGAGCTATTTTGCTTCGTTATTGATCGTTAGACGTACAATAACGCTGTATTCAATTGGAACACTAGTAGTAATAAGATACAAACCGAGAAGCTAGCAGTTCTCGACAAATTGGAAATTACACGCGCATATCGAACGTGATTGGCGAAGTTTATCAAAATGGCACCTTCAATCATTGCTTTCCTGCCCTGTCCTGCCACAACCTGAGTTTATCACGCTAGAAAACACGATGAACGATGATAAAATGGCACTACACAGCTCTAAATATCGATTAACAAGTGGGAGGATTACTGTAATTGTCAACAATTAATTAATTAATCGATATCCAGGGTCGCCAACAAGCCGATTGGATTATCTTCTCCCGTGACCGTGGATTCTGTCAGGTAATTACTTCTACTTTTCCTTGACTGCTGAATAGACAGCTCCTGCTTGTGGATATATTTTTCCAGGCCCTCGTCGTGTTTCTTCTCCTCTCGTGCATTGTTTTCTTTATCGAAGGAATCAGGTTTGTTTCAGCGATAAAAGGTTTGTGTTTTTTTATGCAATCACAACCATTTTTGCATCAAACTTTAATCGATAAGAATACTCAACCCGATATCGATTGATTGCAATTTTATGACCTCCAATCGATTACTCGTTTTGAAACGATGCCAATTATTTACTTTCAGCTCATGCCCATGCGTCGTCTAGTACTGTCAGAAGTCTTGTGTGTTTTCAAGTTTTTTTACTTTTCAAGCTATTTGAAAAATAAAATGAATTTTGTATATTGTTCAAAAATAACAGGAGCGAACAAGAAATCACTAGGTGTAGCACCTGATTCAGGTTAGAATCAAAGGTAGGATGCGAGAGGATTTCAATTTACTCTTTTTCTTCGTGGCTTCAAATGTTGCAATTTTAAAAGACTTTAAGAAGTTAAGTATGGCATATAATTTTATAAAAATATTTTAATCCTGCCTGTAGACACTCCGAATTTCATCACAAAGTTGTTGCGCACGGATTACGTAATATTACTGACATTGAGTATTATGCAAAGTGAGGGTCTTGTTTGTCTTCACTTTACATACTAGGACGAGCTCATTTCAGCTCTCTTCTCTTTTCATTCATCGTCCTTTCCCTCACACGGAGTGGTCTCTTCTCTCAATTTCTTCTCTTTTCGTGGTCTCTTCGATCGATAATGGTATGTTTTCCTGGATACCCGGGGATCCCCATCTAACGCCATTCATTTAAGGATCCCAACATATCTCCTTGGTTCCGTTCTAGAATTTCCTCCTAATGAGAGTGTAGGATGATCTACAATGCACACTAGAGTAGAGTATCGAAAACAAACAACTAGTTGTTTAATTTCTAACCAAATAGTTGTTTACGACATATTTGGTGACTATTCAACTAGTTGGAATGAGTTGTAAACAACTAGTCGTTTAGTTGTCAACTAGTTGTTTACAAGTATGCCCTCTCCACTCCCTATCGCAAGGAACGTGGGGTGCAGAGGGTGTGTACATGCACTTTTTTCATTTTTAATCGACTAGTTGACCGCGAACCAATTATCTAGTAGGATAGTCGGAATGAGAAGGAGGGAATAGTTGACAACTACGAATCGCCACAGCTAGTTTTTAGTTGCTAAATAGTAGTTTTCGACACCCTACACTAGAGTTACCGGGTCGGGTTCGGTTTCAAGATTACCGGCCTCTCGTTTCCTCCAGCATACACAGTGTATTACACACGTCCGAGAAAGGGGGAGAGGGGGGGGGGGAGAAGAGATAAAAACCGACACAAAACCGGCTCGGTGTCGGCGTTGAGTCGGCATTGACCTCGTGATCTCTCTCTGGTCGAGGGAGAGTGGAGGCTAGAGACAAGATAGAGCGCGTGAGGAAGTGATAGAAGTGTGAGAAGCGAGGGAGGTGAGAGGTCACGAGGTCAAAATCGAATCAAAACCGACTCCGAGTCTGTTTTGCTCTCTCGTTCTCTCTCAAAGAACACGTGCTCGAGTGAGAGAACTAAATAACGGGGGCTCGGGTCACCGAATCCGAACTTGCAATCCTACTGTACATGGGGCGCGAAAAAAAGATACTTTGTTGCATTTATTTATCATGTTGGCATTTGGTATCAAGCTGGCGAAATTATAATGCATCTTCTCGGAAATTTGCGTGTTCCAATTGGTTTGCATCCTAGTTCGTTTGTGGCGTCACGACGACCGGGAAGAACGTGAAAATATTGTTCGCCGTGCGTTTGGATTTTCCCCGTCTTCTACGTACTTGGTCGTTATTTTGAGTTTGTACCAGACATATATGTCGTTCATGTGCCCTCGTTTGGTTGACCGGTCCTTTGTACCAGTTCTTATATTCGACGCTTACTATAGAATAGGGCCAAACTGCCTAAAACGCACGGTAAATAGTGTTTCTTTGAGTACACTTCTATAGATAAAAATAGGAGAGGAAGGGGAGTATTCACCCCACGGACTAGGTCTCTTCTTTTGAGGAGACCACTCTGCAGAGGGAAGGAAAATGAGGGAGGGGGGGGGAGGGGACATAGGAATCCACAACGGGCCGGGGATCCATAGAAATGGCGAAGTGCTTTTTTTATATCATGGTATTGCAGTTGACAAGGATTCTTCTACTCTATATCTGTGCTTTCTACTTCTCGTCATGCATCAAACACCGAATGGATTTGGATCAATGTGGCAAAACTACGGTGAGAGTGTTTCATCCTGGAAGAGTTGGCACTTCGGAACTTCTTCGATTTTTGGCCCAGACTAGACCGCACTGAGTGAGTAGTGAGGCGGGGAATGAGAAGGGTAAGGAAGGAATACACTGTTCGAATAGTCTGGGCCAAAAATCGAAGAAGTGGCGGCACTTCTTCACGTTCTCTGAAGAATGCCTAATCTCCATAGACTCATTACAAGAAAGGTTGAAACTCAACTATTCCTACGGGATAATGGAAAAGTTCTCAACAGTTGTGAACACATATATTCATAAATGATTGCCCTTTTTGCAGGATTGTTTCGTTCCTACATCGTGTACTAAGAATTTGGCAACAAATGAAAAAGACGAGTTAATTAATATTCAAGATTCGGGTAAAATTACCAGTGGAAATTGTGAAGCGGTGTTGCAGATGAGGTTCGATCATAAATATTTAGTAAAATGTGGCTATATTTTCTCAAACTAGTTCATTTTTAGACATATCACGAAAGCGAAGTTTCTTGTTATGATGCAAGTGAAATCTACACAGTCAATTGCAACGACTGGAGTATTTTTCAAACATAAAGTGAATCAATTCGGATGCTCTAAAACTGGACCGATAGGAGACGATGTATTCGAAATTTGTGAGTTTTTCTACATGTTCTTTTCTTAAATTTAAATATTAATTGCGCACTATTGGCAACTCTCACTGACTTTGTTGGTTCTATTTCCAGTTGATAAGTTTTCGCCTGACATTGAATATGGAGAAAACTTGGTCTTCTGCTCATTAATTTTGAAAATAAAAGATAACAAGCCAGTAAGTTATGCATCTTTTGATAATCGTGCCTCCTTGAAGTTCTTCTCAGTCATTTTACGTATTGCAGGCAGTATTCCGTTTTGCGGATCCGAAATATGCTTCCGAGAAGCCAGCTTTTGAATATGCCCTTGGTACCATCTCGAAAAGCATAAAATACAAAGAGGCTGGCGCAAAAATTTGGAAGAAAGTTACTGAAAAATGTAGCCCGGAAACGATTGAGTCATTGGAAGTTTCCGATGAGTTAATTCTACGCGATCAGGTCTTTTTGTAAGGCGATGCCATCCAATGATTGTTAGTTTCAGGTAGACCGATACGCACTCCCAACAATTTCATGTGCGTCTCCCAAATCCCTGATGTGAGTGCTTCGATTCACATATTTCGTTAATGAATTTCAAATTCAACTTTTAGAATCTCACGTAGTTCGGAAACAATTGATCTTGGAAGCGATGGAAAACTGACTTGCGATAAAACTCTGGTTTGGGCATACAACTCCGTTAAAATTCCGAAGGCAGAGGCGTTCAAAATCGCTTGTGAAGTCAAATGTGATTCTTGTGATCTATTCTTCCTTCCAAAAGAATAATTTCAGTCTGTTCTTTGTGCAAACCATTGCTACCTCTTTCTTGTCCCGGCTGTTCTTCTACAAGTAAAGGCAGCAGTGTCAGTGGAGGCTGTGTGACTGAATCTGTGAGTTATGAACTACTTTCCCTCAATCAACTCAGTCAACTCAGTGTCCAAACAACGAATGGATGCTACCAGGTGTCAAGCCGGTGACTGGCGAGATGGAATGCAGTAAAGATAAAGAAGATGCGAACAGCAAGTAAGACGGACGGATAGAGATGGAGCAGCAATAACTGATTCAGAAACGCCTTCTGGTATCGCAAAGACGACACTGCCGCTGGCAAAATAACGAAGGCTGCTTGCTTCAGCAAGGGTGATTAATTAATTAACTAATTATCCGATTAATTAATTAATTGCAGAGGTTTGCTGGAAGGAATCCAATCTGAAGGAGTGCCCGGCCGATAAGGAGTGTCTTGCCATAGTCCACACTGCGAGTCACAACCAGCTGTCGTGCCCCGAAGGACTTCAAATCAGGTTTATACCCTTTAATTTATTAATTAACGCCTAATCAATACTAATTAATACTTATCGCAGTCACTCGCACTCGTCCGGCAACGTGATTCTGTCGTCCAAGATCTCGTGTGATTTCGCCTCGGGAAGCTACAAGGACGACAACGGGGTTGTGGTCGAGAAGGGAGCGAATGTCTATTGTGAAAGTGAGTCGGGAGGAATGATTAGGTCCAGATAGTCAAGTGCGTTTCTTTCTTTATCATGAACAAATCGGCTGACAACCACCCTCGAATCACCCGCACCATCGCTGTTTCAGAGAAGAATGAGAAGAAACCGGCTGCAGCCGCGACCTCTGACTTCCCGATGGAATACGTCGTTGCCGGAGGAGTCGGATTCCTCGTCCTCATCGGAATCGGCATTTTCGTGTTTCTCTGCGTGGTGAGTAGCGCAATCTAAAGTTGATGGAAGCTTCGCCTTCTCGACGCCATTTGCTCATCAATCAATCACTGTAGATGCGACGGCGAAAGGCTGAGGAGAAGCGGAAGAAGTTGCCCCGAACCGTCCAGCTGACCTCAATCGAGACGCCCAGTCGGTAAGAGAAAGGAAGAAGAAGAGGCACCATTCCCGCGCCAATCAGCAAACTGTACCTCTTACCGTATCGATTTGTGGCGCCCCACTTGAACCATACGCGCTCCAGCTCACCCTACAGTACTCATTACCATATCCACCATTGCAGCAAGGCCGAGAACGACTCGAACAAGAGCGTCGTCGTTGCCAGTGTTGTGGTAAGTTGTGCGCGGCTTCGGCGCGAGAAACGAGCGCCGATCGTGGATTCGTCGATAATTGAGTCGTTTTGTGCAGGAGCCGCCGACACTGAAACCGCCGCCGCCGCCCGTCCCGAACAACCTGCTGCCGAAGCTGCCCGGTCCGCCCAAGGTGTGGAGATGTCGTTTTTTGTGATGTCTTTCTGGGAACTCCTTGTTTTTTTTAATCATGCAATATTAATAATTTAATTCCAGACCTCATGGCTGAATCGGGAGCGTAACCGTCCGGTGGTGGCTCTGGGCGAGGGCTGGAAGGAGAAGATCTGGACGGCGTTCAGTGAGGATGCAATGGCTGCAGAATTGTTGCCTGTGAGTGATAGACGCCGATTGAGGATTGAGGCCTTACGTGAACTTCAAATCGTTGAAGAAATGGATACTATTGAATGAGAGCATTGAAATCTTTGAGAGACAAGACGCTACTGCACAGACCTGCTTTCTCTAAATCATTTTACTTCCAGAGTATCTCTGCCTACTCGCCGGCCGATCGACGCAAGGTCTTCAAGAAGCTCAACAGCTTCGAGTACTATGAGGAGAAATTGGGTAAGGAAGGGAGGGATTTTAATGATTTACCCTCTTGTTAGTGCGCAGAGCAAATAAATTTAGTTTAATTAATTAATTTACTGACTGCTTAATTACAGAGAACAAGCGGCCGTACGGGCACCTGCGTCAGTTCTTCGACCTGCTCAGACACATCGAGGCGACGCAAATGGACGATGTGGCGGTGTGGGGTGAGAGAGGACGGCACTTAATCTGACTTGACCTTTCTTTTTGAGTATCTCCTGCAAGAGATTGCATGGAAAGTGGTGCTATTTGAACCTAATGAGAATGTGTTTCGAGGCGGCGATATCAAGTGTCTAATCAATAATTCATTCGCAGAGTCGATCTACCGCTTCTTCCGCACGCTCGAGCACATGATCCGCGTCCGGCTGCCCACTGACACGCTGTGCGTTTAATTAGTTAATTATTATTTTAATAATTAATTTCCAGGAGTCTGGCTGGCCGACTCAAGCCGATCCTGCCCAAGATCGTCCGCCCGATCTACACAGAGCTGGGGTTGAAGATGAAGCCGGATGAGGGTGAGGAGGGGTGTCTATCGAGTTGAGAATATATAATGCTATTAGGATATTTATTAATTAACTAATTAGCTAATTAACCAATCCGCAGACGCGACGACAACAATGATGCGCTTCTTCGTGGTGCGCGTGCTCGTGTGGGCGGGAGAGGCCGATGTGATGCATGTACGGTAGAAAGAAAGGGATACGGTAGTGGGCGGAGTCAAGTACAGTACCGACCAGTCAATAGTTATCGATTGCAGGAGTTGTCGAAACTGTCGTCGACTCCGATCGATCAGCTCGAGTCGCCGCTTCGAGCGATCGTCTTCCAGTACTCTGCGAGATATCTGAATAAGGGAGAGGAGATGATGAGGGAGCACTGGAAGGTGAGTAGATAGGGATGATGTGAAGCACTAATTAGGCTTAATGTTATCAATCTAATAAGTATAATCTTAATTAATCATTAATTGTAGGTTGTAATGGACGATCCGAAAGACGCGGCGAGGGACAAGTTCGGAACGATGAGGTGAGGATGATCTTTGATCTCTGGTCTCTAACCAATCCCTCTGCAGACAGCACCTCCTCTTCGGTCTCTCCGCAGCAAGAGACGAGCGGGCGGCGCCCGTTATGGACCAGGAGTACCGCATCCTCAAGACGGTCATCACTGCCCTCTACGCCGACCTCATGAAGGTACGGTAGGGTTACGGTAGTCAGGGAGTACTGTGGATTACTGTAACCTGAAGTACTGTAATTGCAGGGCAAGACGGTATCGGAGAAGTCGTTCGTCCCTATCGATTGGCACTGGGCGTACTTCGGAGCGATTGAGTACCACCCGAGGGAGACATTCGAATTCGCTAATGTGAGTCGAAGGGAGGGCGATTATCCTTGGCTAGCATGCTGGTCTGGTGTTGCACCCGTAAAAGATTACATACACGTTGAGTGTCGGAAATATGTGCCCATCAAATGATCACTGCTGCAATCATTCCGGATTGCAGGTGGCGGCATACGCATTCGAAATGGACGACCCGATGGACGAACTGTTCAAGTCGAGGTGCGTTTACGGGAAGAAAGGAATGTAGGAACTTGTGCACATCATTGGTCAATTCGTCACAAAATGCACTAGTTTCGTGAGAACTCTTCTGAAAAGCTAGCACACAGAAGATGTGGAAGATGGAGAGAGAATTGACGTACTCATTTTCAGGAACGGCGGGAAGGGCGCGCACGAGGTGCCCGTCGTGAGGAAGCAGTGGGAGGTAAGGAGGGAGATGTCTGCACTCTCTCCATCTCGAGTGCTCTCTTTCTCTCGTGTTGTTGATGTCATCAACGCAATCTTTCGAGTATGCTGAACAATGACATTTTAAAGCGTGAAGCATGGAGAGAATCGAATGATACGATCGATGGAATAGAAGTGAAGTTGTTGCATTGCAGCGAACGATGACAGACACGACGGAGATGTGCCACGAGTCGTGCGTCAACGTCAAGCAGACGGGCGCCGTCGGGGTGAGCAGAGGGGGGAGGGGGGGGGGGCATCAGAAGGCTTCAGAAGGAGATGGGGATGAATTCATCCAGGCATGTTCGATCCAAACTAATCGTTCCCCTTTTAGGCAGCGATCGGCCATCTCGAGTGGAGTCTGATCTGTAATGGAGAAGAAGGCGACAGCATCCATGATCAGAAATATGTAAGATCATTAATTAGCTTAATTAATTACTAATTAACTAATTAAACTAATTAATCCTCTTTCAGTACCGATCTCGAATGGCCAACATGGAAACCTTTTTCAAAGACAAGAAGGTGGCCAATATTATCGACGAGGCCCTCAAGAGGATCGGAAACTAGAAGAAGACCCCGCCCCTTCCCTCCCTCCACTCACTCCACTCCATCCCATATCTGAGTGATTAACACATTTCGAGTGCGAAAACCAGAACATTTCGAGTGCGAAAACCAGAACTTCTCGAGTGCAAAAACCAGAACATCTCGAGTGATAAAACCAGATCTGGTGAATTGATTTTTATGTGTGTTCCGCACAGTATGGCGTGATGAGCAGAAAGAATGTCGAAAGGTTCTCGTAAGATAGGCAGAATCAGAAGACTGTGTTTATTGACTGACGTGATTTTTCTCTGTTCTTGAAGTGGACAATTTGCGATTTTCTCACTGAAACTATCCGAATTTGAATAATTAGAATATGACAAATCTCATTCCGATCGATACAAGGAAGATTGCACGTATCCTCCCTCATTCTCGTCGTTTTCTCTCACGAAGGGCGGTCGACGAATGGATCTGCGGTTCGTTTGCTCTATTTTATCACGTAGTTTCCGTTCCTTCGATCTGTAATCACTTATCAATCGATGCTCTGCAGGTACCTCCTCTCGCTCTTCCTTCTCCTTGCCCTTTCCATCGATCTTTGTCAGGCTGATTGCGAGTACGGTACGTGTTGATTACTGTAGAAAATCACTTTTCTACTATGATAGCCGTCAGTTTTAAATTACAAAACTTCAATAATCTTGTTCAGCAGTCGACAAGAGACACTTTTCATATACGAATGCGTCCGCCCTTCATCTTCGAAAGAAGAAAGAAAGTGGTGGGGATGGTAAGGAGCTTCCATTGATTAAAGTTAGCAATTGTTGTCAAAAAAATTTTGTAAAGATACATTGCACTACATTGATAGCTTATTGTTTGGAGGTCTAGTGCGATCTAAAATATTCACAGGTGCATCGACTGTTCCCTCGTGTCCTTCTGGCATCTGCTTCAATCAGTTGAGAAGAGGAGAAGATAAGGAGAGACAACGAGACGTCGTGTACGAAACCAAAGGATGCAGTGATAGAACGAGGGTGAGAGAGCTTGTTCGAATCTTGTTCGCAGTCATTTGTTGATTGATTTTCGTTGATCCTTGTTCCATGCAGTCTATCTCCAGTACGAATATTGAAGTTGTTCAGAATAGAGAACAGTAAGATTCGAATTACATAATCACTTCAATTCAGATTCCGGAAAGACAGACAACTGGCTGCGAAGTGGATATCCATAATCGTCACGTCACTTGCTACTGCAAAATGAGGTAGTTTTAATAAAACTTTTAGCTAATCAATAATAAATTGCAGGTCAAAATATGCGTGCAACGCCGTTCACATGTTGTTCTCGCGAAAGAACGGTAATTGTTTCATATTAATACATTTTGAATCATTCAACTGCAGGTACTATGGGTCTCAGACGCTCGAAACTTCTCCGTACCGTGGGAATTCTCTACTTTACGAAGGATGAAATGCCCAGGTTCGAATTGAGAGGGATTTACGGTGAACAAGTAAAATTGCAGTGCCCAATATTACCACAACGTGGCCGTAGACTCGGACTTTATCGAGCCAGTAAGAAAGAACGCCGAGTTGGCCGTAACCTCTCCGGAACCCACAGTCGTCGAGCATGGAACTGATACGACTGCGGTCGTTGAGAGTGAGTGCATTCATAAAAAATGTTCCCGTTCTCGGAAATAATCGTTAGAAATTCACACCTCGGAGATCTCAGTGTCATTTTGAAAACGATAAATGAGAATATTTCAGCAGCTCCAATCGATTCGCCCCCGACCGAAGAAGTGACGAAGGAAACCCCGGTTGAAGTCACTTCACTCGTTTTCCCCTGACCTGAGAAACTATTTTCAGGATTCATCGACGGCTCCAGTTAACCAGGGTAGAAAGTGTTATGTGCTCTGTTCTAGTCAAACGGAGTCGCCTGAGCAGTTGCCGACTAATGTTAGTTGGGCATTTCTTCCGCAATCAACTTTGGTAGAAGAAGAGGAAAAAATAACTTAGGAAACTGAACGATAGTCAGCAAAAATGAATAGTATTTGCAGACAACGGAAGTCCCCGTGGATCCGTTGAATCCAGTTGCGGACGATTCTCCGATGGATGCAAAGGTCATGAAAACCCCTCATGCTGTCAGTTTTTGCGCCTTTTCCTGATATTGTGATGCTATTGTATTATCTTCTGAGAAGAGAAAAATGCTCATTAATTAGGATATCGAAAGTATCTAAAATGCATCCACTTCAGCAATACGGCAGTGGGCGGATTCCGAAAGCGAGAGATGGCGATATTCGAAGTAGGAATGGAGAAGAGGGAACGAGTGGAGTGAGGTGAGGCTTATTGTCATGCTTAGAACGTGCTTATCTTGTCGTGTTTCAGGAGTGAATTCGCTCTTCTGTCAACGATCGCAGTTTGGATGGCCATACAATGAAGAATCCCTTCACAATTTGATCCCCGCCAATCGATAAATATCGACTTTACAAGAATTTTGTTGATCTTTGATTTCACAATGGAGTGCACACTGGATTCTGGGCTCTCGCAATTTTCACACATATTGCTAAGCAATCGAGCGTTCTTGGGCCAGGATTGTATGAGATGACTGTAGTTCGCGAAGAAAGTCAGTTCACGATAGGGGTACGGTACTGTCTGTTTGGAAACGGTAGATATCTTCTGCCGCCGTAGTCAAGACGATTCCCTTGCTGCGTGCTTCCATTCGGATGTCGCTGATGTCTACACTCTACTAGTAACCGTCCCGTTTCTTATGGGATTGATCTTTGATCTATGATCTTCGACCAGGGGGCAAGTTTGTTCAGTGTGTACGTTGCAAGATGACAACTTCTGACTCTAAATCAAAGTTGATATTTGATCTTTGATCACTGAGCACCGATTACCGTACTAATCTCTCTTCGAAAGGGTCTCGGCGATGTTTCTTTCATTGTTCGATCGTACTTCTTCATTTTTAAGTAGCTTTTGACACCAGTTTGTCAGTTCAAACGGATTAGGCTAAAGGTTTGTCTCTTCCTCCTTATCCAACGGAGCTGATGATTAACCCCTGTGATAACCCTGAGGGAAGGGAGAAAGAACAAAAGAGAAAGGGAGGGAAGGGGAAGGAGATGAGAGAGAGGGAAGGAGTGAGAGTGAGATCATCCCTCATATTAATGCTTGCTAGCTTCTCCTTCTTCTTCTTATTCCTTTCAATCTCTGCTCTAAATGGAGATGATGGAGCGCCCGAGGAAATCAA
>LS513326.1:29352-65269 GCA_900490845.1 Pristionchus japonicus
TATTTATGATCATATTATTGTATCGTATTTCCTTTCACTTGCTCGAATCTCAGTGCAGTGTGGCAAACCATTCGTGCTTTATCATCGCTTTCACTATGTACAACAAAAGCACTGGTTGTGCTAGGATAAAATCGTGAAAAATACGCCTGAGCTGAGCATTTTGGATCTATGATACACAGAGAATGGTGCACATCAGGAGGAGAACCCGCAAGAGAAAGTGGAGTAGTAGTGCCTCAATCTGGGGATAGTCACGTAGTTTGTACGAAGGAAGAAGGGTAATCTCAGGAGCTAGCTAGCACATAGGGTAGAACACTGAGGGAATGACGAGATTGAGGGCAAGGCGAAGGAATAATCGAGATACTCGTATGGGTGATGAGAGGGGAAACTAGAATCTAGGAGTTTTAGAACGGGCAGCAACAATTGAGAAGAAAAGTGAACAGAACAGAAAAGATAAGTTTGAAACATATTCGATCATCGTTTGAAAGTGGGTAACTTGTCCAGATCGTACCCCTCACTGCCCATCACAATGCAACAGATGTAGAAACAGTGGTAAGCACCGGGAAGGAAGGCGATGAATCCAGGAAGGAGCAACCACCAACCGATGTACGACGAGGCTAAAAGAGAGTAATTATACATGACTTTATTTGTAATATAGGCGATTATGACTGAAATAGACGACCTGGGAGTTGTTTTCGATTGGAAAGCAAAACACTTCGCCCAGAGGAAGTTTCATTTATTTTGAGGCTACCTTAATGAAACGGGGTCTCCGCAAATTGAAATTTGACGTCATGAAAAAGCGTGGACGAATATTGAGAGTGGAGGAAAGGAATGTGGAAAATAATCGGTGATGAGAAAATCCCGTTTTGACATCGCAATTCTGTGCTGATTGCAATGCGAATAACTCATTTGCGTTTCCTTCTCTGCGCTCATTACGTCACTTCTATGGAATCCGCTCGAAATTATTCTTATGTTTCGTGGAGGAGTCGTATGTGAGGCAAATACTAAACTTTCGATGGGATACAGACTGTGAATGGAAAATGAGAACCAAAAACTCACAATGATTAGGCACGATGAGCGAGTATGCGCCGAGGAGGAGACAAGCTGGAATGGAGTGGATTCAGAATGAGAGTCGAGTCCGAGTTTGGACTGCTTGAAATCAATCCACCATCTCTCTACGTTGTTGTAATGAAATTGAAGGATATAATAGAAAATACTCACTGGATCCCGCAAAGAAGAGAACGATAGCCAGGAGAACGGACTTGCGATTGGCCCACAACTGACTCCAGCGGGTCTTCCTGCAAGAGATCAGAGATTAAGAATGCGTTCTTTCTCCAAGAATTGCTGAGTTCTGGCTTAATATTGAACGAAGAAGAACGAAATTCCGTGCTGTTGCACTACAGAACGCGCATTTTCTCTCACAACATAATCCCCCTACTTATAACAGGCGCCATCCTCAAATAGTTTCTAAGTAAATAGAGGAAACACTTATTCCCACAGTCAACACTTCTTCCTGGCTATCGGAAATTTTGAAATCGTTATCAATCAGCACGAGGGGAAATGCAATCAATGAACTCAAATGGGGGTGGTTGTACTTTGAGAAACAGCTTATGAAGCCACTTAGCTGCACATAGAACATCAAATCCCCTCACCTCCTCGTGTTGGTGTGAATGCCAGCCCTGGGCGAGTCTCCTTCCTCCTTGGCGGGGGATGGTCCAGTGGGGAAGACTCCACTGGTCTCAGGCACTTCCTCACTACTCGCTCCCTTCTCGACGTCCTCCTCCTCCTCGCGACTCTCGTTGCGATCCACGATTAACTGCAATGATGGGGACAGTTCAGAATTGAATTTTCGAAAGTCAATTATCTAATCTTGGCTCAGTTTCGAAACACAGGAAGTGACTAAGACGTGACTAGTAAGATGAAATGTTGTAAGATTCCAGCTGTGAATCATTGTCTCGATGTAAAAACAAAGGATCTGATGAGAAAATGTCAAAAATTTCACGATAAAAATGCATTCACAGTAATTACTTATTGGAACATTTTCAGTAGCCTATCCGACTCATTATGCTAATTTTGTTTACATAATAATAAATCAAAATCGATCACCTGTTGCACGGCACTTTGCGTTCTCGTGTGTCGGGTCATCTTCATTTGATGGATGAGAGACGGCACTTCTAATTATGGCAGAGGAGGCGATGAGATTGATTGAGTGGTAGGGAGGGAATGGACGGGGGTTAGCCTGGCAACGAGTGTGGGAAGGCCGCGACGCGACCGCCTACGCGTCAGCAGAAGAGAGAGGGCGGGAGGAGGGGAAGAGCCAGTAGCCCCTCCCTCCCCCTCCCTCCCCTCTCTGACCCACGGCTGGTTACGCGCGAGAGAGATGGCGACCCAAGGGAGAGAGACGGGTTCATAACATGGAATATGATCTATAGTTAATGAGGCGGAATGTGAAGAGTCGCCCAGACAATAGCGCGTGATTTACGCAGTTGGAGGATCACTGACTTTCTTACAAGTAGATCTCCAAAGAACATCTCACATGCATAAGAAACAGTCTGCACAAGAGAAGAGCGAACGATAAGAAGCCAATCCCTTTATTATCCATTCCACATCCGGACCAATTTCATCTCTACTGCACATCCACGACAGTGTCTTCCATCGCCGCTGGTGGTTGCGCATACTCTCCCTCCTTCATCTCCTTCATCATCTTCCCCTCTCCATCCTTGGTCACTGCTCCATCCACTCTCAGAGATCCCCTCACTGCTCCCAATCGAAGACGAGCAAGTCGACGAGGATTGACGACGATCCAATTGTTGTCCAGAATCAACTAGAATCGGAGGAATGTGATCAATTCCGAACACAGCTGATAACACTGTTTGCCCACACTGCACAGTATCATATCAGTGCCTCGGCACAGCCCACCTCATGAACCCGATCGTCCCTCTCTGCATTGTAGTGCTCGAAGGAGGGTCCTCGAGAGGGTTCAGTGCTGGGCGGTGCCAGATGTCTCTTGATCACGAGAGCTGAGTCGTCGCTGTCCACCTGTAATAAGCGGATAGAGGTAATTAATGGGTCTGGCTGGTCCGGGATGGGCCCGCTCTGTTATAATCTCTACGAGTATATCGGAGCAAATCTCCAAGTAGCAAATACCTGCAGGGAGATAGCAAAATTTAAATTGTGTCGTTGTTAGAACGATTTTGAAATTGGGATCACGGTTGTGAAAAATGGAAACAAACCATTAATCTTTGCTGCCACTTCTTCATCCTCTTCGCAACCATATCCGACCATTTGATGCTCGCCCAGCCACCCACGGGAGGAGTCACCTGCAGAATGAGGAGTGGATTTTGTGAGAATCAGTACTGTATTTTTGCTTGTCTTAGCGAAGAAAGAATTAACTGAAAATGGATTAGGGGACAATTTGAAATGAGTGTGAAACTCATTCGAGATTACTCGAAAAATCGAATGTGCAGTACACAATAGATCCTCACTTGAATTGAAATATCCTCCACTGTCTCGGGAGGGCCGAGTTCAGCGCCTTCGATCGAGATTACTGACTAAAAATATTGTGTTTAAATAATTATCAAATGATTTAAGAAAAAAATCTCACGAAAGGCGGCGGTTTCGGGAACTGTGGATCAGTAGATCTCGTGGTCAGCGTTCTGACTGTGATCTGTAATTGACTAATTCATTTTCAAAAATAGAAAACTATTTACAGCATTAGGCGGTTCTGCATACGGAATGGCTGGCGGGGGCGCTGTGAGGTAACTGAAAGCGGATTGACGAATGCATTGGGCTTTATTCAGCAACATGGCACAACAATAACAATGAAGGCGAAGATGATCTACCAGGGATACCAGCAGAACCCGCAATAGTAATGGTAGTAGAACCTCGCATCGGGGGTGGGTGGAGGAGGAGTTGTGGTAGTGTAGTAATTGTCAAGAGGAGGACGAGTAGGACAGAGACAGTACAGCCCATCCTGACCCTTCGGGCCCCGCTCGCCCGGCTGAATGAGAATTATTGGGTTTATGCGGCGCGCTGCTTCAAAGAATCGAACGGAAAGCTTGTACTAGAGTATGAATGCCAAATGAAGCATATTCATGTATTGAAATGTACGACAACAATATCGAAATGCATGGTCGAACTCGAATAAGTGTAGCTCGTGAAACAATTTCAGCATTTCAACCTCACCGGTCCATTATTCCCATTCGCTCCCTCTCTTCCCCGTCTTCCCTCCATTCCAGGTATTCCTCGAGGTCCTGGTGGTCCCTTCTCGGGTCGAGGCTTCGTTTCACCTTCAATTGCTTCTCATCGAAGATCAAAGATTAGCACTCACCAGCACTTCCGGGTGGTCCTCTGGGACCAGGAGGACCTTGAATTCCCGGCTTTCCGGGTCGGCAGATGCGACCTGGCAGACCTGGCGATCCGGGTGGTCCCTGCTCTCCATCGCGACCGGGCTTTCCCTGGTCACCGGGAGGTCCGCCCGCGCCCGGCACTGGATAGGCGTAGGAGGTGGCGCCGGGAGCACCGGCGGCTCCTGGTGGCCCTTGAGGACCCTCGGTTCCCGGGGTTCCTGGAGCTCCAGGAGGGCCTCTGGGACAGAGAATGCAGCTGATGTACTGGTCCTTGTGCAGCTGAGTGCCGTCCATGCCGGGGATGCCGTCGCGGCCGGGGTCACCATCCGCTGGAATTCTCCACTACAAATATGATCACAAATTCCCGGGGTTATTCGGATGCTTCGACGTACTTCCCGGCTCTCCATTGTATCCGGGCAGTCCGGGAGGGCCTTGCGGACAAGCGGGAGCATCTCCAGGTTGGGTTGGCAACTGAGATATCATTGATCAGCTGAGATTGCGATTTGACTCACAGCGTAGCTCGATGAGGTGTAACCGCTGTACGATGAAGCGAAGCCAGCGTTCACTAGAATGGACTGGTCATGTTTCAGTGCAAGAGTGAATTCACTGAATATTGTTGGAAATCATTGAGACCATGGCAGTTGGCGAAAGAATACCCGTATCTCTCTGCACTCTTGCTCCTTGGGCAAACTCTTCATCAAAGAACTGCGAGGACAGATTGAAGAACATCTGAAGACTTTCCGGCTTTCGGTTTCTCCACTCTCGCGAAACAAATCACCTCGAATTCTTCCAATTCAGCCCTCATCGCCCTCTCAAAACTGTCGATCTCATAGAACATACTGTACACCGCCCACTCCAACATCAGCACGGTGATTGATGCTGTGAGCATGACAGAAACTTCCTAAAATAATGCCTCGTTGAAAAGAAAAGGGCCTAAACCGTACCTTTACAAGAAACGGACTGCATTCAATTGAGATCATGGCCTAACTTGCGGATTTCTCATCTCTCCCTCATTTATAGGCCTGTTCGAGTGTTTTCACTCGGTTTACCTTGAGAGTGCTCGAGTTTTCCGGGATGAGGCACGATTTGGGTCAAGCTGTTCTCTCATGAAGCATGGGTTCATATAATTTTCACTCCAACCGAATCTCGAAATTCAAATGTTCCCTGCCTCTGTCCTTTGGGCGCCCGTCTTTCCATGGCAACAGACTCGGGCGAGGGAAACGAACTAACGAGAGGAGGGTTCCCCTAGCAACTCGAGTTGTCGACGGCGTAATCAAGCACATTCTGTTCATTTCGGTCTTGATTCTCTTTTTTTCGATGACTATTGATCATTTTGGCTCATTTTCCTAACAGATTCCGTCGAATTCTAGCCTAGCTTAGCTTTAAAATCCCAAAATTCAGGCTGAAAACGGGTTTCCGATGGGCGAATCGCCCCGAGAAGTGGACAATCGACTCAATTATGTGCTCAGACTTGCCTCTCAGGTGAGAGAAATGATAATTGACTGCCGATTGCATGATTTCACGAAGATTTCGGCTGTTTTGGAGCCGACGTTGGTAGAAATTAGTAAAAAAAAACTTGATGCAAATGTCGCAGGTTCTCTCCCTCAACATCACTCCCGAGAAGATAAAACAGAATACGGCGATTGAGAGCTTCCTTGATTCGAATTCATCAGTTCTTGTGATATCAAGGAACAGTCAGGTGCGGTATTCGTTGACTCATTTGATCATTTATTCACGGTAAACAAATACTGTCGCATTTGCTTCATTTTAGAATTCATTTGTGCTAAAGTACGCTCAGTAATAATAACGATAACGTTCAGAGAGGAGTCGACTTCTCAAACGTCGTCACTCCACAGAAGAATGGCACTACCGATCTGTCCATCGTATTCTACAAGGTTACATTCTTTTGAGTTTTATTTCCACCTGCTGAAAGATATGTTTCAAGACGTTTTCAAGAGCAGAGAAATCTGTATTTCCTCAATTCCGCAGTTACATTGGTTCTAAAATAGTAATTCAGACGAAAGCCCAACCACTCACTGCCGAGAACTTCCGAAGTCTCGTCAACGTAGTGACTCTGAATGGAAAAGCTGACGAAGTGTTCGCCAATTCGGTCAAACAGGTGATTCTCAGATTTTGAGCTTCTTTTTCATTGAACGACGAGTTTATGTCGGGGTATACAGATGATTGAAGTAGAGCAGCAAACGTTCGAATATTGTAGGTATTCGGGAAGATGACTCCCTCAATAAACGACCGAATGCAGTCGGTGATGACGAATGGGAGTGCTTCTGCTGCTAGTGATGGTCAGTGTCGTGGATGATTCTCTGCAAAGATTTGCCTTGACTTCGAATATTGCAGACGGTCCCTCTCTCCTCCAGCAGATCGACGAGTGGAGGAATTCAAGAGGGAACAAACACCACGAGGAGTACGGACGGATACTCGAACCACTCGCGAAGATTGTCGATGCGGGAGAGGTTCGGGTTGAGATTTTGCCGTGTCCATAATGGATCCATAGGAGCGTGGTATCCATAATCCACATCCATGTTGTAAATGGATACTATCCATTCACAATGAACAAAGATCAGTTAGAGAAGTTCACTGGTGTTGGCAGCCAATAATGATGATCATCACTTATCAATGTTCCTTTCAGCCCCGTTCCCTCGATCTTCTCTCCGTGTTCATCCAGACAGCAGAGGAGGCAGCGGATCTGCTGTGGGCAGCAGGCTACGAGGAGGGAAGGATGAGACAGTTCCTGGTCGGAGTGGGCAGGTGAGTGCATCGCCCAAGGACGTTATTACATCTCTGCTTCACCATGACTATGAGTCCAATGAGATCCATTCATGTGTGATACTTGCGCTAAAACTCCTGCAAATGAAAATAATAATTTGAAGGTGGCTGTGCGCCACAGCGTGTGCCCACTTGAGTCGACTGCAGATTTGGAGTGGAGACGCGAAGGGTACGCAACGTTTCCATTCTCACGAAGATTCAGCTGCCAAAGACTCATCCTCTCAATCTGAACGACCTCTTCATTTCCAGGCGAGGAGCAACTGCGCGAGGCTCGTTCCCTCTGCGAGGAATGGCAATCGTCCCTCCATCTCCTCCTCACTCAGACTTGGTCCACTCGATCGATCACCGACCGTCCATGGAGAGGAGGAGAAGTGAGAATGACGGAGGTCGATGCGATGGTCAAGAGATGCAGTGAGGTTAGTGAGAGCATGAGACGAGATTCACGAAGATCAATGGCTTTTCACATTCAGATAATTGCCCTCCGTCAAATCTCCACGCAATCTGCAGTGCTGCTGGAGGAACCGAGTATGGAGCAGCAACTACTCAAAGTGAGACAGTGCTCTGATACCTCCAGGCTTCAATCTTAAATGTCAAACAACTACTACTTTCAGTCGATCTCCTCTTCCTTCGGCGACTTTGAGATCTTCGCTGATCTGCAAGGCACGGAGAAGGTGTGGACTGGGAAGTTGGAGGTTGGTTTTATTCACTGAGTTCAATGGGTGATTGATGCGCGAACTGAATATGATATCTATGAAGCATATTCGAAAAATCAACAAGTGATACTGAATGGTTGTCAAATGCGTTTCAACGAGCTACGTTATTTCTCAGACGATGCAAAATGTATTCATGCCAAGTCGTCTCTAATCGCGAAAAATCCAGGACATCGACCGAACGATCGGGAGAGAGTTGGAAAGGGTGATTCCCATTCTGAAGAACAGGATTCGAGTGGATAAGCTGGAGAACTCACTAGTAAGTGATTTTTATTGATAAGAAGCACACTTTGTCGACAAAATTAAGCAATGCAATATTTTTAGATCTTCTCGGACCTCGAAAAGTACCGCACCTTCCTCTGCAGACCTGTGATCAAGGAGAAATTGCTGCTAGAGAGGTTGGAGATCTTGTCTCTCTTTAGCCAGTGAGCATTGTAAAATTAATGTTTTATTCCAGAGAGACGCTTCTCTCGAAGGTGCGCACCCTCGTATCTACTATCAATCCAGCAGATGTTGCAAGTTCAGGGGAATCGAAGTGAGTGACGTTCATACGATAAAAAAATCGAATTATATGGTCAAAAATGAACTACCGCACACCACGTCTAAAATCCATTCACAATACTATCGAAATCCAAGCTATAGGGTTGATGCATAAGTTCTGTCGTTTTTACTGTACTTGATTTATTTCTGTAAATCTCTTGGCCCGAATGTTCACGGCATCCTAATGTAGCACAGTTTAGAGGGATGGTTGAACATCCTAACCCTATGTTTAAACCAAGCCACTGTCCAAGAAGAGGTGGGAAATTTAGGTTAACCCAGCGGTGTCCAGAAGCAGAAAAAATGTCCGTATTATGTGTTCACATCAGAAATTCGCAGTTCAAAGACCAGATGTATTCCAGTTTAGTCCGACAAGCCATTGAGGGAGGAAGGGTTGATGGTTCATACAAGCACATAAGAACCAACTTCCAAGCTGCTTGGTTGACCTGGGGATTGAAAGAATCTTAATTACGATCTACGATTTTTCTGATGAAAGTTCGAAAATGTGCACTTGCAGATGTGTGTGCTATACCCAGTTCAAATCAATATGGTGGACTCCCCAGGGAAGCTATTTAATTTTCCTGTATAGCTCAGATCATTGGACGTAATGACTCAAAATATTTTTGATGGGAACTAATACCATTCCAATCCGAAAAGTGAAGACCCCGCGATAATCATTTATCTAAAATTGATCATGCGCTCCTTATCTAGAGCAATACGATTTTTCTGCTTCCTAGTCAATGCTCTTTGAAAATATGGCACTGTTTAGTCTGAATCATTGATCTCCGGGAAACGATGATTATCGAAATGGCGAGTGAAAATTTCAGGCACATTGACTTTGTCTTCCTCCTGTGTTCCTCTCAGTAATCGATAAGGTCTCATCTAGTGTGCGCTTAGTAGAACATGGAAGGCCCTATCGATTATGGGAGGCCATGAGTTCTTTGGTCAAACAGGCAGGAATAGAGACTAAAATGTTCAAGTATGAAAATGCGACAGGACTTATGCATCAACCTGATACAAATGTGAAAATATTATGCACAAGCTCGTGATCAGCAGAGAGATTCTCGTGGAGTGAGTTCAATGAATTTCTGGAACAAAAAGTCCTTTGTTTCCACCTTCAACATTCCATATTCGGGAGAACTCTTCAGCTCACGAATCAGCTTAGCGGTATACTTTTGAAGAAGTTGGTCCTAGAATAGGGTGAGACTTTGGATAAATATATCTCAATCAGAAAAGGTGAAATTTTGTGGCCAACTACTTGGAGTGTGACGAGGTTATATTGATCCGAAAGGCGCAATTTGGTATGAATACTAGGCTCCTTTGAACGAAACAGATGCTTCTCAGCATCATCGAAAATGCTCTGGAAACAAAACTATCGATCTAGTTCTTGTTGTCAAATTGTTGTTTCAAAATTGCACGAACTCACCATAATTTCAAATCGATCAGCCAGTTTCAAAATGAACTCGATGTTTCCTCCTACAATATGATCAATTTCATGCCAGGCTATATCTTAGTTGAGGTAGTCTAACTATCTTATCGCGAAATTACATAGTTTAAAAAATTCGAAATGATAGCTGACCAGTGAATGGCTCGCCTGTTCTGTAGAGCATCTTCATGAGCACTTCGAATTCCTGGAAATGAGCACGTCGTGATCTACTTTTTGTGAGAAAAAAACTCACAGAGAGAACGACATCTTGAATCTCTGTTTCCGGCTGGTCAGCCTCCTTGAATTTACGATCGAAAAATATGCGATCGAAGAATGGAGACTGTGTTGAGAGAAACTGAACAAAACTTTGATTATATATAATTCCTAGGTCGTACCTGCTTGCTAACATACACCTTTGTCCTTTCAACAATGAGAATTCCGTCAGACTTGGAAGACGGATTGAACAAGTCGAGATCAATTTTCTTACGGAATCTGGAAAAAATGAAAAATTGTTGAAATTATTGAGTTATTGTGGAACCTTGTTCCAACCGGACTGTGCACTGTGATATGAACCTCAATAATAACTGTATCATCTTTGATGAATCCCTCAAATACATCATTTAGTGCTGTCACAATAGATCTACTTACTAATGCCGCATCCTGCAGTAGACTTGGCTTGTCTAGGGCGAGAAAAGGTCCATTATTGCAGTTGAGAGGAGTGAAACGATGTTTTTGAGGATCAGCCTCAATGCAAATAAGCTCGCTGTACAATCTACTCAACTGACTGTAATTTTATGGTTCTTTCCTCCCTCATTTTGATTGATGAGATAACCTTCCACGGATACATCACAAAACCAAACGTTTGACTCCTCCTCTTTGTATGTATAAAGAATTATATCCAAATTGTCTTCGTCGTCTTTGTATACTCCGATAGACCTGATGGTAAAAATTAGTTGACGAAAAGTGGGCCAATTTTTGCGACGAGTTGAATAGATCTCACCATGGAAACCCGCAATAGCTTTTGCGCTTGGAGTACACATTTTCTTCGCCTAACTGGCTCCACTTCTCAAGTTTCAGTCTAATCACATTATCGTCTTCTGCAAAAATTATTAGCTCGATGTTTCCGTACTCTGTGTACAAGATTCAGAAAAAAGTAACCGAAAAATTTACCAGTATTTTCGTTCTGCGAAGTACTCGACATTCTCTACAGTTGCGTAAAGAGATAACGAAGAAGAATGTGATACACTAACCCGCACTGCAATATTCTCGGCAATTAATGAGATGATTCCGCAATCTTTCCCATCTAAATCTCTTATGATACGACCTTCACGATAACACCGCGCCATCCTTTCACTTTCCAAAGCTCACGACCTAATGATTGAAAAAGCGGATGAAAATCAAGAAAATCACATCTCATCTCATTGTTAATATAAAGAAGCCCTGATGATAACCTAAAATAATTATTCTTCAGAGCGAGTCGCTATCTCTCCTCCGTCTCTGCTGCCATCGTCTCTCTTCGTCAATGTGACTCACAGATCAAATCTGTCCAATCGTCCTGCTCTGATCTCCTTTCGGATCTCAATGGATATCAGGTCTGAAGTCACTCCTCGGAGTTGAGACACACAGAAGACCAGTCAAAGTTTGATCATCCGTTCAGGATCTCACTAAACAAATGGACTATCTGCAGAAGCAGTTGAAAGAGCATGAGGACACAAAGTACTCGGAGTGGTTCGTTTCTTCTTTCGATGAGAGATCATGCATCTCACGCAACTGACTGCTCTACTGATTCATGGTTGAGGTGCCGTTCAACCCTCGAATCAATCGACGACGAGAGCGACACGGTCGCACTCGAGACCGGAGGACGGATTATGGTTCGTTTGTTAGTCTAGGAGTCCCACGATGCATTGAACATAGGGGAATGCATAGTGTAAATGGGATCTGTGAAACAGATCCGAATCGAGGATGCTTGTTAAAATTTGTTGACTGAAAGTGCGAGTTATCAGGTTCTCGAACAGTCGAATGGCATGCTGCACGTCAACTACAGCGATCGACTGCTGAAGATGATTAGGGAGGTGAGTGGACGAAGAACTGGGATAGCATAGACCCTAACGCGAAAAATTAATGGTGGGATCGTTGACCTCTGTGCTTCCAGGTCCGCCAACTCTCCTCTCTCGGTCTCACCATCCCTGCAAAGATTGCGAAGACTTGCGCCAACGGGGAGAAGTACCACCGGTATGGAGTCACTCTGAAGCAGGTGAGTGATCAGTAATGTCATGGCAAGGCTTCTTCATCTTGCAAACTTAACCATTTTGCCTACTTTGATATCACTGGGCTGTGAATTTACTCAAAATTAATTGAACTACAAAAATATTGAATCGCAGATCGCTCACTTCTACAACACCGTTGACCAACAGATGCTGCCGTGTCAACAGGTGAGCTTCATATTTTCGAAATACTGAGTGATTGATTGATTGTAAATAAATTAGTAATAATTAAATCCAGGCGCTAATGCTGGACGAGGCGCTCGCATTCGAGAAACTCGTCATCCCTCAGAAGAAAACTGGCGAGAAGAATCACTGGATTAACACGGTGAGTTTCAGTGGAATATTGAATATAAACGCGTCGTTGACAGTTGATCGAGAACAGGACTTGCGGCAAACGTGAAAAATAATAAATCAATCAGGTCACTTGGGAGAAACCCGAACAACTGGACGAGTACATCCTCCAACTGAAGATGGCATCGGATAAGTTGGCCAATCACAATAGGTGCCCTTTCTTATCAGTACTCAGCTCTACTCAATGCGAATAGAAATCAGATTCGAAACCTTCACAAAACCATTGCAGACGTCTCCGCAACGCGCACTCTCTCGTGGTGGATCGGGTTTGCGAGTTGGCCGCTCTCGATGTGTTGAAGGAAGTGAACAAGTGGAAAGAGGGATTGAATGTAATCAGATCCAAGGTGAGTATAGTTCATAATACGGGATTGCAATCTCTTCAAACAGCGAGCAAAGGGGTTAAATGAACTGAGGGAAACCGAATGCCGAAAGGCCTGCATAATATCAGTTGTGTTTCAGCGGGAACTGAAAACAATGCAGGCCTTCAGGAATCGATAATCCACTGGCAAACAGTCAAAAAAGACATCATTTCTTATGAACCGTACAAGATGTTCCTATAATTCCAGATCCAAGAGGAGGAGCAAGTGCACGGGGCGAGTAAGCAGAACATCCGACCGTGGCAACTTCATTGGGATAGACAGCTGTTCAAGGTACCAAGTCTCTCTTCATGATAAGATGGTCAATCAGAAAAGCTGGTGGTACTTCAAGGACTGTGTTGTTAAAACTGCGGCTGTTTGACTTAGTGCTAGTCGATCCTCCACTCGCAGGCCCTCCAACTACAATATCAATGGGGTCTCGAGAGCATCCACACCCAGATTCAGCCGATCAACGTCCAGCTCGTATTCGCGTACGTTATATTGATATTCTATTTTCGATGCTGGCGCATCCCGCACCTTAATAAAAATGAAGTCATTCCAGTCAGCAATTGCTCCAGCTACGACCTCCGATGGAGGAAATTCGGATGCGATATTACAAAGAATTGAGACGCTTCCTGGGAATTCCCGAGAACTTCCGAGGCGTGCTGTCGGTGGATGCGGAGGTTCGCATTGTTTGTGTGGAATAATTGACGCTTTCGGTATATTTGGGATGACGCCATTTGAGCATAATTTTGCAGCACTCCTCTATCTTCGCCGCAATCATTGATCTCAATGCGAATCGATTCGACAGTCTGTACGAAAAGGCGGAGACTCTCCTGCAGCAAGTAGCGAATGTGGGAGACGACTTCAAGGTAGGTTGCACTGAAACCTTTTTCAGAATATTCCTTGATGCGGCTTCCTCTTTAATTCATCTTGATGAAGTAATTTCTAGAGCTGGGTTGCTCTCGGGCAGGTCGACATCGAATCGCTCATCGAGGAGAACTTTAAGAAGGTGAACTTAACTTATTTTTGCGATCTCTCACCTCTCAGAAACAGGAAACAATTGGTAATTTACAGGCCTCAGACTGGGAGCGTCACTTCAAAATGCTCAAGACGAAGGGCAGGGAGGCTGAGCGTCTGCCGAGGTATTTTCAGAATTAGAGTTTCGAAAACAATTGAATGTTTGTCAGCGAGATCCGATTCGACTGCATCATCGTGTCCACTGCTCCCCTCAAGAGTACTATTGAGGAGGAGTTGCAGAGGTGAGAGCGTCCTATCGAAGCATTCTGAGGATATGTTTTAGCTGCATTATGAGAAAGATGCAAAGATTGGTAGAGTAATGTGTGAGCCTCAGTTATTAGAAAAAATATCATTTTGAACCCTCGCATTCTCAGAGTGATGGACACTCTGATCTGGTCGCTTCGTCACGTGATGAGCACGCAACTTCAGCTGATGCAAATCTATCTCAATCAGGTTGGAGAGAAGTTTCGAACTGCCCGCTAGTCGATTCATTTTGAACTGACTTTGAACTAACTAGAGTACCTGTCAATTTGAATTCGATCAGCGGGAACGATTAGCAGACAATAAATGTAGTTGTGAATGCTGGTCGCCGTCTCTTTTCATTACATTTTTCCAGATTCTTGAAATTTAATCCCTTCTCAGGCGATCGCCGTTCTCTCCACTCGTCCTCAATCGATCCAGGAAGTGTCCGAAGCGAACGCGAAGCATGCTGAATTCGGAAAGACGAAGAAGGAGGTCGGATTCGTTTTCGAGATTCCATCTAATAAATGGTTCTAGATGAAAGAGAAGCTCGCCGTGTTGAATGAGCAGCAGAATCTGTTGAGAGCCGTGTCAGGTAAGCTGGTCGTCTTTTTTAGCTCTCCTGCTCTTTGGTGACGTCAAACTTCTCCTCAACGATCGACAACTTCATGATGTTCTTGTTGAAGTATCTGAGAACGCAGCGAATAAGTTAATCTTCCAGGTAGTGGAGTCGAACACATGGAGCTAGTGGGGAAGCAGTGGGATCAGTTCGATGTGATGCTCGACTCCCATCAGGATATGATCAAGGCTGAGGTACTCCTTTTTCCGTATAGAAATAGGTCTCAAATCGACTGATTGTTAATACCGCATACAGTATGCGACAGTATGAGACGCCGTTTCGCTCAGGTCGAGAACCTCCGCCAGAATGTCGGCACTCGTGTCAAGGCAATCAATGAGGAGTCGGAGAAGTTGCTGGCTAGGTATTGATTGATTGATTTTGTATTTATAAAGTTATATTATGTAATTCAGATGGAATCAATTCAAGCCGAAGAGCGACGCGCTGCAGGGCGATAGGGTGAGCTTCATGGGGATAATGTAAGGGGAAGAGGGAGAGCGGAACTGATGTCTTTTCGGTAGCTTTTCGTTGAAAAACTACAAATCTCCAGTGCTGTAAAGTTTTGCTATTGCGAGTTATTTTCATCTCTGAAGATCTTCAAATGACTCATCTTTCCATTTCAGATAGTCATGCAAAAGGCGATCGAGTTCATTCGCGAGAAGCGACAACAATACGATGAACTGCGAGCCCAGAGCGAGGAGATACGGTACGTTTATCGATAACTGAAGTTGCCGGAGTATCACAAACTGGCTTCATTCCAGCAAGGAATGCGAGCAATTCGACGTCGCCGCTCCGCAGTTCACCTTTCTCGATGAGATGGAGACGGATCTGGTGGATTTAGAGAGTTCGTATCTGATTTCGATTAGTGATGGATTAGAAATGTAGCAGAATATCGCTAAATGAAACAATTCCAGACAACTGGATGCTCTACGAGATGTTCACAACAGAAATGGACGAGTTGTCGAAGGAGGATTGGATCGTGTTCAGGTACTTTCACCGAAAGAGCAATGCGTGAATCCCGATCTCCTTCAGATCGAAGACGTATCTCTTCGATGAATTCCTCAACAAATGGACGGAGAAGATCAAGAGTGGCCAGCAGACTCATATGAGTGTGCGACTGATGAAGGATATCGAGAGTCTACAGGTACTCGACTTCTCTAGCAATTGAAATGATTGTGTGAGGAAACTGTTTGCAGCAACATCAGCTCTCAAAGTTTTATGTGATGAAAGGGAAGCGATGAAACGCAACGAAATTGACGTTCAAAAAATCGATTCCAGGAGTTCTCATCTGCCCTCAAATACTGCAGAGGCGAGCAGTTGAGTGCTGATCACTGGATGGAAATGTTCAGACTGCTGAAATTGCCGAGGTATGATTCATTTTATTTTGCTCCGAATTGTAGGAGAATAAGTTTCACAGAGGGTCCATAGGACGGCAACTACAAAATGTTGATATTGATGAGCCCTCTTGGTTTCGAACAAGACAACAAAATCAATTTCAGAGGGACCACCCTCGAGAAGCTGAAGTTCGTCGACCTGATCGGTGTGAGTGCAGCCATCGTTGAGAATGTGGACACTCTGAAGCAGCTGAATGCGAAGTGAGCTTCACTCAGCACCTATTCGATCGGAAGAAGGAGTCGATTAATCTGAGCCAGAGATCGTAGGTTAAAATGATTTAAAATATCAAAATTGCAGGGCCCAAGGCGAGGTCGCAATCCGTGAAGCCATTCAAGAACTGGAGATGTGGTCGGCTCAGGTGCCCATTCAATGAAGCAACATGAAGATGATTCTGAATTTCAGACCGAATTCGCCCTCTCAGACTACCGCCGATACAACGGAAATGTGATCAAAGTGATCAGAGATTGGAAAGAATCGATCAACTCGGTTAGTCTGATGAGTAAAGCCAAAATTGATCGAACCGCCGTGAACGACAACTTTAGGTGCAAGACAGTCGCGCCCTTCTCCAATCGCTCAAGAGCTCTCCCTTCTACGCACAATTTAGTGACAAGACAGGCATCTGGGAGAAACGGTAAGCAATAACACCTGATTCTCTCAATTTTACGTATTCTTTCCGTTCTATGGCCGAAACGAATAATGAAATGTTGATTATCACTAATCAATAATATCTCCAGACTGGGTGACCTCGATCTCTTCCTCTCCGAGATGGTCGAGATTCAGAGGAAGTGGATCTATCTGGAGCCCATCTTTGGACGGTACGATAGCATCAAAACTACGAAAACGGCTTGTTCTTTAGTGACGCCCTGCCCTCTGAAGCATCCCGCTTCGCTCGAGTTGACAACGAGTTTAGAGCCATTCTCAACGGTGAGTTCCTGCTTGCGAAACAGTGATGCTGGAAGGCCGTCAGAAGATTAGAGAGAGCAAAAATAAAGAAAATACGGCATAGTTCAGACGTTGCTCGGGATGCTCGTCTCGTTTCTCTGTGCAATCGATCTGGACTGAAAAACACTCTTGAGACGATTGTGGATCAACTCAACAGATGTCAACGGGCGCTGAATCAGTTCCTCGAGGTGATTATTACCGTAAGCGTCAGGGATTGCTCAAAATATCGATTTCTAGGACAAGCGGTCGGCCTTCTCTCGCTTCTACTTCCTCGGAGACGACGATCTTCTCGAGATCCTCGGCCAGAGTACCAATCCAGCTGTGATCCAGCAGCATTTAAAGAAACTCTTCCAGGTTAGATTCAAATTGATCTTTGATCTTTAGCTTCATAACACTATCCTTCAGGGAATCAATCGAGTAATCTTCTCTCCCGATTCCACATCGATCACTGCGATGGTCTCAGCCCACGGAGAGACTGTGACTCTGTCGAAATCGATCAGGATTGTGCCGCAAGTCGAGGTACGCTTACCCGACCTTCTATAGATCATAGTGAAAGAATCAGCCATCGAGATCAATTTGGTCAATCTCGTTGTGGTGTCTGTATGTGCACACATTGGACGTGATATTTCTTAGTAAACGTTAAAAATTTATTTCCATTTAGATCTGGTTACAACAACTCTCTGAAGAGATGCAGGAGACTTTGAGTAGACTCGTATTGGACGCAGTGAGAGACGCGAATATGGATCCGAACAAGTATCCGTCCCAGGTAAATCGCGATTCTGCTCATCCATGAATTCGATATCTTCAGGTTCTCTGTCTCGCCGAGGAGATTCGCTTCTCGAAGGATGTGGAGCAGGTGTGGATTAACACCTTTGACTGAGATGAGAACGAGAATCCTTACAGGCTCTGACTTCACAGCAGCTACCCAAACTGCGTACGACGCTTGAGTCGCAGCTGGATTCATACACGTCATCCAATGTGAGATAGATTCTAACGTTCTTTGAAGACCTGTGAATGGTCTTCCAAGAAGAGACGTCCATGAAGAATTCCATGACTTCAAACTGACAGTGCGAAAATCAACGAAAGGTTCTTCTTCAGCTCTCCGACACGGTCCTTCAACTCAAACTAAAGGCGCTCATTCTCGATCTCATCCATCGAATCGACGTCGTTGATCAGTTGACGGCGGATAAGACTAGGTATTCTCATCTCAAATGTGTTTCAAATGTTCAATATCTTTCGTTGGTAGAACGTTGGTACGATGCTTCTCACTTGCGTAGGTTATTACAATCTCAGTCTTATCCATTTCTCTCTCAGTTCGACGTCCTCTTGGATGTGGCAGAAGCAGCTTCGATACTACATCGAGAGGGAGAAAGTCGTCGTGAGAATGGTCAACAGCGCCTTCCCCTACTCGTATGAGTATCAGGTTAGAGATTACTTTCTCAAACTGGGAGTCGGCCTACTCAACACATTCTGAAGTGTTTTACTGACTGGGGACAGAGTTTGAAATCGAGGAAACATGACAGTGATACGTATGGTTGTTTTTAGATCAACTAGAGACGTGATTCGCCGATTTGGCTGTCGATGGCTGCAGAAAATTGATAATCACGTAACTAACCTTTCAGGGCAACGCGGCTAAGCTCGTGCACACTCCCCTGACAGACAAGTGCTTCCTCACTCTCACACAGGCGATGACTCTCGGATTGGGAGGCAACCCCTACGGACCCGCGGGAACCGGAAAGACCGAGTCTGTCAAGGTACGGGTACTCTTCTCATTTCTCATTTGAATCCTTTCTCGGAGTTGACAATGGTTGAATGGTGTAAGGAATGCGTTACGTTTCATAGTTTTTTGAGTAGAGAAAGAAAACGATCAGCGAGGATGGAGATGACATTCGGCTTCGAAAATAATACATTCCACAATCAGGCCCTCGCCGCAGCACTCGGCCGACAAGTGCTCGTCTTCAATTGTGATGAGGGTATTGATCTGCAGTCACTCAATCGGTTAGTTCCTTCCCTTATTGCGGATTCGCTAATGCTGAGGGTGACATCACTCCAGTTCAAATAGAGATTTCGAGCATTCACGCGCTTCCAAATTGTGAAAGAGAACAATGAGAGAAAACAGAGTAGAAAAACCTGTCTAGTCAATATTTCACTGCAGAATCTTCGTGGGTCTCGTGCAATGCGGTGCGTGGGGCTGCTTTGACGAGTTCAATCGACTCGATGCCGTGAGTCTTCCTTTTTTCCTGAATGTATGCTCCGAGTCATCACCTTCATCATGAGTCATTCAGACCGTGCTCTCCGCCGTCTCTTCCAAAGTACAGATCATCCAGGACGCGATCAAGAACAAGTTGCCCACTTGTGATCTGGGGAATAAGACGGTGAGTTGAACATTGTTGTTCTTCTGAGCGAAGTAGCACTTCCAAATGCCGAAATTTCAGGTGCAAGTGAACTCGAACAGTGCCATCTTCATCACCCTCAACCCGGCCGGGAAGGGATACGGAGGAAGACAGAAGTGAGTAGTGTAGTGAACTATGTTTCACACACCATTGAACACGGAAATGAAAAAAAACGCGGAGTTGATTTCGGAAATACATACATGTTCGATTAAACAAATTTGATGTTTTATATCATTTGCAGACTGCCCGACAATCTGAAGCAGCTCTTCCGTCCCGTCGTCATGAGTGCACCCGACAACGAGTTGATTGCTGAGACCGAACTCTTCTCCGATGGATTCAAACAAGCGAAGAGTCTCGCAAAGAAAATCGTGACGCTGTTCACGTTGAGCAGGTACGACTTGAATCGATGGCGGATCATCAAAGGGCTTCGAAAATTATACGTTTGGTGCAAAGACTAGATTGAAGTTAGCTCAAAGTCTTCACGGTCACAGCGTTCTATCCCGACAGACAAGGGTGAGGGCTGACCTAACGGAACTGCAAACTCAGGATTTTAAAGAAGTTTTGAAACGCATCTCGATTCTCATTTTGTAACAAAAGCGATCAGGACAATTCCATTATGTTTCACAAATCTCTTAAATTCGGAGATCAATTTGCAGTTCGATTACGGTTTTGCGGGAAAATTCAAAAAGATAATCCCATTGTTCACCCTTGTCTGGAGAGAACAATGGGGGTCAGAACGCTGTGGCGGTGAGTGATGATGAAAGAGTTCTAACAGATGATTCGACTAGCGGGAGTAATCTCTTGCAGAGAGATGCTCTCGGCCCAACAACACTACGATTGGGGTCTGCGAGCACTGAAGACTGTGTTGAGAAGTTGTGGAGATCTGAGGAGGAAGTCGCCTGAGGAGAGCGAGCGGAATATTGTAGTAAAGGCCCTCCTCCTGAACACTCTCTCCAAACTGACTTCCTCTGACTCGACTCGCTTCAACGATCTCATCGTCGACATCTACAGTGAAGTGAACAAGGAGGGAAGCAGTGTAAGAATTCGGATTCATCTTCTTGATTCTCTTCTTGTTTCGAATCAACATCAGAACGAGCTGCTTGTAATCAATTTTTTTAAAAAGTAGTCAGAATGTAAGAAAGACACTGATTTTCAGTTCGAGCACTTCCTCGAGCCACTCAAGACAGCCGCCGAACAGTCCTCGCTCGTGCTAGATGATAAGAAGTTGCAGAAGGTGGGAAATTCATAATCCATTAGTTAAAAAAAAGAAATTCTGTGACTAAATGTAAGACAAGCTATCCGCAGGTCTTCGAGCTCTACGAGCAACTCCGACAGCGAATGGGCGTTGTCATCGTTGGTGAGTGGACGTAGGGCAGATAGCGAACGAAATTCATTTGTTTTTTCCCCATATCATCCGTTCTGCCAACGTTTTCGAACCAATCTGACTGCTTAAAAAACTTCTATGAAGCATAATCAAAATCTCAGTACATGAAAGCAATACTGTACATATTGTCAAGGACGAGTTATTTGTCCATGCAGGTCCAGCCGGCTGCGGCAAGTCCACGACCTGGCAGCTGCTGCAGTCTGCGATGCTCGCGACTGGAGAGAAACTCGTCGTGATCCACTTCAACCCAAAGTCCATGAGCAGGACCAGGGTTAGTCCTTCCTTTATCTCTTACTGCTCGTTGTCGAAGATTTCGAAGGTGTCATAACTTGCCACTGGAATCTCGCACAGAACGGTGTTTCTTGTTTTGTCAGGGATTCAAGAGCAAAGGTTCAGTTGCTTTCACAATCGAGGCGATTTCACTGTTGTGTGGCGACCTGGCTGGAACAGTCTAGGCCTGATTGAGAACATTGTTATCATTCAGCTACTCGGTCACATGGATCTGGACACGAGGGAGTGGAGCGACGGAGTGATCACATCGGCTGCCAGACAGGTTAGAGGGAGGAGTACAACGAAATTTGTTTTTGAGTTTTTTAATATCAATCCCGAGCCTCAATGTTTCTTCCTTAATTCAATCATTTTATGAAGCTCTTTTGAAGCATAGACACAATTTTCAGCTATGATAACGAAATCTCTTCTCACAGGTCACGAACGATCCCTCTACTCACACGTGGATAATCTGCGATGGAGACGTCGACCCGGAGTGGATTGAAGCGTTGAACTCCGTGTTGGACGATAATCGATTGGTGAGCACCCAGTTCTTCGAAATCGCTTTGTCTAAATCGAACAGAGAGGTCTTTGAGAAAATAGAAGATAACCGGAAAACTTACAGCTAACGATGCCCTCCGGAGAGCGAATTCAATTCGGAACCAATGTCAACTTCGTCTTCGAAACTGATAATCTCCAATTCGCTTCACCAGCAACAATCTCGAGGATGGGAATGATTTTTATCAGGTGAGCAGATTTGTTTTCTATGAGATGGCAACCGGAGACGGCGCTTCTTTGTTTTTTCGTTGAATCGTTGACACTTCTTGTTCCTTTTTTTCCCTTCCTTTTCCTTCCGTTGCCATTCGCTCCCTCTCCGTCTCTCCATCACCCCGTGTGGCGCAGCGGTAAGACGATTGGTTGACGCCCAATCGCTCGCGGGTTCGATGCCCACCGGGGAAGGGAGCTGGTCTCTCTGTGTGACCCCATCTGGGAGGCGAACAAAGGGGAGCTGGACTCCTGCCGGACAGTCGTCGTGACTGTGGAACAAATGGCGTCGAACAACGAACAAATCAACAACGGAACAACGGAACAAACTGGGACATATCACCCAACGATGTGTTGTGCTGGGAGTTGTACGGTACATGTGTGTCCTGGTACCTGAATTTTTGCCAAAGTTCGTACTGAATTTAAACGATCGTTCCATTCCAGCAAGGAAGACCTCGTTCCGTCTGATGTCCTGACGAAGATGGTCAAGGAACTGAACAAGTCGGAGGAGAATGTAAGTCTTCAGTTTTCGAGATTAATGTAATCTGGTCAATGCAGAACAACCAATCCGACTCGTGGGCCAAGGAGATCACCGATCGTTGTCTACCGTGGCTGGCGAAGAAGGTAATTAAGACTTGCAGTTATGTATGGAGCAAATGAAGTTTATGAACAGCTGAAATTGCTAATCTTCAGGTCGACCCTCAACTGAAAATCTCCACAAGCGGCTGCGTTTCGTGTGCGCTGGGATTGACTAAGTGAGTGGCTTTCTTTATTTCGTTCTCACTGTACAGACAGATGCTCGTGAATCAAAAATCATATTCAGAACCGCCCGAACACGCAACGAATTCTGTCTGATGCTCTACAAGGGACTGCATCCACTTGTAGCATCCGATAGCAGGAGAGAATTGGCAACGCAGATATTCCAGGTACGATGAGCTGAGTTTCCCAAGAGAAATGAAAGAATGTCCTTGAGACATTCAATGCTAGACCGACCATCGTTGTGAGCAAGAATTTTAAAATCGTATCTTTCAGGGCCAAACCCTACCAGGAGATCCATTCCTGCTCTACTCGGATGGATCATCCGATTCTTTCCTGCAGTATCTCGACGATGCAGGTATCTCTCAATATCTATTTCCTTGCTGATCACAAGGAGCTCAGGATTCGCCATCAAACTGGACTCGATGCGACACGATCGAAGGAGACCCTTCGTGCTGACGGCGAATGCTCAAGCGAACAGGGATGTGGTCAGTTACTTGCCCTCCTGACTTCCCTACCATTCAATGTATCCATCGTCTCATTATCGCAATTCAAGGTGGCCTCGTGGCTTCACCAGAACAACCGTCAACCCTTCATTGTCATCGGACCGGACGGATGTGGGAAGGAGAGTCTGATTAGACTGGCGTTGGAGGTGAGGAAAGGATTGAAAAGTGTTGTTAATTCCTGGGACATTTTGGATGCAACCTATCACTTCATCTTCCAAGTCTCAAACTTTGAAGAGTGTGCGAAACACAACTGAGAGCCAGCCATCGCCATCGAATCAAAACGAAATTTTATTTTTACAGGTCGACAGTTCCAGTCAGGTTGCCATTCTTCATTGCAACGCGCAATCCAGGCAAGTTGTTTTTGTCAATGAAATGATTGTACACCTGAATTATCTGTTGGACTGTCGTCTGATAACACGAACTGAAGTGACTATATCTATTCCAGTGCCTCCAGTCTCCACGAGGCCCTCCATGCCCATTGCGTGCTCGTCTCTTCAGCTAAAGGAAGAGTATTCCGACCGAAGAACAAAGACAATCTAGTGCTGTATCTGAAGGGAATGAACCTCCCAACGCCGGATAAGGTCTCTCATCAAATATTGATTTTACATTTATTGTGTTCTTTCTCCAAAAACCACCCTGGATCTATCATAATATGCCGGCTGAATCACTTGAAATGCCTCTTTTGAAACACATCAGCTCATGTTTGCAGTGCCTCTGCTCTTGAAATAACACCACAATTTCCAGTACGGCACCTCCGAGATGCTCGCAATGGTTCATCAACTGCTTACCTATCAAGGATTCTACGATCCGAACTTTGAGTGGATCGGCATCGAGAATGTTCAGGTACCTCACTCATTCGATATTCTCTCGCCGAGGCAGAGAGAGAGAGAGCACATGAATCAGCGAATAATCAATAATCGATCGATAATCAATCACTATTCACAGATCATCGGCAGCATGTCACTCAACGGAGATGTCAGTGCACAATCGATTCCGACTCGGTGAGATTGTTTCCGAAACTCTGCGATTATGAATTCGGTAATGTTTCTATGATGTAGTGAACGAGCAGGTCTCAATCGATCCATACGACACTCACAAAGGAAATATAAAAAAGAGCGTGATTCCAGAGTCCTCTCCCTCTTCCGCATCTGTCTCATGGACCCTCCAACCAACGAGGATCTCAATCTGATCTCATCCGCTTTTCTAACGCCCATTCTCGAGGTTGGCCTTCATTTTATACATTTTCTTTACAATTTGAATTAGAATATGCTTCAGACTAGAAAATAAACGAAGAGCAAATGCAAGTTTGATTAGGTATTAGTGTTGTTAGATCGAATTATTCTCATTCTCGAATAACTTTCTCAGATTAGTCGAGAATGAAATCTATTCGAGAATAAACTCCTCATTTTATTCTCGAATGATCGGCCATTCCGAATCGCATTCGCGAATGCATTAGCATATTATTCTCGAATAATCTTCCGAATAACCCTCTCATTCCTCACGTTCACCGGCCAAGGGGAGAGGGTAGAGGAGAAGGTTCGCGTAAACAAGTTATTCGAGAATGAATGCAAATGTATTCTCGAATAGAGTTCATTCTCGAATAATTTTCCATTCTTATTCGCGAATGAATCGGCCGTTCGAATAGATTTGAGATTGTTATTCGTCGAATATTATTCGAGGAATTTATTCGAATAAACAACACTATTAGGTATTGTCTGTTTCTTCAGCAATAACAAAATCAGTTCAGCCCTCGCTCAATTCTCCACAACGCACGACGATGATCGGATCGATGATGGTGAACATATTCAGTCAGGTAGGATGAGGCTCGTTTTCTGGGACCGAATAATTGACGAGCAACGATTCGATCGCTGCAGAAATCATTCATTTCGGCGCATTTTTTCACTGTGATTAGTTATCAATCCTCATTCTTCCAGGTGAAGACAACGTTCAAGTCCACCGAGCATCCGCACTACGTCTTCACACCGAAGGATTTAACGAAGTAATCGAATGTCGAAAAATATATAATTATTATCATTTCAAAATCACAGATGGATCGTCAATCTGATGCGATACGAGCTCACCAGCGACCCCGAATTCGTTCAGAAGGCTTTGATCTATGAGTCACAGAGAATCTTTGGAGACAGGTGAGCCTCATTCTCAAGCTTTCCAAGATTACTCCTCTGTTCAGGCTCGTCTCCACTGATGACAAAGCGCGATTCGACAACATATTGATGGAGGAGGCGAGGGCCGGATCGAAGAAAGGTCAACACTCTCCTATTTTTTTTTCTTTTGGGATTTCAATTTTCCTATATCATTAGTTCTACGAGAAGTACTCACGCCTTTGAATACACTTCGAAGCATACTTTTTCTCAGACGATTCCGTCTTCGCATCTCAATCTCTCGCTGTCCACACGAAGGATTCCATCGGCATTCCCCTAGTCAGCATCCCTTCTGTCGATTATGAATCGACTCTCAAGAAGACTGTCAATCGATACGGTACGTTCCCATCTTCTTTCGTATCCATCATTGAGAGAGCTTTCAGAGTTCGAAGTAGCCAACTTCAAGTTGCCATTGCTAAAGGAGGTCCAAGCGTTTGCTGCAAAGGTCGATCGAGTATTGACCACTCCAGGTACTGATAATGAATCATCTGAAAAGGGGTTTTTAATACATTTCTACATTTCTACAGGTGGTTCCCTTCTCCTCGCTGGTCGAAGTGGAATGGGACGGAAGGACGTCGTTCAACTCATCGCTAATATGCATGCTATGCCAATCTTTTCTCCCAAAATCACTCCGACTTACCAGCAGAAACAATTCGATAATGACATCAAGACGGTAACCTAAACACTTTTTGTTAACATTTTTTGTCTCAGGAGAGATGCACGCTATTATCACACTTAGAGATTTGCTTATATTTTCATGCCACTATGAAACATATCCAGTCTATCATCATGAGAACGATTCTTCAGGCCATCCAAACGGCCATCACCAACTCTGAACACGTTGTCTTCATCATCGAAGAGTATCAGCTACTGCACTCATCCTTCCTGCAGTCAATCAACTGTCTCCTGTCCTCGGGAGAAGTTCCCAGTGAGTGTTTTCTTCTATTATCGATGGCATTCGGTCCTCTGAAGTTTCTCAACGATATCTTTCAGAGCTCTTCGCGCCTCAAGAACTGGACGGAATGGCCACTCAATTGAGAGAGCAGTCCTCTGAAGAGTCATTCGATGGGGATCTGCATGATTACTTTGCTTATCGTGAGTAATTGTTGTTGTTATGAAGGAAAGTTTCACGAAACAATCAAAATAATAACAATAACAATTTGAAGGAACTCGCTGTCTGCTCCACATCGTGATCATCATGAACACGGACAAGAGGTATCTTAATAATTTAAAATCATTTAAATACAATTAATTTGCAGTGACTTCGGCTTCCAACTACTCACCAACCCCGCCCTCTACAAGGAGTGCACTGTGATATGGAGAGACGAGTGGAGTAGTGATTCATTGCAGAGTGTAAGTTGGCCTATCCAACTTCACATTCACAGATCATGATGATGCTCAGATATTTCTAGTGGAATGGAAGGAACTAATTGATGATCATTTCAGTTGCCCACCCAACTCCTCCCCTCGTCAGCGGAGTCCGAGCAAGTGGTCAACTCCGTCCCGCCGTTCTTCGAATCGGCTCCGGAGCAGGCAATTAAACACTAAATTACGAATTGATAAGATGATGTTCAGATTCCTTCCAAATACGTAGCCTTCATCGAAACGTACGCTCAAATCTTCGAGAAGAACAAGAAGATGCTCAAGGGGAGGTTGGAGCGATTGAAGGTCTGTTTATGACGTACAATTCAGCTGTGTTTCAGAAGATCACCTAAAAGTATCTTGGCTTTGCTATTCAATTGTTTCATAATCCGCAGCTTGTCAGGAAAAAAAATCATTTAAAAAAAACGATGAAATTCTCAATTCCAGAACGGTGTCTCCAAACTAACTGACGCCCGCGAGACTGTAGGAAAAATGCAGAAGAAAGCCGCGAAGAAGAGCAAATTACTGGCGGAGAAACAGGTTTTCATTTCTTAATCTGCTAGCGTCAGTGCATCAACTTCCTCCTGATGATTGCGATGTGAAGTACCCATGAAACGTAACCACAACTTGAGGCTACATATAAGTTTGCAGGGCGAGGCAGACCAAGCCCTCTCTGCCATCACTCAGAGTATGAGTGGAGCGACGGATCAGAAGATGAGCATGGAGGAGTTGAAGGCTACCACGGAGAAGGTTCGAGATCTTGTGAAATGTTCAATAATTTCTTTCATTGAGTAAATCTTGTTGAAAAAAGCCCGTTAATGAGCCAAACAATGGTTGAATGCATTAGTTGTGGTAATCTTTGAAGTGATGAAATCTTTCCAGGAGAACATCAAGATCGAAGAGCAGAAGAAGATCATTGACGAGCAGTTGAGTGAAGTGGAGCCATTGATTGCTGTGAGTATTTTATCGTGCCTGAGCCTGCAATTTGACTGAAATCCTCTCCTAGGACGCCCGTCAAGCCGTCGGTTCGATCAAGTCTGAGTCACTGTCGGAGATTCGATCACTGCGAGCTCCGCCTGAGGTTTGCTCTCTGCTCTCAAAAAACACATGAGAGAACACTTGGACAAGTTCGTAGAAGTGCACTGCACTTATGATTATAGTTGATGGATTGGCAAGTATAGAAGTGATATCTCAGGCAGTGCGTGACATCCTGCAAGCAGTGCTTCTCTTCATGGGCATTCTCGATACTTCGTGGGAGGCCATGAGGAAGTGAGTAGAATTTGTCCATTTATTGTTTGCCTTCAATAAGTTTGGTGTGATTGAAAAACTTGAATGATTTGTTCAGGTTCCTGGCCAAGAGCGGAGTGAAAGAGGAGATCATCAACTTTGATGCCCATAGAATTACATCTGATGTGCATAAGAAGGTTGGCTTTCCCTTGATCTTTGATCTTTATGAATATCATCCAAGTTCCTTGCCCATCCCAGGTCACGCAACTCGTCAAGCAGAAAGCTGCATCTTTCGATCCCAAAGTAAACCGATTTTGTTCGAAACCATTCTCACGGCCATCATTCAGAACGCCAAGCGTGCCTCCGCGGCAGCCGCTCCTCTAGCCGCCTGGGTGATGGCCAATCTGCAGTACAGTACGATCCTCGAGAAGATCGCCCCGTTGGAGAAAGTGAGAACGGATCTGCAGAAGTGAGTTCGCCTTTTATCTTCATGAACCTTAAATAATTTTTCTTCTTTGACTTAGGAGTTGTACTTCTAGTTATTTTAAATAAAAATAAGCGCAATAAGTGAACTCATAGACGAAACACAGTGATTAATTGGGACTGTGAAACCTAAGTAAATAGTGAGACGCACTTTCAGAAACCTCCAAAAAGCGGAGAAGCAAATGGAGAAGATCTCTCAAGGACTCGTGACTGTGGATCAGCAAGTGGCCGAGTTGAAGAGGAACTTCGAAGTTCTAATGAAAGAAGCGACAACGATCAAAGTGGATCTGGAGAAGGAACAAGACGTCATCAGAGTGAGTCTTCCGATCTTTTGAAAGAGAAGCAAGTGAGTGCCAGCAATGAGGAATGCGTTTCAAAGACCTCTCAAAATGGCGATGATCAACTAAGTGTTGGTGTTGTCTACGTCTCTTGTAGGAAAAAATTAAATTCATTGAGACTATTCAGGTCGCTGGAACACTCGTCGAGCGTCTGGGAGGCGAATTCGAACGATGGAATCAGCAGATTGTAGTGCTCGAGAAGGAGCTCAATCAGGTTGTTATCCCACTAACTTGATTTCGATAGTCCAACCAATTCACTTCAGTTGGGTCGCTTCGCCCTGCTCTCGGCGGCTTTCGTCACTTTCTTGGGAAATACTTCGGAGAGAGTTCGGCAGTGAGTTTCTTCTTCTCTAAAAACCGCAAAAAGGTCTTCACTTCTCAGATCCTCAATGGACTCATGGCGGTCTCTCTGCGGGGTCGACGACTTTGACTTCCTTCACTTCTGCGCCCCCGAGACAGATCTGTTGAAGTGGAAGGGAAATGGACTGCCGGCGGACAATCTGAGTGTGGAGAACGCCGTGATTCTGTTCAACTGCATCGACACTCCGCTGGTTGTCGATCCGACGGGCAGGATATCCAAGTAAGTAATGCTTCTGGAATTGAGATTATCTTTAATCTCTCAGGTTTCTGTCCTCACTGAATCCTAATGCGAGCAGCTTGAGTGCAGCACAGTCGGATTTGAGCATTCAGGTATGAATTATGTCACATGAGGCAATCTGATCTCTAAAATTCAGATCGAGCTCGGTGTACGCTTCGGAAAAACGCTCATCATTGAGGATGTCAATGAGGTTTGCTTGTATTTCGTGAACTCTCAGATCTTTTCCATTCTAGATCGAGGGATGGTTGGTGCCGCTTCTACGCAGAGAGATTGCCACGCAAGGTCCGAGAAAGGTGATCGGAGATTGGAAAACTTCGATAAACGCATTTTCCTCCAGATAGTTCGCATAGCGGACAAGCAAGTGGATCTACACGATGACTTCCGATTGTATCTCTGCTCGAGGAATGAGAACATCCAGGTGAGATCAACGATTGATTGATCGCTCACTGATCATTTCAGATCCCTCCGCAAGTTCGCTCTTCCCTAACTGAGATCAAATTCACTACGACCAGGAGCGGCCTGACTTCCCAGGTACGAATATTCCCCTTCTTATGATACGGGCATGGTCATTTTCAGTTACTCGGTCTCGCCCTCGAGATGGAACGACCCGAGTTGGAGCATCGATCGAGCGAACTGCTGAGACAGACTGAACTAGCCAAGCTGGAGTTGAATGAGTTGGAGCAAGTGCTGCTGCAGGTGAGACGACGATGATGATTCACTGCCCTCAAATATTGAAATTGTGATGTTTATTGTCAATCGCGATGCCCGGAACAATTGAAAATTAAAGTCTTCACAACACTTGAAGAGTTTGTGAAACTCAACTCAATTCCGACTAAAAAAAATCTCAGGAACTGGCCAACTCACAAGGAGATCTCCTCGAGAACACTTCTCTTCTCGAGTCACTGAACAAGTCGAAAGAAAACGCGGAAAGGATTGCCAATTCGATCGAGGAGAACGAGAAATTGAGGAAATCGTTGAACTCGGTGAGATTTCATGAAATATTCAATGAATATCGTCGATTTTCCAGGAACGAGACGTCTTCATTCCAATCGCGAAATTCGCTTCTTCTCTCTACTTTGCAATCTCGGATCTGCACACTTACAACAAGATGTTAGTTTCTTTCCATTCATTCCCTTCTTGAAATCGATCCGATACAACAGTGAAAATGATCGCAAACGGAACGTTTGAGGACAGCGTGAAACCCATTTCAAGTAGACATCAATCAGATTAAATCTGCTTTATTTTGCAGGTACAGCTTCAACATCAGCACGATCATTGGCATCTACAAAAGGGTTTTTGCTACTTGCAAGGTTATGAGAATAGTTAGACGATTTGTGATAAACCAGACTATTCAGGACACCTCAGACACTCGCCTCGAAACACTGAGAAAGTCACTCAACTCGACCACTTTTAACATCGTCTCTCGATCTCTCTTCAAGGCAGATCGACTCATGTTCTCGTTGAACTATCTACGCGCGATTCAACCGAATTTGTTCGGAGAGAAGGTCTACAACGCAGGGCTAAACCAACTAATCCATCCATCCCAGGAATACGAGTTCTTCTGTGGCACTCTCATCGATGGCGACGGTTCCTCTGCGTCTGGAGTCTCCGTCGCGTGGTTGGATGATGAGAGCAAGCTGACTGCGGCGAAACTGCAGGCAAGTGTTGACATCGATACTGTAGTGAGCAACCACCAATCCGGAAAACCCGGCGAACTTCTTTTTTTCTTTTCAGCGGTCGTTGCCAACTCTCTTCCGAACGCTGCAACTGGATGATCAGGTGACTTTCAATAGAAAAACAAACAATGGATCTCGATCATTTCAGGGCACGTGGAGCGAGTATTCTAAAGCTATCGACGCAGAAAGACAAGTGCCCAAGTCAATTGAGTCGAAGATTACACCGTTCCAGAAGGTGAGTTTTCTGAATCTGGTCTTCTGCTTCTGTCTGGTGCTTCTGCTCATGATCTCTTCTAGGTCCTAGCAGTTCAAGCGACTCGTCCCGATCGCACGTACCCTGCAGTGAGCAACTTCACTCTCAAGGGACTCGGTGAGAAAGATCAAAACCTTTTTTAGACGGATGAAGGATGAAGCAAAAAATTGTCATCGTTTCAATCTTTCGAGAAATACGTGAAACTCATTTCAATATTCAGTTTTATGATAATTTATGTCACACAATTTTCCAGGCTTCGAATCGCTCAATCCACCTCCCTTCACCATGGTCGACATCTATCAAGAGAGCAGTGCGACACAGCCTATCATCATTCTGACAGTGGCTGGAGCTGATCCATCCAAGGTAAGTCTTTCTCCCATTTTGCTCCAGATGTCTATCTCATGCCTCTGAAATATCCATTCGAAGGAACTCGAGGAAGCGGCACGCAAGGCTTCGTGCCCATTTGAATCCATCTCTCTCGGCCAGGGACAGGAGGGAAGCATGGTGGAGGCACTCAGGAGGTTAGTTGGACTTGCGATAGTAGATAATTCCCAGAGAGATGTATTCTTCACGAACTCATTAACTTGTTTTGAACTCAACAAAATGTTATTATTCCATTGATTTGCAGTGCAATCAACAAAAATAGGGGTTCTTTTCAGAGCGGCCGAGAACGGATCCTGGTTGCTGCTGAACAACGTGCACATCATGTTGGCGTCATTGCCGCTGATTCAGAAGGTATGTTTTGCGGTTTTGATAATCCCTCCGAATCGATCGAATGAAGCCAGAACGTGTTCAGGAAATGGCGACGATCACGCCCAAGGCCGAGTTCCGACTGTGGATGACTACGGAGGCCGATGATAGGTAAGTTTACCCTGAAAGAGCTCAGCTGAAAGTCTCATTCAGATTCCCGAGCATCATTCTGCAAGAGGCACTGAAGATCACTTTCGAGTCTCCTCCTGGAATCAGGAATAACATGATCAAGTCCGTGTATTTCTCTTCGCATTATTTCAATGCTCCTCCAAGCAGTGTACTTAGTAGTCCATAATAAGGATGTCCGCCCAATACCAAAACCCAACTAAGTGGGTTCAATTGCCAATGTCCTCCTCCTTGCAGCAGCTACACGCAACTGGGCGACTCCTCTGGTCGTTCAGTTCTCACTGCCCAGACAACCTTCGTCGCTGTCTGGCTGCATGCACTGATGCAGGAGAGGAGATCCTTCATTCCACAGGTGAGTCTTGCAATGGGTTGAGTAGAGGGAAGGGTGGGAGCACTTCACATTCCAGGCCTGGACACGCTACTACGAATTCTCCACTGCTGATGTTCGAATGGCAAAGGCGATAGTGGAGTTGATGACGCAGTCGGGTAAGACATTCGACATTTTTGGCTGCCCGCATTTGTTCAAATGATTCGACAAATTTATGAAAAGGAGCGAGAGAATGTTATCAGATGCGGTCGACTGGGCATTCATCCGCGGTCTCTACGAGTTCACCATATATGGTGGACGATTGGAGAATGATTTCGATTCTGCTGTGCTGCGAAGTTACTTGAAACGGTTTGTCATAGTGCGATAAGTTTCAAATAATGATCAAATGCATGGAAGGCGTAATGAAACTAATATCACAGTGCACGTTATTACACTTTCCAGTCTGTTCAACTCCTCGAAGATCCTTGGTAGACAAGGACAGGAAGTCGCGGCGGGCATTGAGATCATTCCTGCCACGAAGACTGAGGTTATTCGTGCACCAACGAACTGTTGAGCATCCATGATTACAGGACTACGTCAACCACATCGTTCGAGTGCTTCCCAGCGGAGAGGATAAGCCTGAGTTGTTTGGTAAGGTTTAATAGTCCGAACGATGTTTGAGACCCTCGTTTCAGGACTCCCAGCCAACATCCGAATGGCTTGGATGCGATCCGAGGCAGAGAGAACGATCACCTCACTGAGAATGCTCGGTGAGATTTGAGTTTACCTTTTCCAAATCGTCGTCATTCCTCAGACTCCGGCAACAGTACTTCCTCCTCTTCTCAATCCTCTCAATGGGCGTCTGTCTCAAATCCTCTTCTCGCCCATTGGAAGAGACTGCTGACTGGATCGGATCTGCATACGAGGTACTTTTTTACACTTTTTAGAGTTGTGAAACGGAACGATTGCAGGAACCCCGAAGTCAGCCTGAAAGCCAGTGCTGAGCCTCTAGCTCAAGTGCTCGCTCTCGAGTTCAGCTTCTCCGTTGCTGTGGTGAGTTTTCTTCTTTATATAAACGAATCGTTCGCACTTCTCATGTGCTTTTATTTTACATTATAAATAGCATCAATATTTGTGTTATGTTTTGAGAAAGGCATGATTTTTGTGAGTGTACAAAATGAATTTCGTTCAGTTGCAACAACTCCACAACCAACTCACTCTCATAAATCGAATAATCAAGAGTGTCATCAAAGCGGATAAGAAGATGGAGGAAGTGCTCAACAGTTTGATACTCCATCAGGTTTTAGAGCTCCCAAAATCTGGATGAATTCCAATATTTCAGACTCCGGACGACTGGCAGGTCATTTGGAGTGGTCCTCGAGATCCATCGGAGTACCTGTCGACTATTGTGTATCGGACAAAGTGCACGCAGGTTTGGTCTATCAGTTTTTTTCCGGGAGGGGTTTATATGATACTTGGCGCATTCAGGATCTCTACCACGCCGCAGACCAGGCCCAACTACTGCAGAAACCTGTGAATCTGGCCAAACTGCTGAGACCGAAGACTCTGTTGACTGCCCTGAGGCAGATGACTGCGAGGTAATCAGCTTACCAATTCTTCTTGATCAGATCTGGCCTCTTCAATGTAAGACAAGTTCAATTTAGGAAGCAGAAAGTGGAGATGGACACGCTCCAACTTCGATGTTCATGGGAAGCAAGCAAGGCTCCCGGAGCGATCGCCCTTACCGTAACTGGACTGCAACTGCAGGTACCTTTACGATCAACTTTTTCGAACGATAAAATCGATAATGAATCATTCCAGGGCGGTCTCTTCGAGGGAAACTACGGTTCGCAACTCAAAGCTACGGTCGAATCTTCTCCGTCCTTCACCACTGCCCCTTCGCTGATTCTGGCTTGGAGCGTAAGTTCCCATGATCGTAAAACAGCGCCAGAAAACTGTAAAATGTTTGCGATTCTACATGATTTGTTGCAGAGTGACGCCTCAATCTACACAGAAGACTCATCTGTCTCAGTTCCAATCTACTCGAATAGTGATCGCTCTGAACTGATAGCTTCAGTGCAAATGCCAACGGATGAACCGGATAAGTTCTCGATTGCAGCTGTTGCGCTGTTCATAAAATAATAATTTAACGTTTCTTATTTATTCATGATCTTGTATTCGACCTGTGATCTACTGTTGAAATCTTTCACATGTGATAAACCCGGTGTAGTTCTAGAACTTTTTCATTTATCAATCTCATAATCGCACTGGCAATACTCAGTACAATTTTCACATTCGAGTCTTTATTGCATAGGTAGACATTTTCTTTCGAAACTACGGAAGAACTGGAAGGGGTGATTCTTCCTTCGTTTCACTGCTCATAAAGTGCGAGAACTCTCTTGAGGATGGCGTTGCTCAAAGAACCGGAGAACTGCTTGAACTCGGGAGTCTTCTGAAACAATTCATGATCATCTATTCCCAAAGCAACACTAACCTCAATTGCCTTCACTGCATCGATGGTTTTGAAAGTGTTGAGGCAGTGCTTCTGAAAGTGGAGATTAGAGTGAAAATAGGAAAATACGAAAAGTGCATGTTCTGTATTACCTGAAGATGCTCTAGTCCATATTGATCAGCAAGGTGAAGTTTCACTTGAATGGCCACTCTCCTTGTCTTGATTAGATACAGTTCAACCTTGTCGAGAGAGTACTGAGAATGGTGAATACTCAATAAATACAGATAATATTTGGGATACAGTTATCACTGATGAGCTGAGAAATCACCTGAACTTGGTACTTGTCAGAAAGGACGAGAACGTTCTTGTACGTGTCAACTAGAATAGTATTTATTATTTTGGTCTGATTTAGATCAAATTGCGAATTTATTATCAAGTTTGCAAAAAAACGAGCAATCAGCAAGAACGAAATACCGGTGACGGCCTTATTCGTCGGGTAAGCGATATTGATGAAGTCGGTGAATTCCTGAAAACCTTTTTTTGGAGGAATAAAAAATCATTGAATTTTTATTATTATCGTTGGGAAAAATTAACCAGCAAGATACCTGGACGGTAACATCTCCCAATTTGATTTCCGACTGCTTCTTCTCTTTGAAATCTCCGTTGAAGAGAGAAGCGAAGTATGGTGATTGAGTTGACAGGTACTGCCAATTTTTAAAATTTGTTTTCTGCATACTTTTTTGGTACTGACTCCTTTCGACACATGGAATTTTTCTCTTTCGATACGTAGAATAGCGTTATCCGCGCCCTTTTGAGGTTGCCCGAAGTCGAAGTCGATGATTTCTCTGAAATGCAGCAAGCAGATAGAACCAATCACACAGCGTTCTATCCCGACAGACAAGGGTCAGGGTTGGCATAACGGAATTGCAAACTCTGGATTCTAAAGGAATTTTGAAACACTTCTCGATTCTCATTTTGCAACAAAAGGGATCAGGAGAATTGCGTTACGTTTCACAAATTTCTCAAATTTCGAGATCAATTTGCAGTTCGATTACGGTTTCGCGGGAATATTCAAAAAGATAATCCCATTGTTCACCCTTGTCTGGAGAAAACAATGGGGGTCAGAAC
>LS516853.1:48479-62621 GCA_900490845.1 Pristionchus japonicus
CCTACTTTCTGAATACTGCCGAGGATTCCCAACTGGCAATTCTCCTTCTGCACAATGACAAAGTCAGCGTACATTTCCGTAGTTTCTGTGGACAGCGATATTTCGAACACGATTTTCAGAATCATTACCAATATTTCTAGTAGACAGCGAACATATATTTTCTACTTTCCCTTGAAGAAAATCGAAGGAGTACGAACAGTGCTGTAAAGGATTCTGAATGTGTATAATTTATATACAGTATAAATCACTATTTGGGGCTCACATCTTGGAAGTATCCTGCCGATTTTCGATCAGCAATACGAAGAACTTCTTCATATGAAAACACCCAAATATCAATCGTATCGGGATCATTGGCAAAACATGTTATGAAAACCTATCAAAATAGATCGTTTTATGTGTATCTATTAGGATAAAAGCCAACATCTCTGTATTTATTATTCCATGGCTGTGTTCCGCTGAAAGGTAAACTCTTCAAGGGAATTCGTTTGATTTCTTTCCAATCTACTTCATCATCAATTTGGAGTACTCTGAAAATAAGCAAGTTTGCGAGAAATATTATTTCAACGCTGAATCAAATGCATATTCACGAACATGATATTTGTTTTATTTAAATAGGCCATAAGTCTTGGTATTTCAACATAATGCTCATTTCCGTTAAAGAATACCTGAATATTGTAATGGCAGTTGTCAATAATTTAGTAAAGTTACCTCGCTAATGGTTGATGGAGAAGCGGTGGTTTCAATTGCGGTGTCATCCCATATGGCCTCTTCGTTCGTAAATGGGTCAGAAAATATAATAATTACGACAGCTTCCAATTATATTTCAAACCCCATGTTATCATAGTTAAATCTCCAGTAACAGAACCGGCAACAATGAACAAAGTATGAGACGAGTGCTCGTAGAATGCATTGAACGATGAAATCTGGTAAGGGATTGTTATCGAAACCAAAATCCTCCTGTAATGAACTTACAAAAACGGGCGCATTAGCCATTCTTAACTCGACCTCCTTTTTATGTATTACTCTGCCTAAATGTACTAAAGTTAACTTTCATTTGTGCATCACCTGCCTCTGTGATTCAGCTCCTGAATTTCGATTATGTTACCAGACATTGAGATCATTGTAATTGTCGGCTTATTAGAACTGTTCTCTTAAGAAAGGATATTTCTGTATAAGTCTTAGAACAAATTAGATAGAATTGACTTACTGTGATGCACCAATCGTACCATCTGAAATGCAAGACTTTCAAAGCATTTACATTGATTTACTGAGATACCGTATCTTTTTGAAATAGGGATCCGCTCAAGACCATTCTCTCCTTGTTCCGAGCCAAATGCACCCTTCCTTCAACTCGAGTTAGCTCCTAGAAGGAAAAGTTGTCTCTTTCTGGTATCCAGAGTGACTAACCGGAAATTGGCCTTTGCGAGAAGTAGTATAAAGAGCGACTCTCCCATCTTCTTTCGGGCCAACGAAGTGACCGAAGATCGGCTTTTCTCCAAACTGAAAATATCCTAAGCATGGTTTTGCCATGGCGAACTGATGGTTTCCACACATTCTTTGCTTATTATTTGAGAAGGAAAAGGAGTAACATACATTTGAAGGCACTGAAATCATCGTCATTTCATCCTTCGTGGCGACGTCTTTCAGATAGAGATAATCCTGCAAATCGGAATTGACAATCCAACGTTTCTTTCAAGACATACTCTTCCCTGCCCTTTATCTCTCGCAAGAGCATAGATGATTCCTTCACTCGCATTACTTGATTGGATGGTACAAAATCCAATGATTGTAGCATTTTTCGGAAGATAGTCAAAGAGATCAGTGCGCGATGGAAGAACTGAATGACTGACGCTAACATCGACATTTGTCTCTCTTCGACTTACCATCATTAGATATAATTCCATTTTCAGACAGTTCGTAGAGGTGGCCAGACAAATTGCATTCCATGTCGATAGTGTTACGTTTGAGGCAGCCTTTGATGGTCGTCACTTCTCGCTCGTAGGGACGATCGAAAGCTGTCTGAACGTAATGGTCGATTAATCGGAATATGTATAATGTTTCAGATAACAACTTCAATGATTCAACACAGAGTAACTATCGCAGTGATCACCTGAAGCGGTGGTTCATCAGATAATGCCAACGGCTGAAGATACACATGCTTCGTGGGTCCATTTCTGTAGAAAAAATAGCAACTCATCTGAAAAGGAGCGCCATTTTTTGTCAAAATCAGCAGAATAGAATTGGCATACCATCTCATTGGAGTCATCAACATCCATCATCAAGTTAGACTCCATCACTTCTCCTGCAATTCGAATTACTCGAGTTGTCGCGAAATACCATCATACCATCATCATAACTCAATGAATCACGAGTAATCGATGCACTTTGAAGAGGCTTCTTTCTATCCATCAATCCAACAATGTCGATGAACAACTGGAAAAAATCATTGTCCAATTCAAGGGGAAAATTCTCACTATTTTTGAATCCGTGATAATTCCGACTACGGTGGCACTAATAAAACATTGTTTGATCTTCGCATTCAATAGATCTTCTTTCCATCGAATTCCCCCGTCCACCAGACAGAAACAAATGTGATGGTGACCGAAGAAGACTGTGATCGTCCGACCTCGAGGGCACACTCTGGACTTCACTTGAGTGTACTCTCCTACAACGATTTCTGAGCACTGCTATTATACTTGTCTCACCTTCCACGACAATCGGTGTAAGTTCCCACTTTCCATCGGTCATTTTATCGATTAGAATAGGAAGTCGGTTACTGAGTCCGATCAATCGAGTGAGTGGTTTGGTTGGATCGAGAGGAAAATTCCAGCATGGATACAGATTCTGCAAGGAGTAGTGTTGACGATAAAAATCAATGGTGAATACCTCGACTGGAAACTTCTTTCGACTAAGACGAATAGAAGTATATAGCTGTGTTTTGACTATGTCGGATGTTCTAAGAATCTGAAATAGATAAGTTCTGGAAATATTTATGAAAGTGATCTCTCAAGTAGAAGTTAATCACGAAAGAATCAGTATTGAGTTGGCTGTTCAGAAACCTCTTGACTACGTTATATTAATACTCAGACCTTGACACATCCAGATTCATATGAGACTATTAAAAGTTCGATGAGAGAAGATTCCTGGAGAGCAGAGAATGATGAGGAAATGGTTGTTGGGAAAGCGAAGGGAGGAAAGTTCTCACCATTTGTCTATTGATGATCACTGCTGAGACGGGACTGGTGTTGATAAGGTCAGATGTATTCAACTTGTATTGTATCCGATGCTTCTCACACACTTCATCAGTACATTCTTCCGAAGGACACGTTGCTTCTTCAATTTTCAATTCTGGGATTAAGTTCTGAGCCTCTGACGCATTCGTAACATTTCAACTTGAAATTAATATTTTACCTATAAAAGAAACTTTTTTCTTCTTCTGCTTTTTGTTTCGTACTGGTTTTGCCTCTGCAAAATCAAAATTAATGAGAAAACAGAAGCAATCGCAATTTAATCAAATAGTTTGGAACGATAGATACTCACGGATCTTCTGCTTAACACTCGTCAGCCGAAGGTCGTAGTTCTCAGAAGAATGTACTGGAAATAAGTCGAATATTTTGATAGAAAACGTTCTCAACGTACCAAAAGAAGTTACATTAGTGATAAACTTATTGGCACGGACTTCATTCCTGAATCATTTGCTTATGCACGCTCAGAATTTGAGACGAACTCTATCTCCGATCACATAGACTATTGGAATTCCATCACGAATTGTCGATGCAATCACACATGTCGGAGGAGTTTTGTTTATTGTATCTCTGAGAATCGAAAGTATCTAACTATTCATGAATATTCAAATACGTACATAACACGAAGTTGATCCCTGCTCACACCCGACTGAGAAAAACTGAAAGAAAGTGTCTCTAAGTTCATCACTGTTCGCACCTCGTTGAGACAAACTTAGTGTAGTATCTTCCTCCAATCACAGCAATCTCCGTCCCAGGAACCATCATTACTCGATCTTGATAGGATCCCTTCGGATCCTGCAATTTTGTTGTTTAGTGAGCAACACAGTTTTGCGATAACAGACCTGCATCTCCCTACATGCCCATCTCTTTCCTTCTTTTCTCAGAAGAACGATTGAGTTTCCGACTGATACGAGGATGGAATAGGAAGAAGAAGAAGCAACGGCCAGTGGGAGAATACATCGATTAGAGAAGTGAGGAGAGAGAAGAGATCTGATATTGATGGACTGCAATTGAGAATACTCACTTCAACTTACTGTATCTTAAACTCTTGCACGACTTCATAATCTATCTCATCCCCCTCCTTGAATATGAATCGGCAGTGAGTGAGAGTAATCTCAGTTAGAAAGAGAATCTGAGTGAGACCAATTAGACAAAAGTAGAGTCGACTCTTCATTTTGCACGAGCTCTAGTTTCTCTGACCGACAAGAGAACGTGCACAAAATCTGGAGAGCCTCTCGATTTCCAAACTCCAGGCTAGGCTTGCCTCATTCGTATTAGGAATAGCAGCCATGAAATATGCTTCTTCTCTCGATGGTTCTTCTATCAGACAATGCAAAGAATTCTTGGAAGCATAGCCTACAAAAACAAGCCTTCGCCCTTTTTCGACTACAATTCCATACCTCCGGCAAGCAAAAGGTTTCGATGAATTACACAGGCTTGGATCGATAACTTATTGTTACTGAATTCGGACGTAACAGCAAGAACATGACCTGTGAATGGCTGGTATTATCTCAAAGGGAAATCTGCCCACCTGAGTCGTTGAAAACGGAGAAATGCTGCACATTCGTTGTCTGCAATGGATAATTCCTACTCGTCCACTGAAATGATCTCACCACAAAAACGTGAGTTCGAATGGGTTCGTATTCACGAGCATTGAAGTCGTCACTGTGGAACTTATCAAGGTCGTAGAGCTCGAGAAAGGAGCCATGGGCTGGAAATGTACAAAAAAATTCTCTCGATCAACTACAGAAACTGCGAGCAATGCGTGGTAAACAAGCAAAAGCGCATGTGAAGCTATGCCGTTTCCTCGTTTTCTCAGCTCCGCTCACCACTAACCTGCGAGTAAATATCGTCCATTATCATACGAGGATAATTGCACTTTCGGGAGGAAATTGGAGCATGTTATCGTTGTCATTCTCGTCCAATGCCGGGGAGAATGAACGCTAGAAAATATTTCGCAAGTTCACAAACTCAAATTCAAATTTTGAACTGACAAAGATAAGAGACGGTGATAAACCCGCGAGGAAAAGCAATGGTTTCGAATGCGTGGATGGAAATGCAGACGCGCTTTCTGTTTATGCTATCTCTCGTACTCTGGTAGAGAGAAGAGGACAGAGAATGAGAGAGACATGATGGCTATTCCCATTCATGAATCTCCCTCCTTTACACCCTTATTCTCCCTCCTGTCCTTTGCTTCTTCCCCATCTCTCTTTCTCTGGCCAGTAGAGATGAGTCAGTGTGCACTATCAATCTTTCTCTCTCTAACCTGCGAGACGGCATTCGGATTAGAGGCCAACACCCTCACCCGTCCCTAGTAATGAGACCCGTGGTCGGGGAGAGGATAATGGAAGGAAGCATCACGCTCCTCTCCCCAATTATCGACGATGTCTCGGGGAGACTGCTTTTTCTTCAACACACTCACAGTCATAAGACATAAGAAGAGATACGAATTCAAGATATTCTGAAAGAATCCGATGGTAAAATAAATTAGTTTAAAAATCATGTACCAAGGTGTTCTTCAGTCTAGAAATCAACACTCAACACTTATCTGTGCTCCTCCCTTCTGTAAGTGACGGAAGCTTTCAGAGGAGTGGCCTGAATGATCATTCGGTTGCATTTATCTGACGTTGTCGTAATGCGTATTTCTACATGAAAGCGAAGCGAGGAGTGAAACCTTTCAGATGAGTTCATCAAAACCCTCTGGCTGCTTCATTCTTCGAAATGCAATGGAGATCAGTAGATCGGAGACTTCCGATTACTCTTCTCTCCCTATCGGATGCCTTCGAATATCCACTCAGCAACGTTGGTTCCTCTGGCAGTTACCCTTTTTTTTATTCTTCCTAATGCGCTGTCTCTCAATATCATTAACACCTTTTTCAGTCAAACATGTCGAACCAGACGTTGAAAATTAAGCGCGTTATAACGAAGAGGAATCCCATGACGGGAAAAGCGAAAACCATCGATGTTGAAAGGCTAATTGCAAAGTATAAATTGAAGGATGAGCTGAGGTTTGCTACTTTAGAAATAACAGAAGCAAATTCGCTGTTTTTAGATCCTTCAACATTTCCTTTTCCAATTTCCTCCTTTTCAGTGTTTCCCGTGGCGACAGATTCTCACGCGTCTGCTGCGGATGCGGCAAGGAGGATCCGTCCATCCGCTTCATATCGTCCGCATGCGGTCACGCGGTCTGCAGCGAGTGCGCGGACGGAAAGACGACGTGCCATAAGTGCAGTCTTCCTTGCAGCTTCATTCGTCTCTTTGAGGGAGACTCTCGAGAGTGTCCGATCTGTTTCAATCCCTCTCCGTATCATCGAATGGTCCTCCCTCACTGTGGTCATCTCCTCTGTGCCACAGTCTGACACCCCATGCAATTCGCAAATGCACTCGAGGCACGCAAAGTGTGATTCATGGTGTAGTGCAGTCCGAGGGATTCGAACCTGGACCGGGGGAGTAGGCACGGATTGCTAGTCAAACTCCTTACCGACTGAGCTATGGTGGCGTTGCGGATCTCGCGCTAGGAAGCGCACTATCAAAGAGCGCATCCGATTTTTGCAGTGAACGAGTCAAACAAGGGTACCCAGGCGTGTATTTGAACTTAATACTTCACATTCTCACCATATCCACAATCTTCTGAATATCCTCTTTCTGTTCATTTGCTCTCGAATAATATCAACGCTTCATAATCAAATTTATATTCAACAACTAGCTCAAATTTTACAATTTAGATGGAAATATCAACAATGTGTCACCATGAGATCTTGTAAAAACATATGATACAAATAGTCAGTGTGTGATATTACTACCGTATGCTACCTCTTCTACTCAACAATCAACAACAACAATGGAGTGTAATCGACTCCTTGTAGACTAATATCTTGCCTCCTTCTTCTCCTTGAGCTGATCCTGCAGTGATAAGCAGTGAAAAGGACCATTAGACATCATCCCTTTATTTCACATAAAAATCAAAATTTTATAACCACATCCTTCTAGTCTGATCATTGTGGATGCCGTCTTATTCAAGTTTGTGGCTCAAAATTTAAAACAAAATACGCCAAACCTTTGATCTCTCCTCGAATAGCGACAGCTCTGCTTGTAGATCAATAATAGGTGGTCGAAAGCTTCAACGGGCGTAATCTGGAACGTTGGAAAAACGCCTCTCCGTTGCATAAATATATCAGCGTATTTACAGAAAGCACTATTGAAATAAATTGAACGCGTGAAAAAGAAAGAAATAATTTGTTAATCGATTAATTAATTAATTAATTAATTAACCAAATTACCATGCCAGTAGTCTGCACTCGGATGACGAACTTGTGCTCGAGCGGGTACGGATTCTTGTAGCCAAGGTTCTTCACCAACTGACTGCAAGTAAAGGATATTTACATTTTTAATCAATTTTCAGTGCTTGATAATCGCAATACTTATAAAAACAACAGTCCTTGCTTCGCATTGTGCTAGCATATAAATCATAGTAGATGAGTGATCGCATTTAAATGCGAACGAGAATGACCGGGAGCAAAACGATCAGAATTAGACGACGATTGGTTAAACAGATGGGTTTTGGTGAAAAAAAATAAAAATAAGAGAGAAACTGACTGTTTGAGTATGTTGCCGAGGGCGTGATCCTCCTTGTTAACAGTGAACACGGCTGCATTAGGCACCTGCAAAAGGATCATTGTTTCACGAATGAATACGAGGGCAGGGGTTGCTGCTGCCAATATTATAAATACAAAACTGGGTGGCTACTGCCTCTAGCAACGAAAATGCGCACGTATGCTCGAATGCTAATTGGACTAACATAAAAGATGCAACAAATAGTGATGTTTTCGGTGCTAATCCACATACGCCAGGTTGTATTCAATCAGATAGCTCCAATAGGAAGAAAAATATATAAAACTGCTCAACGAATCGTGTGAAATATGCCCTCAATTCCGTTTCGATGCGAAAAGTCAACAATAATAAAGTAGCTGAGTAGCTCACCTTGGTGTCCTTCTCACAGATGACCTTATGCTCGCCATCGAAGACGAGGCCTCAAGCAAAGCTGTAGCCGCTATAGACCTGAAAAAAATAAACTTGTGGCTGCGTATCAGCTTGAAAAGGAGCAATAATCGTGTCAAATATTCGAAAGTTTGCACTCAGTTGGTGAAATTGAACACGGGCAGCTTCTCGACAACGTCTATGGCATAATATATATTAATATAATAATTTACATTACATTGATTGGGCAGGACTCAGTTAATAACGAAAATTAGCCGAAGTTCGCGCATGGCATTGAGCAAGTTAGCACACGATTCACCTCGACCTGTTCTTGGCGTATTTATGATCTCTTAGCGTATTTTGGCTCGTGCAGAATACTTTTTCGAAGTCATTTCAACAAACAACACATGAGAGTATGGGAATACGGGCAATGAACAGGCAGAAAAGCACCAGTCAAAAGTTAGAAGAAACATGGACGACTTACCGGTTATCTTCTCGTCCAACGCGCCGTCCGTTGTCTCGCCGGCGACAAGGACGGCTCCTGCGTGATAATGGGCATTCATTTCAACAACAAACAAACAAATTTAGCGAAATACAAACGAAAACAAAGGGGAAATTGGAAAGCGAGCGCATTCGCCGCCATCAGGCGAGAAAAAAAGTTTACTCTTTTTACTTACAGTACTCAATCTTTCCGTGTAAGAAAACATTCGGGTGGTTGGGGGCGGGGTTTGCGGGGCGTTTTGTTCATGTCGGTGTTTCCCTTGAGGTGTCAGACTGTGGTGCATCGTGTGCCTGTACCATCTCCATCTCTCCCTCTCCCATCTGCAGTCAATGCAGAGGAACCGCTGTGAAGATGATCGTTCTCAGTGAGAAAAAGAGAGTTGAGAAAATAGCCAGCGAACAGAATATTCCCATCGTTGCAATCGATTGAACTTCACAGAACAAAGCCTAGGTTTACATTCCTCGATGTTGTGTGATATTTACCGATAAAAGATTATCATCAAATCATTTTCCATTCCTTGAATTTTTTTTTGAAAAAAGACGAGGCTTCTTTCGCTTTTCCTAAATTTTCATGAATCTTACGTGCAGTTCTGATCTTTCCGTCTTATCAATTTGCAAGTCCTTCCTAATCCCCTTCTTCTCCTCTTTTAACTTCTCCTTCTCTCTCCTCCCTCGTCCTCCATTCTCCTCTCCTCTCTCCTTCCCTCATTCTTCGGTCGTCCCCTCTTCCCTGGTGGTCGCCCAATCGTCTCTCGCCCATGGCCAAGGACGATGCTGAGAGTGAGTCATTGACCTACTCAGACCCTACCCTCCCCGATTACGGTAGAGTACCGTAAAATACCGTATCCCTCTCCAGATCCGCCGTCTAAGCGACTGCGACAGTTCCGCAAGCTCTTCAACGACTACACGAATAAAGACTTGAAGAAGTCGCCTGCGGTACTGTAATTCCCTGTAATCTCAGTCAGTTATCGATCGAACTTGATTACGATACTCACTTATCGTTTCAGGGTTCGGGCCGTCGCTCCTCTGCTTCGCCCGCCACCGAATCGCCCGTCTCCACGCCACAGCGTCGATCTGGTGAGCGGTACGGTAGATTACTGTAGCTGTACGGGATACGGTAGTACAGAGGTATTGTCGATCGATTATCGATACCGTAACCACCCCATTCCTTACAGTGGCGCGGACTCCTCGCGGTCGCAGAAGAGACGAGAAGAGCAAAGGAGCCGAGCCTCCTCGAGATCCCTCTCCCGCCACTCCCGAGAAGGACGAAGGGTATGGTATTTAGGGATTACGGTAGAGGTACTGTAACTACCGTATGCTTGTGCAGAGCGAAGCCAGTGGCGGAGGCGAAGGAACTTGCGAAGGCAGACGATGAAGAGTTCGAGAATGTGGCTGATAATCTTGCCAAGTGCAAGATCAAACAGAGGGAACTACAGTGAGTGATTACAGTGAAGTGGGATACGGTAGGCCAATCACAAACTGGTTTTTGATCTCTTTCTCCTCAGATGGAAAACGGCGCCGGGCACTCCCGAGGACGAGAAGAAGAAGGCAGTGATGGATGTGACGGTGGCTGACAAGAATGTGTACAAGTCCATGGAGTGAGTGGATCGTGGATCAAACCCGATTGAACTTGATTACTGTAATCGTGTTGAGCAGTGACGCCGCCGACGTTGCCGTTCGCCGCAAGAAGAGTCGTGTGACGCCCAAGAAAGTGAGGTGAGATGGGGCGGGGTTTGGCCTTTGATCTCTGCATCGGAGTCATCCTATTCACGCTGATGGTGCATTTGATTTATCTTTGATCTCTTTTGACCGATGAAGTTTCAGCAGCCGTAAAAAGAAGACGAATGGAGCGAGCAGTGGCAGCAGTCCCATCAGTTTCAATCCATCGGCTGAAACGGTGAGGAACGGGGATTACATATGGATGATATAACTGTGGGAATGACCGAATTGCCTAACGATGACGTCCTCTCAGCTGGACGATGTGCCTCCGAAGGATGTGGACAAGGGCGTGCGATGCAGGGCGAAGAGGACTGGCAATCCGGTGAGAGATGGTCTTTGATCTCTAGATTCTCAACTCTGATCTTTGATCTTTGATCTTTACAGAATCGACTGACGAGTCCGAGCGCCGAGTCGTGCAACGACGAGGGTCTGCAGGAGATTGATGTGAGGGCGGAGTGATCTTTGATCTCTGATCTCCGATCTTTGCAGCAAAACTCGAAGGAATTCAAGCTGGCGATCAAGCTGATGGAGATTCTCAAGAGGAACAATCTACTCGAGAACGCCCTCTTCCCCGCACAGGTACGTTGAGGGATTACTGCAGTTTTCCTGATCTTTGATCTCTGATCAATGGGAATATGCAGAACGAGGTGCTCAAGGCCTTCTTCGAGGGCGGCATGCGCAATCCGGATAATAAGGTAGAGTTCAAAGATCAGCATCAGAGATCAAAGATCAATTTCAGATTCTCGGCCTGATCTCGAAGGCGATGGACTTTGTGCTGGACGCTGTCTTCTTCAGGTAATGAAGAACCGAGCCAAAGATCAAAGATCAAATTGTCCCCTGGATCCGAAAAATTCGACCTTTCGAAATGAAGAGACGATTACGTATCTGTCTCTTCGTTTAGGAAAAGGTTGCCAATCAGTGCATCAAATTAGCGCTAGCTAAAGCATCGAAGATTCTCTTCTTGCATCACATGAAAATCGTCGCTTTTCTAATCTGATCTTTGATCTTTGAGGGGCGAAGATCTCGACTGCATGCTCGACAATGACCTCAAGCAGTTCATCGTCGATCGATCCAAGGTGAGGAGATCAAGGATCAAAGATCGATTCTGGATGCGCGGAGCAAGGATCAAAGTTCAATCCTTCTCAATTGCAGTCTAAGCCGATCCTCCTCGATGTGATCATCTCTCGACCGGAGTTTCTCCCTCAGTCATGGGGCGGTCGGACTGTGGTGCTGGCGCATAGGGAGTCTACCATACACCTCGAGGTACCATATCCGGATTACGGTAGCTACAGTAACCCTTTCCCACTTCAGCTCAAGAAGTAAGCCATCTCGATGGAAGGCCAACAGCTACAAATCACATTTCGCCTCCAAGACCCCTCTCCCATTCCTCCATCTCGAATCCCCCTTCCCTCTGTTGTATCCCCCTATCGTAACCTATCGTATGACCTACCGTAGTCACGGGTTACTGTATCTACTCGAGCGGCATCCGCCCGGAATTCCTCTTTTCTATCGTGACCTAATACAGATCATAGCCTGATGAAAGTGTTCAGTCTGTGAATTAGAGCAACAAGTCGAGCATGGTGTAGGTTGCATAGTGACTACGGAACACAAACAATGAGGGAATGGTTGCTAAATCGGGATCCTCCATTGAGTTCCTTCCAACTCTAAAAGGACAACGTACGGGAAGTAGTCGAATTCCTGCTCCGTGAAACACAGATTGCTCGGCATATCAACATGTTTTCCATTTTAGGAAACGGGCAATCCTAGATAGGCACGCACCATTGAAACGAGAGTTGTCTGCTGTGCATAGATGATTGCGAAATGAGTACACTGGCTCTTTGTCATATTTGGTAGATTCCTCAAATGCAGATGCATCTTGTTCATTGTGATTCCTGTGAATATTTGAAGATGAAGTTCGCTTCACATGATTCGGAGTAGTGTGCGCATGTGCCAGCTCCGTTCCAAAGTCGATCTCGGAGTTTGTGCTCACGATTGCATCAGGTGAAAGGAACTCTTAAAGGGGGAGAGAAGGACGGTAAAGTGGGCGGAGCTTGTAGTCTCTAGTATGCCTCCCCCGCCTCCTTCTCTCATTTCGCCGGGCAGAGCGACGAGAGGGATGGAGAGGTAGAAGAGAGAAGGACGGCGAAAAGTGGGCGGAAGCAAGATGTAGGATTGAGTGGGAGGAGTCAGGGAAAGGGGTATATCTCCGTTCTGCAAAGGGCGCGCACACTTCCGCTGTCGATGAGAGGGAATGGTATCTTTTACTCCCTATCCCTTCCCAGTTCATTCGCTCTTTCACTGATTGGGTGAGAGTTCGTGTGATGGAGAGAGTGATCCAAGTATAGACACAAGGTCATCCCGTTACGTCTATCGTGTTCCGTCCAGTTGTCGATCAGTTGTAGGGGACAGCATTCCTCTCTGGTTGCATGATCAATTGAGCATTCAAACGTGTGGTTCAGTGCGTATCTCATTCCCTTTGCTGCACTGTATTTCACACCTCGCGCTAATGCGTACTGTTTCAATGACCTTTCGCGATTATCGGTTTTCTCTTGCTCCTTATGCACTCTGTTCTTTGGCTCAATGAATGAATAGTCTGAATACTGTCGTATTTGCAGGAAATGATCATCAAAAAGCAGTTCAATCACACGGAGGAAGTAGTTGTGTCGAAGAAGGAGGTAGAGTACTTGTATTTATAAGACACTTTTTGAGAAAGTGAAAATATTCTTGGCAAAGTGGAAAAATTCGATCTCCCCCAAAACTGGTGTGCAGGTAGTACTCACCGAGTGTAGCATATCTGCAGCTTACTGAATCACCTGGGTCACTCTCCGACGAGCGGTGAAGTATGTTTCATTGAAACGTAACCCAGCCGACTTTGCCATTTCGCAATCGTTTCAAACAAGCATGGGTGCAAAAAATGCGCAAAAATCAGGTGACCAAGTACACCAAGTTTCATCCTGATCGCATTCAAACTTATCGAGAAAAATCAATTCTTCGAAAAATATTTTATATTTTATATTGCAGCTCAGCGGGGAGTTATGATAACTCGCTTTTTTATTTCATAAATTGAAAGATAAACTTTCCATCTTGCTCCCATAGAAAAATGAGCGAAATTTAAAAATACGTATTTAGCCAATTTTGGCAAAGAACGCGCAAAATTTATAATAAAGTCAGTACTTGATAGGCCAAACTACCGTATCCAAAATTGAACAAACGCTGCAGCTCGACAACGCAAAGTAGGTTTAGCCTTTCTTCAAGACTGTGAATGACTGTAAGACTCAACGAGTCTAATGTGCCTATTGAAAGTATTTTTGCTTCAATTGTGTATTTATATTAAAGTCAGTCCGCGATTTAGATACGGTAGTTTGGCCTATCAAGAACTGACTTTATTAGAAGTTTTACACGTTCTTTGCCAAAATTGGCTAAATACTTATTTTTAATTTTCGTTCATTTTTCTATGGGAGCAAGATGGATAGTTTATCTTTCAATTTATGAAATAAAAAAGCGAGTTATCATAACTCCCCGCTGAGCTGCAATATAAAATATAAAATATTTTTCGAAAAATTGATTTTTCTCGATGAGTTTGAATGCGATCAGGATGAAACTTGGTGTACATGGTCACCTGAATTTTGCGCATTTTTTGCACCCATGCTTGTTTGAAACGATTGCGAAATTTCAAAGTCGGCTGGGTTACGTTTCAATG
>LS516853.1:64490-90088 GCA_900490845.1 Pristionchus japonicus
TTATCAAAGTATTGTAGTTTGATTGTAGCGCATACTGATAGAACTGTGAAAGCTATTCGATGATAGTTCGCATGTTCGATCTCTGAGATTTAGCGCGCTAGAAAGAAAAAAAGAAAAAGTCAGTCGATGGAATGGTTCGTTTCTTCGAGTGAGTAGGAGACGAACTAAAGTGTAGGACTATGCATTTCAGTCATCGCTTCCATTTTACATGGACATTTCCAAAAAAGTCGTCTGCAAAAAAACTGTGACATTCAGTGGTTCTTTCGTGCTGTAACGAACCTCTCTGCAGTCTTTTATTTCCAACCGTAACTAATCGTAAATCTCAATAGCCGTAGTCGTTTGAACAGAGATTGAGACACAACTATCAACTTTGATGGGGAAAGGACGATAGAGTTCAGTGATCTCATTATCGAACGTTCTCTGCACTAAATTTATCTCGGTGTCTCTTTCACTTGAGAAGATGCACAAAAAAGACGCAGAGAAAGAGATCGGAAATGGAGCAATTCAAGTGATCGGAGTGGAACTTTGATGCATTATTCGTGAATTACTCCTTTAAATACTAGACACATCTCAATGAAATAGCAAAAAAGATTGGAACAGTGAAAATCGGCGTTTCAATTACTTATTTCAGCTCCGTATGTTCGTTCTCGACTGCCTCGACAAAGTAGGTTGTTCTCCTTCTCATGCACAACAATTGGCTGATATTCTCATCTGTTCCGACTACAGAGGACACTACTCGCATGGGCTCAATCGGTGAGGAAGAGTGGACCAAACATTTTGTCGAAGATGAAATTAACGAGATTATGACCAAATCCTTTCAGTCTCAACATCTACGTCGAAGATGTTGCCACTGGAGCAACGGCCAAGGAGGGTGAGTAGGCGGTTGAATCTACAGTTGAGCTCTAGGATTGCATTTATGAACTGCATGGATATAGTGAGTTCCTTCTCCAGGTGAGCCAGTGATCCTTCGCGAGAAGGGAGCGACAGCATGGGTGGATGGATCGAATGTGCTCGGACCAGTGGTTGGCAACTACTGCATGAGATTGGCTGTGAAGAAGGCAAAGGAGTTCGGAGTGGGGTGAGCGTATCGTGGATATAAAAGGCTTTTCATACTTCCATGTTCCTGAAAAGTCGAGAATAGAAATGAATGCTTGATATTGTAGATGGGTCGTTGTTCGTAACTCGAATCACTTCGGAATCGCTGGATGGTACGCCCAGTACGCAATGGAGATGGGAATGGTGGTATGAACTCGATCTTTGATCTTCTTGATCTGATCTTTGATCTCTCCAGGGAATGGCCTTCACAAACACCTCTCCTTGCGTTTTCCCTACGAGATCTGCAGAGAAGGTAAGATCAAAGATCAACTTCTCGATGATCGATAATCCTGCAGAGTCTGGGATCGAATCCAATCTGCATGGCCGCCCCTGCTGAGGGAGGAGACTCATTCTTCCTTGATATGGCATCCACGACTGTTGCCTATGGAAAGGTTAATTAATCACTTGGATAATTAACTTAATAGTTCAATTAAGATCGAAGTGGCGGAGAAGCGTGGAGCGACGAAGATTCCCACTGGATGGGGAGCGACTCCTGATGGTATTGAGACTACCGATCCTAAGGTATTCATTATCGAATGGTCTTCAGTAATAGTGCGAACTGTACTTGAAAATAAATAAATCGATAATCGATAGGTGGTCCTTCGCGGAGGTGGACTGCAGCCTTTGGGAGGAAGTGAGCCGACTGGCGGATACAAGGGAACCGGTCTATGCATGATGGTGGAGGTACGGTATATCGATCGATAACGTTACCGTACTTACAACCTACTGTAATTCAGATTCTGTGCGGGATCATGGCGGGTTCTGCCTTCGGCAAGACGATTCGACAGTGGAAGACCACGGACACTCCGGCAGATCTGGTATTCGTTTTATCTTCTTTTTCACATCTGTCGGGCAGTGCGACTTTTGGAAGTATCTTTGAAACAATCGATATTAGTGCGCAGGCGTGATGAAGATCATTTCGAAACATGCCAATGCAAGGATCCATCGAATCTACAAAAATAACAGTCGATGAATACGCATCTGTTCAGGGTCAATGCTTCATCGCGATCGATCCCGATTGCTTCGCTCCAGGATTCGAGGGAAGGCTGCAGGATTTCCTCGACGAGACGAGGAATCTCAATCCCGTATGTCAATTACTTTCAAGAGTATCAATCACATCTAGCGCCGCTGCTAAGTCATTCGATTCTGAAGCATTCCCTAAGCGAATTGCTCACAATTGTTAGCAATTTTCTGATCTTCGATCTTCAGGTCGATCCGAGCAAGCCCGTCCTCGTCTCTGGTGATCCAGAGAGAGCTCACATGCTCATGTGTGATGATATGGATGGAATCGTGTACAAGAAGAGTCAGATCAAACATTTGGTAAGGAGTCTGACCGATCTTATCTACCATATCCTTTCGATCCTAATACAGTACTCTGCAGGGAGAGTTGGCCGAGAAATTGGGCGTGAAGATGTGTCCCGCGAAGGTTCTTGCTGAGCATGCTCCCGGAGAGAAATCGATTGATGGAAATCTCACAACGACGATTCAACTGGAATGATTACTGTAGCTCGTCCGTACTGTATAGCTACATGCAGCAAACTCATTGGTTGTTCTCGTTATACTTTCATAAGCGCTTTAGAAAGCCGGTAGCAATATGTTAATCACCGTTATTGATCAGAGTTGTTGAAGTATCATAGAATCCGGATGAAGAAGATTACGCTAAAATTGTGCAAAAGCTTCTGCGTTCGGGGGGAATCGAACCCCCGTCGAATGCTTGGAAGGCATCCATGCTGACCATTACACCACGAACGCGCATGGCAGCTCTGTCCAAGATATACTCTCACCCTAACGGAAGAGTGCACAGACCAAACATTTATAATTGAGAAAGGCTTTTGTCTTTTATCTATTTCTGCGCATATTTTTCGTAGTTTTATTTCTGAAGCCTTCCATCTACGGTCACGGGTGCTCAAGACCGACATCTAAAAACGGCGCACGTAAAAACTAATTATAAACTTGCCGCATTTAGGTACGGTCGTATTTTCGTGTCAGGAGCACTGAATCCTATGACAAAAGCGCGTATTTGCACATCAAAAGCTCGCGTTGCGTGTCTGTGTGTTTGCGTCTTTGTGCATCCGGCCAATGAACGGCGAGGGGGCGGGGTCGCCGCTCTCTGCGTTAGTTAGATGTAGGGAAAGAGCCTATTTGAGCCGCCGTGACGGTGCTACCGTACCCTGTCCGATTGGCCTCATCACAACGCTGTCCACAACTGAAAACATATATATTTTAAACGTTTTTTGTTTTAATTAATATTGTTTCAGTATTTATGCTCTGTGACATTGATAAATAATTTAAGTCAAAATACGAGTTTGAACCATTGTTTATCCCAAAATCACCAACTGCGCAAGCTCGAGATCAAAGGCGCGCTTACTAGAGCCGCGTCAATGTCAGGCAGGGAGTTCAGAGCCCAGCACGCCAACTCCCAAATACTCATTTATTTCTATCTCTCGTTCGCTCTTTTTCTCCTTGATTGTTCTCCCATGCATTTATCATAGTATCCGCTATCTATCAATAACCTATCCTTCTCCACCATTCCATGACGCCCCTCCCCGCGATTCGTTCATTGTCTCTGACGCTATTAGGCGCTGATTCATCGTCAAGTTTCCCTTCCTTCTCTCTATTCTACTGCCTGGTTGCAGCGATCTCTTGGATGTCCTCGACGGGCCACAACAGCGAGTCGTCGAATGATAGAGGAGGAGCGGGAGGGAATGGAGGACCTCAACGAGCACCCGGACGAGTATCGATGAGAGACCTCTGTTGTCTATTCTGTTGTCCTCCCTTCCCCTCTTCCATTGTCTCCAAATTGGCGTTCATGCCTCCTGAGGCCAGCTACGCAATCACTGACGATGGACGGTATGTCGTTCCTTTCTCTTGTCTTCCTGTTAGTTATGCATGTAAAGCTATTGTAGCCCGAAACCGCCGGTTGTATCAATAGATTCCTAGTGTTTTTTGTCTGTAAACAGTGTCTCAGGGATGTTTACTTGTCTGGGAAGGTTATGTAGGTAATGGAAACTTCTGTCTATCTTTTCACGTCTTCCTACCGAACAAGCGACAAAGATCTTACTAGTGTGGCTAACCCTCACTCTACTCCTCTCATTTCCCCCTTTCTCAGTCTCTTTCCATCCTCTTCCTCCTCCCAATTAAGCGTTTATGCATACAGGCGAATTCGTACGCTGTTCTCTTTCGCATTTCACTCACTTTTCCTTCCTTTCTCCTTGGATAGACACCCAATGTTGCTAGGGACTACGAGAGTTTCTGGAGAGCCAATTAGAGTTTAGTTGAGTGGGCAAGTCGGCTGATTTACGATATTAATTAAGCTAATTACAGATTGACTCTAGTGGATGGGAGGACGGAGTGGCAGAATGACGAATCGTCATTAGAGCGAGTTCAGGTGATATCTTGGATTCCTCCCTTTGAATCGACCCTTGATTACTGCTTCTCAAAGAGTTTCTCACTGATGTTTGTCAGACTCGCCAACCTATAGCTCCAATTTCTCAGGGTCAACCTATAGCCAATGAGTTTGCACATCAATCGGCCCATTGATATTCGTGTATTGAGAATGCCGAAATCTGAATCACACGAATGATGAAGCGTTGAATAGGATGAATCTATTCTTGGAAACGGAGTTTAACTTGAAATCAATCAATAACATCTTTGTCAGATGCTGACAACTCGTACTCGTCGAGGAAACAAGATCGCGTGCATGATGGTTCGACCTCCCATCGACGCCCATTTCACCATCCTTTTCTCGCACGGAAATGCCGTCGATATCGGACAGGTACCGTATCCCCTATCGATTGTTCTCGTGTGATCGTTCTAGTTCTTGGCCGTGGTAATTCAGAATGATTGGTCATTTGTGAGTACTGCAGACAAACTGGCAAGAGTGATGTGTTGTGAGTAAGAGAGAGAAGAGGGAAGGAGGAAGATGGACAGTTGTCTAGTGAGGAAGAGAGAGGGACGAGAACATGAGACTAGAGCACGAGAAGAGGCGTCTGTTGGGTGGGAAGGAGGAAGTATGGTGTAGAGGGATACTGTATGTATTGATTAAGTGATGTTACGGTATCGATTGCAGATGAGCTCCTTCTACGGAGGACTCGGCCAGCGATTAGGAGTCAACGTGTTCAGCTATGATTATTCTGGTAGGCTGTTTACATTCATTTTCTGGTGAAAGAGAAAGAATTGTTTCCTATCAAACGTGCATTACATGAGGAATGTATGAAACCCATTACTCACGGTAGGGAATCATCGATCGCATTGTTAAGGGGTTTGTTATTCAAAACCACAAGATACTAAAATTGTTCAGATAACGGAGATTCCGTTTTCTTGGTGATGATGTAACGTAAACCACGCAGTTTCGAAATAAACATATCGACTGAACAGGGATCTTTGATCATTCTCCTCATTGCAGGCTACGGCTGCTCGACGGGGAAGCCGTCCGAGAAGAACCTCTACGCTGACATCCAGGCTGCACTCGAGGTGAGTAAACCACTGTCCTTCCATTAGAGTCGATAGTGATAATAGTGATGAAACGATACCCACAATGCACCTCTGTGCAACGCGCTACTTGTTTCCTATATGCTTACTTTCTGCTGTGTTGTCGTCAAAAGTTATGCAATGCAACTAACTCTCATCCGGTTCAGGGCTGTGCAAGAAAAAAATTTTTCAGAAAAAAAGTTTTCTGAATTTTTTTTCTGAAAAAATTTCAAGAAATTATTGAAATTCAATAAATCTCAAGAAATACATGTGGGAGGTGCTGAACACCATTTTTCTGCCAATTTGTAGCTCATTTTTGAGATATTATAACAATTTATGCACAGAAAATGCTTTGGAACCACTTTTCGAGAGTCTGGATGATATTTGAATATAGTGTGCTGTTAAGTACGCCATGACGTCATGGCATATTCGGCACTAATATACCAATAAAGAATCAAATTTCACCTAAAAGTTTCGCTATAGCATTTTTGCATGATTAACAGACGTCAAAAACTCAAAATCTTCCTCATTCATCCGTCGAATATTGAATTTTTCATCAAAATCACACCTGAAATCTTTCTTGACTTTCAGAAAATTCTTGCGAAAAAAATCAGAAAATCTCAAACAAGAAATTTCTTGAAAAATTTCAATAATTTCTTGACTTTCAAGAATTCTTGAGCTCAAGAAAACCAGCCCTGATCCGGTTTTGCCAGCCATAAATAACCCATTCACTTCTACAGGTCCTGCAGAAGGAGCTGGACATTCCCGCCTCTCGAGTCATCCTCTACGGGCAGTCCATTGGTAAATATTGTTTTATTATTATCATTCTTCCAGTCAATTATCAAACAATATCTTCATTAATTAATCTGTGCAATAACCAAAATAGTTTTTTATTCCTTTGCTCGTTCAGGCACCGTTCCCTCAGTGGATCTCGCGTCGAAGAATCCGAACGTCGCAGCTCTAGTGCTTCACTCTCCCCTCATGAGTGGAATGAGAGTCGCCTTCCCTGGCACTTCTCGTTCCTGGTGCTGTGATGCATTCCCCTCCATTGACAAGGTCCCCAAAGTGAAGGTGAGCTGCGATGTCTCACTTTTTCTAGGAAGGGGTAATAGTTGTAGCACTCGGAGTTACTCGATCTTTGCCGATTTCCTATTTCTTGACAATCCGTGTAGAAGGCGAATGCAATAGTAGATCGCGGTGCAGATTTGATTTTGGTGGACAAGGGAATTTAGTTGTATTTCAACAGCCGGAGACTAGTCGACTTTTGACGACCGCTTGATGTTTTTGTGCCACCGTGATTTTCCATATTCTCCTTGTTTCCTCCATGTCCAATATATGTCACGTTGCCTTTTGAATCAACCTGATCAATTGTTCTTCGCTCATCAGGTGCCGACCCTCGTCATCCACGGAACGGAGGACGAAGTGATCGACTTCTCCCATGGAGTCTCCATCCACGAATCGTGTCCTGCCAGTGTCGAACCACTATGGGTCAGTTGGTGGGAAGTGGATTGGGGGTTGCGTAGGGTGTGTAAAGGGATTGGCATTCAAGTGTTTCTGATTATTGCTGGGGTCTAGGTTCAAACTATCTATTCTGACAAATTAAATGAAAGGTGTTGACAACGTGATTCAATGCCGCATGATTATGGTTTGAGTCAGGTTTATCATGGCGTTTAATAGTTCGCTTGATTTTAACTAAACAATCAAATAATCTCCCCTCCAGGTCTCGGGCGCGGGTCATAACGACGTCGAGTTGCACTCTGCCTATCTCGATAGACTCCAACGATTCATCAATCACGAGACAAACGGCGGAGCGACGACTGCCGTAGCCAGCTGATCCCCATCCAGTGATCACCAACTGATTATATTGACTACTGACCAATCGATACCGTCCTACCTATCCTCAGTAGGTCACCCAATTGAGTTTAATATCGATCCTCTCTCTGTTATCATCTCCCCTTTCTCTCTTCTAATCAACTGATCACCTCTCGCTCCAACTGTGAAACCGCCTTCTCTCCTCGACTGTATCCATACGTTGTCTCTCCCTTTGTACGTCCTCATCCCATTTTTATGTCCCTCTAATTCTCCCATCACTTTCTCTCCTCCTATCTCGGGTTACACTGGATTAGCTTCTGAATTGGAACCAACGACAGATTTCCATCTAATCGATAACTACCAGTTTACAGTATCCCTTCCTCTCTTCTCTTTCACAATCAGATTCGTTCACTCTGAGCTTTCCCCTCTTATCGTCCCCTTTCCCTACTTCCAGCCCTCTCGCCTCACCAATTTCCCAATCTAAACAGAAAAAGAACATTGCAAGTATTTCCCGATTCAGGTCTGAATCAGCCTTTAACTTTTCTAGTTCATCAGATTTCCGATCCTAGGATTGTCAGATAACTTTATTCTGTTATGCTCCATTTTCTTTTTGTACAGATTTCTCTCTTCGGTAATGGAGATTTGAGTCACTTCTTAGTGCTATGACAGTAATCACGTTGTTGATTCCGCCAAATCTTTTCCCCCACTTGCTCTCGGTCCCCCTCAGTCGCCTCTTGCAGTTTGTCAATTATTGTTTTATTGTAGAGTATGCCCTTGCTCCCTTGACGCTTTCTACTAATTTGTCTTTATTTTTACTCATCGGAACAATCAATGGATAAATTGCTACAGTAAGCCAACAAGTGTAAACAAGGTGTAACAATGACTGACTGTGAGCCAGTCTCAACAATCTCTCCCTATCTTTCCCTATCTCCTCCTCCCTATTCTGCTCCAGCAGCGAACTTCTCATACATCGTGAGCATCTTCCGATCGGTGCGAGGACGGACTGCCGAAAGAGCGATGTCGAAGTGACGGGGATGAACCTGGAAGAGATGGTAGTGACAATGTAACACTGGCCGCCTGCCTATCTCTGACAACTCCATTGTACTATCACATCATAAGAAAACTGCTCTACCCATTCTCACCTTTCCATTCTCGACGCTGGCATCTCTCATCGCAGTGAGTGCGGCTGTCTGGCAGACTGCCACTAGCTCCGCCCCCGAGTAGAGATCCGTGCGAGAGACGATCGACGAGAGATCAACCTGCGGATGGAAGGTTACTGTGTACTTCTCCCAGGCTACTGTAGCAATACTACGGTACTGACCGTCTGATCGAATGGAATCTTGGTGGATCTCAATTGGAGTAGAGCTGCTCTCGTCTCGGGAGTGGGCAGAGGAACGTAGAGAGCACGATCCAGACGACCCGGTCTGAGAAGTGAGGATGGAGGGGATATCACAGGTAAGCAATTTGACAGATAATGAACAGGTAATATTTTATTCGCATCGTTCGCTTCCTATTGCTGATTTTCTCCCCTGAATTATGGTTCAACAGAGACTGAATCTTTGAATGCACTGGCACGAGTTGGGATTTTTAGTGTGAGAGCGACGAAACATTAGCGACCGAGTTGCAGTGGTTAGTTCATGAATCTATGCAGCCACGCTCTCACAGGTGACCGACAAAATTCACCCGTGTAATTTGATCAGTCCCTGAATCACAAATCTTTTTTACAAGTTAGATAAGACAACGAATCAAATATAATCAGTTATCTTTCTATACCACAATCTCCAAGGTACCCGATTCCATATCACATTCCCTTCTCACCTCAACAACGCAGAGTCCAGCTGATCGGGTCGATTGGTCGCAGCGAGAAGGACGACTCCCTCGTTACTCTCCAGTCCATCCAATTCAGTGAGCAGTTGGGCAAGCACTCGCTCGTTCACGCCACCACCTGATGAGAGGGAATGAGTTAGAATCTGCTTTTATTCACTGGAGTATGCCGAGGACTAATCAAATTAAGAGTGCTCGTAATCAACGTATGCTACTCGCGAAACACGTATCTCACGAATTTGGAGTACGAATTCGTAGCACGCTATTATCACGTGAATATCACACATGTACTACTCTCTTATGCTAATTGTAAGTGTCAAACAATTTTTTTCAGATCCAATTAGAACGAAACGTAGAACTTGACAGCCCCCTTGCATTCCATTGGGACATTTCATTATACCAAAACACGTACCAAAGCTACTAGCTACACCATTAAACGAACGAATTATGAGAACCTGGAAACCAGTATCTCATTAGTTCTCAACGGAAATTCTTTCTAATTTCTCCAGTTTTTGTAATTATCAAAATCTGCCTCCTCTGACCGGATGAATTGGCTCCTCTCGTCGTTCCCACTGCATCGATCTCATCGAAGAAGACGATCGACGGCTTCACCTGCACATTAAATTATTTATTAATTAACTAATTAACTCTCTACCCGTTCAATCACAAGACATCATATAATGCACAAATGAACACCACTCGCTACCGTAATCTTACTACCATACTCCCTGCTCCCATCCCGTACCTGTCTCGCCCTCGCGAATAGCTGTCTGATGGCCTTCTCAGAGTCTCCGACCCACTTGGAGAACAGTTCGGGTCCCTTGACTGAGATGAAGTTCATCTTACTCTCGTGCGCCAACGCCCTGCAAAGTGCGTGCTTTGAAGTGTGGTTCTCGCTTCACCGTATCTATGTACTACTTTTGCTTCTCTAGAAGTAATATTTGATCTGGATCCTCTGATGAAAAAAATAAATTTTTTGCAGTTCCCGACTAGAAGCCCTCTTTGAGTTTTGTGATTCTGGTTTCATCAAAACTATTACTCTGCTGATCTTCGAAAATAATGATCGGAATCGTGCAAGTATCGAACAACGAATACAATTTTCACTAGAGTAACCAATCACTCCCGCTCCCCCTCACCTCGCAATGAGTGTCTTGCTGCATCCGGGCGGGCCGTAGAGCAGGATTCCAGAGGGAGGAGCGACGCCGTATTGGAGGAAGGCCGCACGGTTCTTCAGTGGCCAGATCACTGCCTGCAGAAGGGGATCAGTGATAATGAACGGTGTGCTTTCATTATAACTTTTAAAACGACGCCCAACAAGAGATCAAAGAAAACAGCAAGAGGTAAGTATTTACGGTATAATTTAAACTAGGAATTTTCAGTTTCTCAAAAGAATTGCGTGATTTTTTTTTGAAGCTACCGTGCATTCTCTGCTCGTACCTGTTCGATCTCCAGCTTCAACTGCTCATTGCCCGCGATATCCGCCCACTGCACCGTCGGCACTTCGAGTGCGAACTGTCTCAGTCCCGTCGGCCGGATGCGGGCGCGAGCCGCGCTCAGCGAGGCCATGGCCGCCTCTGGCGCGCCGCATACGCCTCCGCGCGCGTAGTCACACGCGGCGATGCGCGCCATCGATACGAGGTCGCCCGCCGTGAACGCGTGCGTCCGTCTGGAAGAGGGTTACTGTAATCAAAGAACTACAGTACTCCAACCGCAGTACCACAGACAAAACACTGTAAATCTCACTGTAAGTGTAAGGTTTCGTTACGAATTTTTCACTGTAAGGTTTCGTTACGAATACCAAATAATATAATACCTGGCCAATTCCTCAGCGTCCTCCTCCCTCAGTCCATTCACGAGATATCTGAGTATTTCCGCTCTCTCAATCTCAGAGGGAGCGCCAGTCTCGACTTCACCCGCGAATCGAACTCGAATTGGAAGAGGAAGATCGTCGATCGAACGAACTCCCAGTACCATTGTCAACTGCAGTGAGAAACTATTGCAATAGTTTAAAGATAGAGAGTCGACATTAACTATCCAATAGTGAAGTAGCAGAAAGTATGCTTGCAGTGAAACCAGAGAAAATGAATCTTCATGATAATTTTGCATCTCTTTTCGTCTACAAGCAATTTTATCAATCTGAGATTCCTAAACGATTCGGAAATTTAAAAACGAAACTACCGTACCCCTCTCCCGATGGCCTCAGGGATCAATCGATAGACGGCGTGCTCCTTGTCCGTGGGTAGATCATTGACGTCAGCGATGAGGAGGGATGAAGAGGAAGAGGAAGGAGAGGAAGAGGTAGAGGCACCGTCCATTCCCGCCAGTGGAAGGGCGTCCACTAGCTGAGATGGGAGGAATGCGTCCAGGGATGCGTCCAGGGCATTTATGTTGCGAGAATCGTTCAAAGCTATGAAAAATCTAGATCACTAATAAATGCCGATTTCGCAGTTTTAAAAAACAAAGTCACACAGTTCTGAACGAGTTGTTGGGCTACGGAGAACGGAAACCAATTTGAGTTACCCGGCAATTCATAAACCACTAGTTTTCCGAAATCAATGACATGATGCAGTCTTCGACAAATAAATCGCATCCACACTCCCAACCTTTCCTCCTCTCTCACCTCAGCCAGACTGCCGACGACCGTTGCAGCCAGTTGCCTTCCCAATGCCTGCAGCAGCAGCGACTTCCCCGTCCCCGGCAGCCCGTACAGCACGACGGAGCACGGCTGCAGACCACTGCAAGGGAGCAGTTGAGCTAATGTACCTTCACTAATACTACTTCCACTCTGATGTTGAGGTAAAATCATATCAGTATGAACGATCCATGCTATTCAAATAAAACGACACTAAATTCAACAATTCATGTTCAATGTACCGCACTTACATTCAATTCATTTGTTGTTTCGTGATAGATTCTCAGAATGCTTCGCGCTTCACTGATACTACCTCTCTTTTGTCACACACGATTCTCCAATCGCATGATCAGTCTGTATGCAATAACCACTCTACTCACACGGCTCGTGGCTCGACGACCAGCTGCTGCAGTGTCCTCTTCGCCTCTGTGAGTGCGGGGATGGCGTCCCACGAGAGAGCAGACGAGACAGTCGAGGACTGACTGCTGCTGAGGGAGACAGTGCACGAGGGAGAGAGATGGAGGACAGGCGGCATCGGGGGAGGACCTAAACATTCAGTTATCATCACTAGCAAAATAAAGAATCACCTCTGAAATACCTCACAATTGACGCCCAAATAGCGCAAATATATATTTTGCGAAGATATGAGACGATTCGATAGTTCAACCGACCCTTGGGCACGTCTCCGTCCTCCAACGAGAGTGAGTCGATGGCTGCATCCAGCAGTGCTGCGTCGGCTGCAGGATGGGCGGGGCTTAGCGAGAGTTGACGACCGCAGAAAGGAAGAGTGAGGGGATGAGTGGTGGAGAAGAGGTAGCCACCACGGAGGAACGTCTGCAAGGGATACGATATCACTCATACATACGATAACTATTTTTGGCACTTCTCTGTTTTTTGGAGCAGCTATTCTCAGAGAGTATTCTATCGATAGCTCCCTATCCCTATCCCTATCCCTATCCCTGCCTCTGCCCCTGCCCCTGCCATTCTCATTCTCCTCCTCACTCCTCACTCCTCACTCAGAGCGGTCGAGTCCGGGCCAAAAAACAGAGAAGTTCCCGATTGTTTTCACCATTAATGGGCAGAAATTGAGACTAGTATATTAAATCGAGGGTATTTGAGGTAATTATGACATGAAATTAAAATCGGCACTACTCCACTTTGCCGGACCAGTCCACCCACTCCTCCACCTCCCTATCATTCCTCCACCTTCACCGGGGCATTGAGCGGGGAAATGAGAGGAAGACTTTTGGGCTGGTCCGGCGAACTAAAGTAATGTCATTAAAAATTTAAGCAGAGAAAGATTTAGACAGTTGCTATTACGAACAAGGATGTCCACGACTGGATGTCACAGTACCTGTAGATACTGCTGCAATGCAGCCAGTCCCTCTGCGCCCATTCCGTCCACTCCATCGACACGCAGCTGCACCGAACTCCTGCAACGACAACTACCGTACTTCGTGGTTATCGTACACCGGATATGCTTCAGAATTGGACCATTAAATTCGATAGAACCAGAGCGAGACCGGTTAATCGGGAATAGACAATTGTGAACAAACAACTGACCTCAGAAGTGGTTCTGTGACCACTCTAATCTCCACTTGCTGCTCCTTCGGTCCATCGCGTAACCATACTCGAAGGGGAGAGACCTGTGCCATTAGATTCCCTTTATATTTTAGTTAATATTAACACAACACTTTCTACCCGACCTTGGAGCAAATTCGTTTCTGTGACAGGGAAATCATGGCACTAATTCGATATATCGAAAAGCTAAATAGAATGGAGTCAACAAATCGAACGGGTATTGCAAGATGACACCCACGTAAGCTGAACCTGAGCCAAATCCCGGCGCTAAACCCAATTAAAGGATGGCTTGTCGAAGTAACGTAGTGCTTCTTTCCGTATCCGACTACCACATCGATTACCTGCGATGACGGCCACAACAGGCCAGTAGTAACGACGCCAGAAGGATAGAATACGACGACGGGCTGACGAGCTTGCACATCCAGTGCCCGGAGGGTCGAGGGATGGACAAGCACGATATTTCTCTGAATCGCATGTTGAGCTCATTAGTAATGTCATAACGGCTCAACCTTTGCCCAACCGAACGAGTTTTCGGGCAAATCTCCCTCGACTTCAGCAATGTGCTGAACTGATCCTCGGAGGAACACTTGTGAAACGACAAGTGAACGCTAAAACGAAAACAGTGGATTTAATTTCAAAAAAATCGGACAACCTCCTCATCCGAGTAAGGGTCACCATCGCACGAGTCCTTGTGCTTCGCATCATCTTTGGCGAGAACAGAGCAACCACACTTTCCACATTCAACGATAGCAGAAGCTTTCTTTTTGTGTGAAGACATCTATGACATTCAGAAACTCATGAGAGCCCACTCGCCGTTAACCCGAAGTATTCCCATTGAATGCATTACAACGATCATAACACAGGATTTGCATTATGCAATCAACTTTATCACTTTGCACTTATTAACATAACGCAAGAAACTTCAATGATCAAAAAGAGGAATGAAGAAAAAGGCTGGAATTGCGCTATGTACACGAGATCGAGTGAGTAGTTGAGAAGAGGGCATTTAGCGGTTAGCCATGTTGACACGGAGAGCTCTGCCATTGAAGTCCTGTCCGTTGAACATGGAGATGGCGTTCTGAGCGGACTGCTCATCGGCGAACTCGCAGAATCCGAATCCCTTCGGGCGGCCAGTCTCGCGGTCGATCACGAGGCTGAAAAGAACTCGGTTAAAGCTATAGTATGAATATAGCAATAAGAGGCGAAACGAAGGTTAAATACTTACCGGACGTTGGTGACATGTCCGGCCTGGCTGAAGAAGTGTCCGAGATCGTCCTCGGAAGTCTGGTAGGAGAGGTTTCCAACTGAAAATTATAGATAACTTACCCGAAAGCACCATTTTCCAACATGTAAGCAAACCATAAGGAAATGTGAACGTCACAATCCATCGTCAGGAGGCCGAAGACGCCCTAACGAGACCCTACGGAGACTAAACCTAGTGGGAAGCGCGGTTCAGGTGGTTTGGCACACTAAATACCTTCAATTTACTCCGTAGAGTCGGGGATCAAGCACTCAGGCGAGTCCGCGACAATGTCGACCAGCCAGTAATTTACAGGTTTTACCTGAAAAACAGGGAGAACATTAGAGTGAAAGCGCACTATGGGGAAAGAAAGTCAAGGAGGCACATCTGAAAAAGAAGGAAAGGCGATAAGGAGGGCTTGACTCACCGTAGACGGAGAAGCGAGGGGATCCTCCAGTATGAGCCATGTTGAATCGAAGGGGTATTAACAACGAAGAGTTGAAAATGAAGGAAATTCGAGCGGACGCTGCGAATGAAAAAGAAATTGCGAAATTGCGAAATAGGCCCAAAAATCCTGAGGTACGGTGCTTGATTCCGCGCGGGAGCTATGCGCTTCAAACAGTTACCGTAAAAGTTCAAGTAGGTCCAGAGTTTGGGCATACATATTCGCCCAATTTTCAAGAATTCTTTGTCCGTGAACTTTATACTAGCAAAAGAAAGGGATGGTTAACATAGTCTTCCGAATAATCACAAAATTTCGATCTTTTAACGTATTTGATTTCATTTTGAGCAAGGAAATGAGACAAAGGGCAGTGCAGGACTGCGTTAAAGTTATAACTTTGAATGGTTTTTCGGAAACTGATATTTAATTAGTGAAGGCAAATTTCGTTGATGGAATAGAGATGAAATAGGATAGAGGACAGTGAGACACGATATGAGGCTAAATTAGCGTCTAATCAGTGAGAGTAATAATGTTAGTGAAAGAAGCTAGTTGAGATGACAGGCTGGAGGCAGAGGCGAGAGGACAGATAAGAAGCGAGAGCATTTGAGAGAGGGGTGTGTCGCGAAACAGGTGCCTATGTACACAATATCGATTAAACTCTACGAAGAAGCATTATAATCCCTTCTTTCATTCGCAAAACTGAGAAAATCGTAACGCCTTCTTTTAGAGCTATTTATCAGGGAGTCTACTACATGGGTAGATCACTTCGATAGCTTCTTTCAACAGTCCTCGTTCTTGTCGTGTCTTTGTACCAATTCCATCAAATGTATAACTCGAATGAACAAGTGGATAGAATGATGCAATCAACTTTATCACTTCGCACTTATAAACATAACGCAAAAATAACTTCAAATCAAAGATCAAAATAGGGAATGAAGAACAAGGCTGGAGTTAGTGGATGCCTGGAGAATTGCGCTATATACAGGAGATCGAGTGAGTAGTTGAGAAGAGATTATTTAGCGGTTGGCCATGTTGACGCGGAGAGAACGGCCGTTGAAGTCAGCTCCGTTGAACTGGGCGATAGCGTTCTGAGCGGACTGCTCATCGGCGAACTCGCAGAATCCGAATCCCTTCGGGCGGCCAGTCTCGCGGTCGATCACGAGGCTGAAAGGAGATTATTGAGTAGAGTACACAATAACCACAGAACTAGTTCCGACTGTGTGATAGTGTCATACACAAAGATCACTGGAAAACTAACCGGACGTTGGTGACATGTCCGGCCTGGCTGAAGAAGTTTCCGAGATCGTCCTCGGTGGTCTGGTAGGGGATGTTTCCAACTGCAAATTATATTTTATATATAGGAAATTAAACCTTTTTGAACATGTAAGGCAAACCGTAAGGAGAGTGTCATCGTCACAATCCAACATCGTTACGAGGCCGAAGGCATCCTACGGAGCCCTATGAAGGCACCTATTGAGACTAAATCCTATTTGGGATGCGCGGTTCAGGTGATTCGGCACACTGAATACCTTCAAATGAATTTACTCCGTCGACACATCATCGGGGATCAAGCACTCAGGCGAGTCCGCGACCATGTCGACCAGCCAGTTATTTACAGGGTTTACCTGAAAAACAGGGAGAACATTAGAGTGAAAGCGCACTATGGGGAGAGAAGTCAAAGGCGTAAGTGCTGATCTGAAATAGAAGAAAAAAGGATCTGAAAAATAAGAAAATGCCCGTGAAACCTGATCAAACGAATATCGGGACTAACCGTAGACGGAGAAACGAGGGGATCCTCCCATATGAGCCATGTTGAATCGAAGGGGTATTAACAACGGTGAGTTGAAAATGAAGCAAATTCGAAGAGCGAATGCACTGGCCCACGCCAAGTATACTGTGGCCACGTGAAATCGACGCGCCGTGGCAGGAGTCCGAGCACTACGGTACTATTTGAATGATACAGTACTGAGAGTCTTGATTTGTGTCACATTCATTAACCATCAATTTTTTTTCTCAAATTGGACTTTCAAAAATAAGCTTGTTCTATTCAACAACAAACAATATATCTAGTGAATATATTCATATCGAATATTGGAATCAGATGTCATTCGAAGAAATATAACGAATTTTCAAAATCGTCATCGATTCGTAAAATTTTCGTTCACGATAATCGAAGCTGATCTACAATGACCGAATGATGGAAATCTACATGGCATTAAAAAAAAAGTTCGTGTTTGTACAGTTCAAAACGATCCAACAATGAAAATCACCCATGTCGTTCCGTAACCCTTCATATCCCCATTTCTACATTATTCGAATCAATTAAAACTGTAACACAAGCTTGTATTGCATGGTACAATCAACTTTATCACTGTACACTTATAAACATAACGCAAGATACTTCAAAGATCAAAACAAGAAGTGAAGAGCAAGGCTAGTGTTAGTGGATGCCAGGGGAATTGCGCTATGTACATGAGATCGAGTGAGTAGTTGGGAAGAGATTATTTAGCGGTTAGCCATGTTGACGCGGAGAGAACGGCCGTTGAAATCGACTCCGTTGAACTGGGCGATGGCGTTCTGAGCGGACTGCTCATCGGCGAACTCGCAGAATCCGAATCCCTTCGGGCGGCCAGTCTCGCGGTCGATCACGAGGCTGCAATGGATTTAGTTAATAAATCAAATGCAGAAACAACTAAGGATATCTGCGTAATAAAACACAGTCTGATCAAGACACTAGCTTTGATTAATGTATCGGAGACTCACCGGACGTTGGTGACATGTCCGGCCTGGCTGAAGAAGTTTCCGAGATCGTCCTCGGAAGTCTGGTAGGGGATGTTTCCAACTGAAAATATAATATTAATCATACGCACTAAATCGTTTTCAAGAAAATGCAAACCATAAGGAGAGTGTCATCGTCACAATCCATCATCGTTACGAGGCCGAAGGCATCCTACGGAGCCCTACGAAGGCACCTATTGAGACTAAATCCTATTGGGATGCGCGGTTCAGGTGATTCGGCACACTGAATACCTTCAATTTACTCCGTAGGGTCGGGGGATCAGGCACTCAGGCGAGTCCGCGACCTTGTCGATTGGTGGGAATATTACAGGGTTTACCTGAAATACAGGGAGAACTTTATTGATAGCGCTCTAAGGGGAGAGAAAGTCAAATGCAATTCTGAAATAGAGTCTGAAAAATATTAAAACAAAGAGATTGGGGGGGAAACTAAGGAGTAACTAACCGTAGACGGAGAAACGAGGAGATCCACCCATATGAGCCATCTTGATTTGAAGAGTTATTGACAACGGAGAGTTGACAATGAGGGAAAATCGGGAGCGTGAGTGGAGTGACCGACGCCTAGATTACGGTGGCCCGCCAAATCGACCTCGGTGCGGGAGTCCGGATTCAGGATGTTTTGTTCAACCATGAGTGGGACTGGGTCATGTTCATTATTTTGAAAATCTTTTTTGAGAACGAATAAATCGAAAAGAAAGTGTTCCCAATAAATTGTTGCGGTACTCATCGGAAAATAAATCTACGTCTGAATGAAATGTTTTTCTTGCTCCAATACATTCAAAACTTTTCACTGCAAATTCGGATACAAGCAGTTGAATAGCCCTAGTTAGCTGTGGTTCTTGCATCTTCTATCTCTGTCTGCCACACAATAAACAGCCGAAGGGGCGGTCATCACTCATTTTCTGGTCATCCGCCCCTCATCAAAAGGGGGAACTCGTTCTTCCATCACACTATGCATTGTGGATGCGGGTGTGGGAATACGCTCGTTTCGGAGGGCAGACTACTACTATCTCTTCCAGAAGATGTTTCGTATCGTATGGTGTACTACTGTCATCCTACAGACAGCAGATTCACTGTATCATCAACACACATCTGCTGCTTTCAGATCCACAGCCATTATCTGGTTGAGCAAATCTGTGAGATGCAGCTCAATCTGCTTCCAAAGTAGTGCAGCAATCTGCTTTCGGAGTGAATCTCAGACCCGTCTCAGTTAACGATATTAGTAGTGGGGATTGGAGGGGTGGTCGTATCTGTGAGGAGGGAAAGGGGCGTCATTGGTAGAGGAGGGAATGGAAGGAAGAAGATCTGAGAAAGGGGAGGAAGAGAGATAAAGAGACGCCATTTTGGTGGAAGAGAAGAAGCTGAGTTGACCCCGACTTACTCCTATCTGATCCTACGTCTTTTCGTCCGGAAATGCTCTTCCGAGGTTGGTTCAGCCATTTTCTCATCAGTTTCCTGTACATTTCCAGCATTTCTCCTTCTTCTACAAGTTGTGGATGGGAAAAGGATAATCGCAGAGACAGTTCGAGATTTGTCCATTCAGTTGTGCTCCCATGATAGAGACAGGCAGTCGCACAGCTTCGGTTTACTACATGTGTGTTACGAGATTTATTTTTGGGAGCGATAGAAATCTGAATTCCCCATCTGAAACTGAATTGCAGTTTTCGCCATCTACTGTGAATTGGTGCGTGACAGCGACAACAAACAAGGTGAGGTTATCAGAATTCAAAGTTCAAAGATCAAGTTCAGGGTCCCGTCCAACAAATCGATGATTTCGCGAAATCTACCAAGTCTTCATCTCTCATCACTTTCTCATGGGCACCACTCAACTCACCTCTATCATGCTCCATTCAGTTCAACGTAAGACCATCGGGATTTTGGAGATAAAAGACCAATTCCAGGGCTATCGATCGATATACCGTCTCTCTCCCGACTTTGGCGCCTATTCCTCTTGCCAATCTCATCTATCCAAGCATGTTCATGGATTATCTCATTCACTTCACGGATCGAAACGTAAGCCCGGTAGGAGGTTGATCTTTGATCTTTCTCGATTCAGATAAGAGGAAACGAAGACGACGTCAGGAAGATGAAGACTGCCCGATTATCAATTTCCCGCAAACTTACAATGTACGGTGTCTTCAATAATCGAGAAGAACAGCATTTGTTAGCTCTGATGTAGAATTGGATTAGCCTTCATTGACCTTCTTATCTTGCATTTGAGTCTAGTACGATTAATTTTCCAGGAATTCTCTTCATGCCAACTCGGTCCAGAGACTTGGTACAGACTGGACGCCAGATCTGCGATCTTCAGCGAAGAGTACGGTAGATGGAGTGTTCTTCTCGAAACAAAGATCTCTCCAGATTCGTCAATGGATCGTACTCAACTCGATGGGCGAATAGCACTTCCCACTTCCTTTTCTACACTGATTTCGTGCTGGAGAGAAACGGGAGTGCAGACCACTGGATGTCGAGGATTCTATCGATCGATGCTAGGGTACAGTAGATGCGGTAGATGCATGTATCTACATGATTCATGTATGATTCCAGCCTCAAGACTGCACTTGGGCGCTAGTTCACGTGACTGTGGCGAAGGAATGGACTGACAAGCAAGAGGTTTCTCTTTGACCAGATCCATTGGAACTGAATCGTCATAGACAGATGATTCGCAAGACAGTTATATTTAATCCTATTCTTCACAGATCGCATTGGTGTATCGGGTACATTCCGGTCATGCTTGGATTCCAAGGAACATCTCTCACTACTCGATCTCTGATTGGGATGTTCTCCCTATGAAGTTGGATACGAAGTATGAGGAGCATCAAGTCTGTGCCCACGTAAGTGACTATCAGATAAACACGATACGAAAAATGACTAAGAACATGAGTTTATTTCTAGCTCAAACACGATGGATCGAAAAGAGGCCGAGTGTGCAAGATCTTCTCAATTCCGAAAAATTGCACAATCAACTCATCTGGACAATTCTCCATGTTCATGAGCATTCTACTCTCAATCATTTACATTGTCGTTATTATGTGATCTAATGATAGCTAGCTAGCAATAAATTAGACTGAAATCTGAAATAAAATTACGGTAGCACATTGTTAATTACAGTACCCTAATTTCGAATTTCCCGCATTTTATTATTGACAGTCGCATTTTCATAATTTCATATTTTTTTTTTGGTTTTTGGCCACTTTTCGCTTTCTAAATGTCGAATTTCACTGATTAGATATCTCTATCGCCTCTCTTTGAGCTGAACTCGTTCTTGTGTTCCTTTTTCGTCTTCCGTTAGTGTGAACAGTGGGAGAAAAAACGAAGGTAACCTCATTAACGAACCGAGTGAGATCTTGTGCCCTGTCCATCCATCTCCTCGGCCGATTCCCTTTCCCAATGTCGTTTGTGACCTTCTTCGCATCATAATTTATCGCCTGTTTGACTGCGAAGAGAGTCGACCCATTCAATCCGCTGCTATATCGATCCCTGCCTGTGGCCATACCTTATCCCCCTTCCCCTCTGTTGTACCCGCAGCATCCCCAACATCTGTACTCCACTCGTCTCTCCCTTCTAAACGAGCTCTCTGTCCACTCGCTTTCCTCCCCACCCCATCTCGTTTCCCCCTTTCCTTCTTCCATTTTCTGAATGGATCCAAGTCCCTTCGTATCCCCTCTCTTCGTCCTCTCCATTCACGGGGTGTCAATTTACTGCTTTGCTCTTAACACTCTCTTATCACAGTCTCTCCCCTCCTCTCTGATACGATCACACTCGTTTTGTGTGTTGCGTCCCTTTGATCCTCCCGCGGACTCATCGCTTTTTTCGTTGGCTGCAAATTGACTCGGGCTCTGATTGATACTCTGTCCATCTCTTTCCCATCACATCCCCTTCTTTCCCCCATCTCTCCGATTCCTCTGAAACCCATTGTCCTTCCATCAAGGTAACGACGTTACACACACTCCCTCTTATCCACCCTGTCTCCTGCGAAAGTTCGTCTCTGATCGAGCTGAACCACGATTGAAAACACATTGAGAGTGAGGGAATCGGCCTGATTTATTTCAGTTTTTGCTCTTGTGTTCCGCGCAATTTCACCTGTCCTGATAAGAGTCGTATATCTCCCGATAAGCACAGATCGGGACAGGTCGAGTGGTCTTCCCTTCCCTGTTCCTCTTGACATTCAACAAGATCCAATAAATCAGTGGGAGTATCGATTCCTCGCTCCGTAACGTGTGAGAGGAGGAGGCGAGTCAGTGATGGGCAATAAAGGAGTCGAAGGAGGGGAGAGAGAGGAGAAGGGAGGGGAGAGTCGAGAGAGTGGGTAGAAGTGAGAGAGAACAGACACAGACCCCTCCAGAGATGGGCCATGATACCATTCACGCCTCTCTTACTACTCTTGGCTCCTCTCCTTTCCTCCCCACCCTATTCTTTCCCACCCCTGTCTCTCCATCACTCTCAAGATTACCCACTATTTTCCGTGGTAGAGATGAGCTAGCTGGCTATCCATTCCTAATCACCCTCCTCCACCCTTTCTCTCTCTCATCTGATCATCTGTCCTCTTCTATCCGAGTCTCCCCAACCCAATCCCCCGCTTCGCCCTCCCTTTCCCTATCGCAATAAATTGTGCGAAGCCGGATAAAATATGGTCGTTTTCAGACAGGATAGAGCGAGTGAGGAAGAAGGGACGGACTCCTCCCCTCGTATCTCTCTCTAGTCCCTCCCCCTCCTCTCCTCGTCTTCCTCTTCCCTTTGACCTCCCTCGATTGACGACGACGTCGAAGAGAAGAAGAAGAGGAGATGATCACGAGATTATTCCTCCTTTTGATTGCGGTCGTGATTCGAAGTGATGCCGGCTCCATATTTGAACAGGTATCGGACTCATTTGATCGTTTTTATGGACTTGTTTATCGATAATCACCTTGTCAGTTAGCGTGTGAGTGATTTTGATTCCGTTCTATTGATAGCATTACGTGCTAAGTCTCAAATATTCGTTAATAACGCTAAATAGTGGTAGAAAATGGGGTTAACAGAGTATTTCTAACGAATAATTGTTAATTACAGAGTACAAAGGGCCGATGCGTGCCAATGCAGCACAAGATGTGTGCGGACATCCCCTACAACATGACCTACCATCCTAACCCTATCTCGGCTACGGTATGTTATTGCTTTATTATTTACCTAGAAGTGGTCAACTTGATTGTATTTCACACGAGGTTCATTGACTCATATTGCAACTGTGACAGCAATCGGGTTATGCGGTGTTTGTATATCATTGTGCTCCCATCTCCCCTTTAGCTTTCTTTAGGTGATTTACCCGTTCGCATAACGTGTGACCTTACCCTATCCCTTGACATCTCCATTCAGTTCAGCTAGGGGATTGGCTTGGTCACAAGTTCAGAAAGGGTATGGCATTCACTTGCGGTAGAAGGAGGGAGGAAAGGGTGATGGGAATAGCACCAGTGGCTAACGCGCAATCGCATTTGAATGTGAAGAGGGGAGGGTTTGGCGGGAGGAGGGAGAGAGGGAGAATGACTGTTGGAAGAGGAAAGAGAGAAAGGAGAAGGAGAGATGACCTCTGCTGTCTGTCAATATGGAGAAGGGATGGAAACCGAATTAATGGGACTATGAAGGAGAAGGAGACGGTGTCCGGGAGAAGGGTTATTAGCTCCGATTTTGTAGAGTGAGGGAAAAGGGAGAATCAGCTTTTAGTGAGAGTGAAATATTCCGTACAGTGAAACAGCCTGCTCGAGCTCATGAGACTGTAACAACTTGAGAGTATTTCAGGAGCAATCACAGATCGATCACTTCAACCCTCTGATCAAGACGAAATGCCATCCGCACATCAAGTTCTTCGTCTGTTCGGTGAGTATCCGAGACTGTGAGAGGGAGGACCGGAAGCCAGATCGTATTTCATCCCCTTTGGAAGCCGTAATCCGACAGGCGTTGCGCAATTCTGGCACTGTTCTCATTCTGCACGAGTTATTCAGCTTGCTGTCACATCAACGGGGGCGGATAATATAAAATAAATCAATAATTGATGACGCAATGGCAGGTTTTCGAGCCGATGTGTCCCGAGCAGATGCCGCAAGCAGTCACTGCGTGCAGGAGTGTGTGCGAGGAGGTGAGAATCTTTGATCTCCGTTGTTTGAGCCATGTAATCGCCTTGATTGGGGCTAGATGAAGCCTCGTTCACAGTCCGTGCATTTTTACATGCATTCTCCCCAATATTCACATGTTTGATTTATTCCAATTGTAAGTGGCACCGACTTTGTTCAACTACTATCCATAATGCTTCTTCCAACTTTACTTGAATCTCCGCCACTGACTTCTAGTTGGAATCGGGAGAGAAGAAAGAGGCCATTGCGTCCCCTTCCCTCCTTCCTCCCCGATGTGCTTACGGCATATTTATGTGAGGAGATATATTGAGAGGAATGAGAGAGTAGAGAGGAGAAGAGATCAGAGAGAAGCAATGGAAGATGATAGAGTGGAGGATGGGAAGAGACTGACACCTAGAAGTGACCATTAAAGGACCCATTAATGGAAGAGAGAGGGGACAAAGAGGGCTAACTCGCGAGAGATTAGGATCGTCTCCCATAGACGGTAGCCTCCTCTCTGTCTATCTCAGTCTATTCCGTTGTTGAGTCGATGACTGGTGGCTGCTTTTACCGTAATCCACCCTGTTTTCGCCTTTTTCTTGTTCGAGGTGCGATAAGCCCTGTAAATTCCCAGTTAGAAGATAGCAACGAACAGTGTTCTTTGTTCTGGAGTCTCTGACTGGCTCGTTTGAATGTTATTGCCTACCCTGTTTCTTCTCTCGTCTAACTGCCTCCCCCATTGTTGATTCATCCTCCTCTACCGTACTCCTCTCGTGGTTCACATTGGTCGTTAGATCCTCAGGGGGTTCAGAAGGGAGAGAGGAAGAGGGGGCGCCCCGTGTGTTCCTAATTAGAGTGAATGGGAGAGTGGACGGAAGCAAGGCTTCCTCCCTTACAGCCCCCACCATATGGACACAGGAAGGGGTAGATCAACACATGTAGAGAGAAGGAGATAATGGGGATTGGACCAGGTGAGAGGAGTAGTCTCTTGATTAGATGAGAGTAGAGGAGGCAGAGGAGACGAGAGAGCACGTAGATTGGAGAGAGACAGAGGAAGACGGTAGGAGGACGGGCAATAATATTCAGGGGCACCTGCTAGAGGGAAGAAGGGCATTCATTCATTCGGTCTCAGAGCTCCTTGTGATTACTTCCCCTTCTCTCTCTATAAGGAGGAAGAAACCATCTATCAATCTAGCCCTGCTTTCCGCCGTTTGAGTACCGTTTTCGATGTGGTTAGGCTACCGTAATTGTGTTTATTGTTCCTGGAGTAAAGTGGTTCTATTCCTGGTTACGGTAGTGGTTACGTTATCAAGTTCCTTCATTGCAGGTCAAGCGCGAGTGCGTCTCGATTATCGAGGAATTCGGTCTGCAGTGGCCGGAATTACTCGAGTGCTCCAAGTTTCCCGCCCAGCCAGGTTCGTGTTGCGGAGAGGGTATAGGAGGGGGAGGATCATCTTTCTGGCAGTACCTTTCTCTCTTTTGAAAAAATAAACCAATTGTTATAGATTGATGGGAACAGTGTGAAATATATTTTATTTGTTTAGATCTCTGCATGCAGCCAATGGACAGCGTCGGCCAGTCAGCGAGGTAACTTATTTTTTTGTATTTTTATTTTTATTATCT
>LS516853.1:90188-107693 GCA_900490845.1 Pristionchus japonicus
TCAAAGGGAGAAGATTAGGAGGCGATAGGATAACGGAAGATTTATAGTGGGAAGGGAGCTATGAAGTGGGGCTACAAAAATGGAAGAGGGGATTTGAGAGGGAGAAATATGATAAATGGTGATATTTGCAGACCGACGATGTCTCACTTCCCTCGATTGGCTCACTCACAGTCGTGTCCTTCCTTCCTGGTGGATACGGGTGAGTATGAGGGAGGAGAGGGGAGATGGGGGTTGCAGAGGGAGGTGATGAAGAGTGGGGAATGTTGAGGTTTGATAGATCGATGGGTTTTCGTGAAAAATGATCTACAAACGATTTTGTTATGGGGTCTTGTGGCTAGCTTGTAAAAACGATTCACAGAGATTTAAATAAGGTCGGGAGTTGGATAACTGTGCGTGAGGAAATATTTTTTCTCGATACCTTAGTTTTAGGTTTCGGAGTGAATATTAGACAAATATGAAGACGTAGTATCCAGTACACTCTTGAAATCTTCTGGAATCTCACTAATCACTCTCACTCTTCAGATGAGGAGGATCCGATGGCTCCGTGCGCCCTTCCCTGCAAGGGAGACGTCCTCTTCTCCGCCATGGACAAGGTGAGGTTGAGAGGGCGAAGGTGAAGCTATTATGAAAAGGATGTGCTGAAAATGATATTGTGTAGTTGAGGCGCCGAATATGCTGGGCAATAAATCTGAATTTATGCGAAGACACTCCGATGATTGGATGTTTCACAATTAGTTCTTTCTTGTACTGTCCTAAGAAACAACAATGACAACATCGCAACCATTACAGACCCAGCTAGCGAAATGGCTTCCGGGAGTGGCAATTGCCTCTTGCGCCTTCTCTGCCTTCGCTTTCCTCACCTTCCTCATCGATCGATCGAGATTCAGATTCCCTGAGAGGTACGGTAGCCCCGCCCCTTCCATATTGGCTTGCTCTGACACACCGAAAGCTCAATTTCCTTCGCCTGTCAAGCGAGTCTAATTGGAGATTTGTTGCCTTCTTTGCATGAGATGAAGCGAGCTCTATTTGCATATAGACACGGAAATGAATCAACGATTAGGGAGATGAGGGACGAAAGGAGGAGGAGATGGGGGTGAAAAGAGGAAGGATACGGTAGATATTACGGGAGTGTCAGATCTTATCAGTGATTGAAATTGTCAAAATGAAGACGGATCCTTCTTCCAGATGCATCTTCTACCTCTCACTGTGCTATCTGTGCTACTCTCTTCCCTTCCTCGTCGTGGGATTGGATCCGAAGCTGCAGCCAGCATGCAGTCAGATGAATCCCCATTCGGTGAGTAGGAAGGGGATGAATCCGGTAGGAGTAGTGCTTCGGTAGGAGGATTTGGGCGAAGAAAGTGGTCAAGAAGTGATTGGTGGTCAGCTTTCTAGCCATAAAAATATTATTCTGACATAAGCTCGCGACTTGAACAAGCGAGTGTTATGCTTCGGGTGTAAAGTTTACGTGGAGAGAATGACCGGGAATAGTCGTCACCATTTGTCTCTTGGAAAATTAAATAAATCATCACAAATTATGATGCACAATTGTTTAGTTATTTATTCCTACTATGTCTTGAATTGAATATTTTGCAATTCCTTAATCTTTCTCTTGCAGCCCTCCCATCTGTCGCTCGGTCACATGGACTCGTCCCTGTGCACTCTCTCCTTCTTCCTCACTTACTACTTCTCCATGGCTGCCGCCCTCTGGTGGTTCATGTTCGCATTCACGTGGTCAGTCAAAAGGAGGGTGATGGACCACTGGTGGTTGGAGGAGGAATCGGGAAAATTGGCGTTGCGAGGATGACTTTAGTGAAAATGAGAAGGATCTGATTTTGGAGAGTGAAGCTGAAGTAGGAAAATACCATGGCGAGTCGAGGAAGCAGACACACGTTGTAATGCGGATGGGAAGGAAAATCACAATTTTCTCTTCACATCTTGCTAATAAAATGTACACGATCTGGGGAGAATACTGCGATTTTATTATGTGATAGTTCTAAATAACCTCGCTTGCTGAGGTTGCGGGATTAGGTAGTAAGAAGTGAGAGATGCGGCACAGCGTGTCAGAGAGGGCGAACCCCTTTGTTCTCCGCGTCCGAGCGCTGTTCATGAACATTCGAAGACAATTTTTATATGAACCCTATGAAGCATACCCCATATCTCACTGATAAATGACAAATACGCAAATTTGAAATATCAGAGCTTTCAAGTACCGAGTGGACAGGCATGGCTCATGAGCATGGTCGATCAAATCAACATTTGAAAATTTACGATAATGCAATTCAATTTGATGGTAAATCGTTGAATATCTCCGAGGCCGTTAATGGAAACCCCCACACCATTAAAACTTTTAGAATGCTCAGGATGTTTTCCAAAAAGTAAATTCAGCCGATTTTTAATTTTTTTAACTTATATTCGAGAAAAGTCGAAATAAAGGATCTTTTCAGCAGCTTTCTCGAATATGAACAAAAAATTCAAAATTCGGCTGAATTTACTTTCTTGGGTATTTCATGAGCATTCTAAAAGTTTTATAGGTGTGGGGGTTTCCATTAAAGACGATGGACTTATTCAAGGGGTTCTCAATGAAAAGAAATCTCACACAATGATCATTCTCATCGAATGAATTGGTTCTGTTTCAAAGAAACCATTTGTCAGAACTAGTCATTTTTCTGTAGAAGCAATTGAAACTCAACGCAGTTGTTCTATTTCACACAAATCGCTCTCTCATTCCGCCGCATTCCGTCTCTAGAGACCGCGCGGATCGGCCGAGAGAGGCGAGAATGAGAGGGAGGGGAAAGAGAGACACGCATTGGCCTCGGACGCAATAATTGAATTACATCCTCCCTCTGACACGCTGTGTGCGGGGGTTCGTTTGGAACTTTGCATTCGTTCTTTAATAACACTTTCTATGTTCCATTTCTGCAGGTACCTCTCGGCGACTCGCAAGTGGGTGCCCGAGTCCCTCGAGGCATCATCGGTCAAAGTGCACGTCGTCGCATGGTTCGGCCCCGTGATTGCAGTCATCGTCGTCCTGATGACCCATTCGGTGAGTGAGAGAGGATGGAGAGCAGTTGTGATTCCTTCAATCGTTTTGAATCTTAACTAATATTTTTATCCGTTTATGCTTCTAAATGACTTATAGATGCTCTACAGGTTGATTCATCCGAGCTGACGGGTCTGTGTGGAGTGGGCAACACGAACAGAGTCGCCCTACTCTTCTACTCCTTCCTACCACGAGCTGTCATCGGTGAGATTACTGTAGATTTATAGAGTACGGTAGTCTGAACATTGCAAAATTACGGTAGTGGAAAAAGGATACGGTATCTCGAGCTAATGAACAATCGATCGCAGGTTGCGTTGCGACTCTCTTCCTTCTTACTGGAATCACATCGATGTGCAGAGAAAGGAACAATTTCAAGGATAGAGTCAGTTTATTTTGTTATTTGCGGCTGTAAAATTGAATAGAACAAGACAAAGAGACTAGTAGTCACCTAGCGAGAATAGATTGTTTTCCCACTGGGATTCGTCCTGTTTTGGTGTAGGTCTGAAAGGAGACTGGAAGGAGAGGAAATCGAATTAGAGAAGGAAGAAACGTACTACTAATTGGTCCTTTGTGCGAGCAAGCTATCCATTTTGCATCGGATCTTAGCCTCTGGTCTCTCTCTTCTCTTTCTTTTGAAGAAAATGGAGAAAAGGGACTGACTCTCCGTCTTTCCTCTCATCGCCAATAGAAATAGCTCCCCTGAGGGATCGAAGAGTATGGGGTTGGAGGGAGAGGAAGAATAGAATTCGGGATGTACTTTTCGAATGGTAAAATTAGTAATTAGCTTATGATGAAGACTGGGATTCAAGTATGGGAAAAAACGAGATCGTTATCCCTCTTTGATTGATCTTCCATCAAAGAAATTAAAACTAAAAAAATTCATTACTTTAAAACTAAAGAAATATTGCATGGGTATTTCGATGCTAAAATTAATTTTAAATTAATTCAGTGAGGCCCATTAAACGTTCGTTTGCAGGGCACGGACACGTCTAAACTGGACAAGTTGATGCTGAAGACGTGTCTCTTCCTCGTCGTATACGTCGTCCTCTGGTTGGCCACCCTCGCTGCTGATCTCTACCACTACGCACAATTGCAGGTGAGGGGAGGGGGATGGGAGACGAGATGGGGAATGCTTTAATTATTAAAATGTAATGGTCGTTCATTGTTTCTCGAGTTTAATTTGTGGACTGGTTGCACATTGAGCCAATCATTTGCATCCCTTTTTGAGCAATAAAATCAAACCAAATGAATGTCTAATGCATCCCCTGCTGCAGGCGTGGCAGGACGTGACGGTGGGATGCAAGCAGTCTGCCTCCACGTGTCTCCCCGCCCCGCCCCGACCCAATGGAGACATCTATCTCATGCAGGTGAGTGGAGGTTGCATGCGGGAGGCATAGGAAGGGGCAACGGATGGAGGCAGTGGGTGAGGATCCCGCAATCCAAAAATAACAATAAATGGGCTCATTGTAGGTGCTGGCCCCTCTGTTCGCCTTCATCGGTCCCTTCATCTGGTCATTCTCCCTCAAGACTTTCGTCTCCTTCAAACGACGAATCTGCTGTTGTATCTGGCATCCCGCCCAATCGAAGACGCCTTCCCGACCACTTCTCGATGCATCGGGTACGGGGGACGGTAGGGGGGAGAAGAGTGCGATAGTATCAGCTAATTACGGTATATCGATTGCAGGGTCGGGTATGGGAGTGCCGGGTATTCCCCTCCCTCAGCCTCCAGCTCCTCGCCATCAACATCAATACGTGCCTCTGTCCACATCCAGTCAACCTCGATGGCAGCAGCACAATCAGCACAACCATGTCTGATTATTGATTCATTCATTATCCATTTATTGTTTGATCTACCGTCCGGGTCTCCCCTCACACTCATAACACTCGCTCCGTTGTATATCCATTCCTCAATATTTTGTTTAGTAGTTTCGCACTCACTTTCATATTTTGCTACACAAGAACTAGTGTACGGGTTAGGATTGATGTTGCTCGATGTTTGCAAGAAGTTGTTTTGACAGTCAGCGCTTTTGAAGCGGGTGAATGCTCTGGCTATAATAGTCTCTCACATACAAACTCATTTATCTCACTATCTCACCCTAACCTGCAATTGTATCGATATGATCGATTATTTTTGGGAAATCGTTGCCAGATGTTTGTCTTATTTTTTTTATTGTGAACTACCGAATACTGTAGCAGCGAATACCATGACTGAATAATAAAGTTGTTTATGCCTTTATGGTTATTGTCCGAGTGGCCAATGAACTGAACATAATTGCAATTGTTGAGCAAAAAAATGGAAAGAAAGATCTCAAATATTTGATGTAACATGTGACCTAAGAAATAAGAGGTGACACACATGAACTTTGCGCGCGAAACATTGCCATTCGAACGTGACAGAGTCGCTTAACGAAGTTTTATCGATCGCGATGTGTTCTTTGTTTCAGTTTTATCGACTATTTAAATTTCGTTTACCTCATCAAATTGACAATGTGTTTCAGAAACTGACAGAGCAGCTCTGATAGCATGTCCGACGACGCTGCTAGACATTTGTGAGTGATTACGGCAGTTTCCAATTTGTACTTCTCGTACGTTCTTCGGTTTAGAATCTAAACTTTAGATCCTTTAATTGTTGTTGAATCACATTTCTATTTACTTACAGAGCCGATGCTGAACAGTACTGGGGCAGATTTGACGAAAGGGTCAAGGACCAAGTAGACTCGGTAATAAATTCTGTTCGCAACTTTCGTGAATGTTCCTATTCAGTACCTCAATGTCGGCCCGGCCTTCAACCAGAAGTCTTTCAATCGGTATATGCTCAAGTTGAGCAAGAGATTCGGAGTGGATATGAGTGAGTTCTATTGTGTAGTATGCTGTAGATTGTATTTTTCTCGGTCCAGTTGGAGATAGGCTGTATTTATAAGTTTTTCATTCTAGTTCTATGAAAAGTTTTTTCTAGAATTATCAAACGAATTCGCATCATTTCAGGCGAAACTGATATCGAGACGACGCGAGGAGTTCTCACTGAGAATATAAAGAAAGACGCGAGCAAGTCTTTGGATGACATGGCAAAGGACATGAAATTCGTGTATGTTGAAATGAGAATCTTTATCATCTAACCATGAAAACATTTGCATATATTCTGGGAAGAGCTATGTTTTTTTTCTTGTTAGCGGTCTTGATCTTCTGATTTCAGTGAGAAATTCGCCGAGCTCACTGCACTCGCAGGCAACTCGCCAGACGATAATGAAAATGCGATTAGAAACACGCAGGTTTGTATCTTACTGTTTGTTATTCTTCTGTTTATCGGCAGATGCTTTGCATCAAGTAGATCGGGAATTCGGTAAACTTTTCTTCTTACTCGGCCATAGCACCTAGATCTAACAAGTCTATTTGCTTTCGTTCAGAATGCCCAAATGGATATGGAGATGTACAAGATGGAACCGACAGAAAATTACGCCAAATTGCTCGACGATATCGCCATTTGTCACGAGGATGTCTGTGAGGTAAGAGAAAACAAACGTCTCACTGAAATTATGATTGTTATCTGAAGATTATAACATTGAAGTGTATCTTGAGTACTGATTTATTCCGTTTTAGGGATATGAGGAGGAGCTGGTGGGCATGGTGGAGGAAATGACAGAGCTGCGAAATTGGATCAATAAGGAGATTGAGAGGAAGAGCAGTGAGAAGAGGAATGCACACTCGGTGAGACAATGGAAAATGAGCGGTCGACTCATTAGTAGAATGTATTTTTGATACAGGAGGATCAGGTGCTATTATCTAACATGGATATTAGGCTGTACTGAGTGGAATATGAAGCACAAGACTAATTAGTGACTCATTCGTCACATTCGTGACATGCTCGGAACGAATAAGCGTATATTCACCCTATTGACCGCTCTTATTTTCAGGAAGGCAATATTCGTCGTGCAGTTCCCCGTCGTCGTTCATCAGTGGGAATGAGCAATGTGAGCAGACGATCTATCGATCCCAATCTGTGAGAGAAGAGATGATGATTATTATGATACCACCCTCTTTATTTGTACACATTACATCGCATGAACTACTTTTACTAAAATTGATGATTTATTGTTCATTACAAGACATGCAATCATAGTTTCGGTTTAGAATCATTTGATGAGAGTAGGAACTCGTCGATATGACGATTGACAAGTTCAGGGCAGTCCTGTTGAACCCAATGAGATGCTCCAGGAATGTAGTGGAGCGTAGCATCATCACACCACTAAACGTCGGGGTTGTTTGAGTTGAATATTTGAGATAGATACCTCCACAGTTATAGTAGCTGCTTCCTTCACAAGGAATGCGTCCTCTTCACCACACAGAATCAGAGTTCTCGGTCTACATTTCTCCCTGATCTTCCCTTTCGAAGGATATTGATACACGCATCGGTAATAGTTGATGGCACTCTTCAGACAGTCTGAACAAAGTCGGCTGATCTCGCAACGCTAAGTGTTTCTATACCTGGTTTACTGAATGTGCACTTCCAAGCTTCCATATCCTCTTCTGTGAAATTCTCCTTGTTTCGTAGTCCAGCCTTCTCTCCCCAGAACATTTTCTCGAGCATCTATGACGAATAGAGATTGAATGAAGTGTATATATACATCGTACCAGGAAATCATCAGCAGAAACTGCAGCTTCTGGAATGTACGGAGTCTGGAAGAATAGCATGTACCTGTACGAGACACTGAGATTGGGAATGGGTGGAGATATCTCACCAACTGTTCGATCTCTGGCCAGAATTTGTGCTCAGTAGACTGGCGAATGCAGCAGGATGGGGGCAGTTACACATGATTAGTTGATGAACACTCTGGGGATAGAGCAAGACGTGTCTCCAAGCAACGGCTCCTCCCCAATCGTGGGCCATCACTGTGGCATTCTCGTAGCCTGAGATGAATACGGTACTACAGTTTCAGAAGATATCGATTTACCCAATCCGTGAATGAGCTCTTCTAAATCTTGTGCCAAGGCGAGTACACTGTAGTCAGAGACTTTCGATGGCTTCGAAGTATCTCCGTAACCACGTTGATCTATTGCCACCACTCTGAAGTAAGGCGTCAAGAATATATATAGAAGATTCTTCTTTACCTGAATCTATCCTTCAAATGGTCGATTTGGAATCTCCAAGAGTACCAAAACTCGGGGTAGCCATGCACCATCACCATTAGAGGAGCAGATGGATCTCCTGAGATTGGAATGAATCAGGGTTGAGAGAAGGAATTCAGAATGCAACCTGCTTCAACATAGTGCATGTTGATTCCAGATGGAAGAAGGATGTACTTGTGATTGTAATTATCGATTAGTTTCCTAATAGGAAGGATCAGTATTTGATGAGAATGGGATGATGGAATATTCACCTTGGCATTTCTCTCTGCTTGAGTCTCAATGCAGTTCCTCCTGTTCTCGTCAATCTCCATAATAAATACAACGAAGCAAGCGACGAATAATAGTACTGGGCGAGTTTAAGGGAGAGAGAAGTAACGAATCGAGTGAGAAACCCTGGCATCCTTACCCGACCACGCTACTAATCAATCTCTCGCCACTCTTGACTATCTCTGTGACTACAAAGTACAGTGTGCGTACAGAGAGAGAAAGGGAGAGGGAGAGTGTTTATTGAGATGTTTACTAGCACATGGAAAATGGAAGACTACATTAGAGACAGTTTCTTGAAGGATCCAATTTTAGCATCATCTTTCCTCCTGAATCAATATCGTTTCCGTGTTTCATTCGCCAGATATGCAGAGAATAATAAGCAGCCATTTATTAACAAGAATTAGTTATTATATTACAACAGATTACAGACAACTCTTCTACTCCATTATCTCGTATGCACGAAGAAGTGTGATTTGGAATGAAACCCCGTTGCGAATCGAGTGCAAACTCCACCGCATTCTAAACACGCAAACAAATAAATATTGTATTTACAACATCTGAACACGATACTATCTCTAGCTCTAACAATTCTCAGTCATGTCCCATATATTGGCGTAGTTTGATCACAAGTAAAATGAGGCAGCTAGTAATCCAAGGCACAAATCCCATTGGCACAGTGCGAGGGGCGGCTACCGTAATCGTGACTACCGTACCCTCTCTAACTATGGATTAGACATAAGAGTGGAGGGAAGCGATAGCTCGTGCAGTCGCCACTCTCACTGAGACATCTTCGACGTCCTTGAGGAGAAGAACCAGCCCTGCAATCGATAGATGATCACTTTGACATCTTCAAATTCAATACAACGTGATCAATAGTACCTCCGAAGATGATATCTCTGGATATGGTGGATCGTATCTGTGGAGTGAGTGAATCAAGCAGATGACCAGTCAACTGAGCTGACCCAGCACGAATTCGAGACTGAGAACTCTGCAATATTATTTTTAAAATATTAATTAAAATTTGCAAACGAACACATTACACAATAATCTGAATGACAATTTCTTTATTTTCTAGGTTGATGTGGAGTGTTGGAGGAATATCATTCCTAACCTGGGGCATACTCTTATGATAACACTCCGAAGCTTGAACGCAACTGGCTACAAAAAATTGCAACGTCAACTGCGCAGTCCCTCTTTCTCGAATCCCACTTCCTCTCACCTTGAAGTAATTGCTGGTAGTGAGTGCGTATCCATTGACTCGATCGGGGAAGCACGAAGTGAGAGCCATCGCCGTCTCTCGAAGGAAGAGACCGTAGTTGGAACAAGAGAAGGAATCGGGAGAGGAGGCAGACGGAGTGAGATGCACCTGACAAGAGGAGAGATATTCATGGCTGAGAAGCATCGTTATCTGACATTCGCGTGAACTACATCAATATTCTTTCCTTCCTAAGGAACGCACAGTAGAAGACTAGTTTCACCCACGAACCAAATCCACTCCGTGTCCAACTTTCTCAATAGATTTCCATCAATCCACCAACCCCCTTCCTCACCCTAGCCAATCCCTCCACCAGCTCATTCCCGAAGATGGGCGCACACTTGGCCATGCACGAGGTGCACGCCTGAAATTAGAGACGATTATACCGTAATCTGAGAAACCGTAGCCTCATCACAGAGCCCTGCCCTGCTCGATGAAACTCCTCCCCTTACCTTTCTAACTTCCTCGTCCTCCTCATTCATATGCAGCAGGATAATGACGATGTTGGCGTGTAGATGCTGCAGGAAATCGACCTAAATAGAGGAGAGGTGGATAATATTTAATATTTCACCTCCAGTATCGGGGTTAGGTCATACAAACTAGTACAAACTGACAGCACTACTGAACTTCTTCGACTCTGAAATCTTAGAACTGGATCATGCCCTCACCTGTTCGACGTGTCCGACCCTCGCAGCCATCTCCCCGAAGAGACGGAAGGCCGCTGCACGGAGGAACGACGACTCCTTAAATCACATTTTAATCGATTTAGTTTTGTTTTAACGATATCAAAAGAATCAACAAGAACCCAATCACCCCGTGCTCTTATCTCCACACCAAAGAACCAAACCACCTAGTTTCCATAACTCAAAGTAATGCTCGGAATCACTCACCTTATCGAAGCACGGTCTCACTTTCAGTAGAACTTGAGGGAGGATAGCCCTCAATTGGGTATCCGATGCATTCCCGATCAGTTTGTTGAGAGCGACGATCGATTCTGTCGCCACCTAGAGGAGGGTTATTGTAGAGTACCGTAATCAGCAGATCCCCAGTCAGTTCTCGATCGCCCTTCTCTCCTCCTACCGTACCTCATCCTTTCGATCTCCCACATCGTCGAGTCCAGCCATGGCTGCATCCACACAGACGGAGGCGTAGCGAGTCGCCCGATCAGCCAGCTCGCCCATTCCACGGATCGATAACTGGAAGGAGAAGGTAGAACTACTGATAGGACAGGCTATGCTCATTTTTCTTTGTCCATATAATATAGGGAGAACATTTAATCTGATTATCTTTAGACCTGAATTCTTTTCAAGTAATAACTCAGTTTCCAATTGGCAGCCCCTCCCTCTCCCTCTGTCTCTCTCTGCTCTCTCCTCTCCCCACACTCTCTCGTCTGACCTCTTCCCTTCCCTCGCCCCCTCTCCGCTCCCTCTTCCTTCCCAGTTGCACGGCTCCTCCCGATCTCCTCCCCGTCACTACTCGTTGACCAATCGACTGCTCGTCTCTCTTCCCATTCATGGAACCCTCTCCTTCCTCTCAGCCAGGGTACAACCCGGAAGCAATTCCCGATGGATTGCCGCCTGGTATGTTCTTCCCTTTTTCTTCCTTCTTTGTCCACTTCTTAAACTAGCGTCCTCGCTCGTCCTTCCATACTCAGTTCAATCTCTCCTCTACCAGGCATGCCTCCTTCTTCCTCGCCCATCCACAACTCCGATCCACACGAAATGAGGACTGTCGGCAATGAGGTTAGTTCGACGATATTTTCCCGTTTCCACATTAGTTCATCGTGACCAGACTGAACTTGAAATGTACCAAAAGGCAAATGAACGCCGTCCCATTGGCCTCTCGTAACTGCATCGTATTCCAGAACGATCCTCCCCCGTCGTCCATCTCCGCTTCAGACAAGTCCATTCCCATCGTCTCTCCATCTACAGAAGGAACAACCGATTCGATTGCCAGTCCCTCAACCATTCGTGCCAGGAAGAGAGTAAGGAGGAAGAAAGATGAAGAGAAGGAAGAGGTGGTCAGTGATTTCCCTCTCTTTGAGCACTGTTCATCAGCGGATCCCTTAATCTATTTTAATTAGCCAATCAATGTGTTCATCTAGAATCCGTCCATCCCTCATAAAGTACCTGCCGTTCATCGGTCTACCGAAGTGTGCAAAGTGAGTCCTTCTTGCTCTAGTTCTATGCTTACCGTACCTCGTCACTGGATTACCTTCGCGTCTAATCTACAGTCTTCTCCTTCTTTTCACAGGTCAATGGCCATCTCTCATTCATGCCTTCGAATACACCATACTCCGTGACAAGAGATGAGATCCTCCGTCGCATATCTCTACCCGAGGGATTCTATCAAAGTCACATTTCAAGACTGCTCAAGAAGTACCGTAATCCTTCTACTACTTTTCCCTTTTCCTCTGGCTACTGTATCCCCATGAGTACACCGTATCTATCCAATCGATCGATAAACCGATACTCTACTCTTTCAGGGGGAAGACGAAAGATGCGAGAAAGAAGCTACAAGAGCTTCTGGATATCCACAATCTCTCTTTCCCTGACGACAACAAAGTGAACCGCAAACGAGTCCCATTCACTGTAATGTCTGGCTTCCTCGAAGGTACCGTATCCCCATACTCTGCTAGCGTACCCATAATCGATTACCGTAACCAACTCTCCCCGTTGCAGGAGAGGCAATGCAGTTCGCATCGGATCACAAATCTCTGATCAATATTCACTTTCCCACCACTCCTCTCGCTCGTCTAATCATTCGAGATTTAACTGATTCCGATCACTTGGCTAAGGTTGTCGCAATGGTCAAGGATGCACGGTAAGTTCCCTCCATCTACCGTACTCCCTTCTTACCGTAACCCATCTCTACCTACCGTACTTCTCCCTTATAGATCAGTAATGGTCGAGCTTACGGCAGTGCTCTCAGAGTGGACGAAAGATGGATGGGAGAAAGGGATGGACTCCATTCTTGCTTCTCCTCTCAAACAATTCTCCCTACTCATGTATTGGGAATTGAGGAGTGTCTCACCATGACATCTCTCTTCTCTCAACTCATTGAAACACTCGATGAGGAGTGCTCAGATCACATTAGAAGACTGAAAAAAGCCCTCGCAGTCAACCCGCACGCTTGGTCCTACACAAAGAAGGAGGTACCGAACCATATGTCAGATCTCGGTAGATTGCAGTAATTCTATTTCAGTTCCCTACCAATCTCGAGCAGCCGGAGATTCCAAATCCATATCCTGATATGAATGTTCCTGATATGGAAGAAGAAGGCCTTACATCGGGCAGTTTCGCCGAGGTACCGTAACCTCCTACACTACAGTATCCCTCCAGCTATCGTATCCCTATTGCAGATCGATGGTCGTCTGGCTATGGTCCCGAAGAAGTACAATATCACGGTGGCTGAGATGTATCGTCGTATGCGCCTTCCCGAATTACTCAATCTCTCCACACTCGTAAGCTTGCTCAGAAGGTCAGCACCTACCCAACCCATCGACTACCGTATTTGGCTTTCATTGCCATAACCGGAACCACACAATATCCATCTAATGAATCAATATTCAGAGGCAAGGTTAATGACAGTGTCCAGAATCTGAAAGAAGAACTCGCCAATCATTGCATCAAAATTAAGCATAGGCAACGGAATGAACTCGGTGTTACTGCATTCACTGCACTCTCTGAGGGTAAGATACCGTCCCATCCGGATACCGTGATCTTGCACAATATATCCAATACCGTACTCCTCTTTCCTGATTCAGGCGAAGGACTCTCACTCGCAAAGGACATGGACGAAGAGATCAATCGGACCTTTCCCTTCCGCGAGCTCATTGAAGCCCTCTGCAAACCCGCTCACTACTCCACTCCTAAGGCATTCGAAGTGCGAAAGAGAGCATTCCAGGCTGCCAGGTATACCGTTCTATTGTCCTATTGTATTCCTGCAAACATTTACCCCTAGAACAGCGCACCAACGTCTTACAGTACTTCTCTACAAACTATATCCCTCTTACCCTAACCCTTCCCTCTCTTTCAGTTCGGTCGCCCTTATGCTCAGGGATCTCGTGCTGAAGTTACGACTGCCTGTGGCGGACCGATTTCCGAACAGACAGGACCCTCGTGCATACATCATCCTCAACTACTGCAGCGTCACCCATGGATACGGCCCCGATGCTGTCAGTGGTTACTGTATTATTGATTAGCGTAGATAATATCATTACCGTACTCCGCACAAGTTACCATACACGTTACTTCCAGGTTTGCTCGTGGCTCTCCTCCTTCCGCAAGTTATTCGACGAAGCGGGTGAATTGATACACGAAGCGCGCGACAAGCAAAGCAATGAGAAGAGTACCCCATGAATTGGCGCCCCGTGAAGCTAATATAGCCTCCCCCCCCCTCCTAGAGACATCCTAATGTTGAAAAAAAAGTTTGAATTTTTGGTTTACCTTCGGTTTTCACTGATATCCTACTCCGTTATATCGACCTATTCACCTATGCCCATAATAATTCTAATATCCATAACTATTTCAACGATATTTGCAATGGTTAACTGGTTTGAACGACTTTTCAAGTGATTGAATAAATCTCGAGTCCACAAGACTACCGTATTCAAGCCTCTGTGCTCCTTCTCTCTCGACATGATCAGATCCGCAGCTCTTCCCTCCCTTTCTGTCTCCCTATGTCCCTCTCTGCTCTCTCCCCTCGCCACACTCTCTCGTCTGACCCCTTCCCTCGCTCTCCCCCCTCCCTCTTCCTGCTCTCCCTCCGTCTTTCCGATCTCCTCCCCGTCTCTACTCGTTGACCAATCGACTGTTCGTCTCTCGTCTCTCTTCTTATTCATGGAACCTTCTCCTTTCTTCGAACCATGGATCAACTCGACAACAACTCCCGATGGATGGCCGACTGGTATGTTCTTTCCGCGTATTTATCACCTCCTAGATCACCAAAGTCGCTCAAATAGTATCCCACCATAGCCTGAGACCTCCCCCCTCCCTCTATCTCACCAAATCTCTTCCCTCCTCAGGCATGGCTCTCCCGTGGCCTATCTACCCTCCTCCCCTTCCCTTCTCTAACTTCGAGATGCAGCCAATGCAGCAGCTGCAGCAGTCGGAGCTGGCCGATCTGCAGCCAATGCAGATCCCTCTGTCTCCACAACCTTCTTCCTCCCTCATCCACTACTACGACGACCCACACGGAATGATCACTGTCGGTAATGAGGTTAGTCAGAAGATAACGTTTCACTCCCTACTCATTAGTCCAAAACCTCCATCACTCTTCCTATAGGATACTAAACACACCATATTTGGACTGGTCCCAACCATAGATCCATATTAACCATACCGTACTCCAGAATGCTCCGCCCCCTTCGTCCTTCCCCTCTTCCGATAACTCCTTCTACGATGTGTTGAAGATGGTCAAGGAATACGATGTAAGTAATGTACTCAGTTCTCGATTCCTCTACCGTATCTTCTTCCTTTCAGTCTTCGACGCTCTTCCCCGTCTCCTCTGGTCTCTATCCGTGCAATGGAGAGTCCACTCCTCATCTCTCTTCGACAGTCGATGGAAGGGAGGAATCCTTCCCTTTCCCTTCTTCTTCTCCCATCGAAGCACCAAAGAAGAGAGGAAGACCGAGGGGAAAGAAGAGGAAGAAGGCTGGAGGAGATGATGGCGATGAGGTCAGTACCGTACTCTTATCGATCCACTTACCGTATCTCCTCCCTTTCAGTCGTCGATCACCTGTCCCTCCTCTTTCACTCATCGTCCATTCAACGACAAGTCGAATCCCATCGTCTCTTCATCTTCAGAAGCAGCAATCGATTGGCTTGATATTCCCTCCTCTTCCTCAATCGTTCCTCCCATGAGGAAAAGAAGGAGGAAGGACAACGGAAAGAAGGAAGAGGTGGTGAGTGGCATTCTTTCTCTTTCAACCCCGCCGATTAGTGTTTCATCCCATCTATCAAATCGATAATCTCGTCAGAATCCGTCCATCCCTCACCCAGTCTCTATCGATCGTCGACCTACCACCGAATTCTGCAAAGTGAGGCCTTCTTACAGTATCTCGTCCCACGATTACTGTACATTCTCCTCTTACCGTATCCTTTATCTTCTCAGGCACATGGTCGTCTGTCAATGACTGGCTCAGTGATTGAATACTCCGTGACAACAGATGAGATCGCTCGTCGGATATCTCTACCCGAGGGATTCGCTAGAGACAACATCAAAACGCTGCTCAGAAGGTACCCAACTCTTACCACTACCTACCGTACTCTTGCAACTACCGTACTCTCCCTAGAACTGATGGAACCTTCATACGACTATAGGTCTAGACTATAGTCGACAATAAGACAATCGTACTCCGTCTTTGCATGAGAACATCGTCTCTTCCTAATCGATCGACAAATCAACAATCTTCTCATTCAGGGGCAAAGTGAAAGGGTCTGGAGACGAGCTACAATCCCTTCTGGAAACCCACGGTCTCTCGTTCACAGAGGAGAACAAAGTGAACCGCAGACAAGTCCCACACACTATAATGTCTGGTTTCCTTGAAGGTACCGTAGCCTCTACTCTGTTATTATCGATTACCGTAACCAACTCTCCTCGTTGCAGGAGAGGCAATGAAGTTCTCATCCGACCACAGATCTCTCATCAAAGATCACTTTCCCTTCACTCCTCTCGCTCGTCTAATCATTCGAGATTTCACTGATTCGGAACATTTGGCTAAGGTTGCTGCAATGGTCAAGGATGCACAGTAAGTTCCCTCCATCTACCGTAATCCCTAATTACCGTAATCCATTCCTACCTACCGTACTTCTCCCTTATAGATCAGTAATGGTCGAGCTTACGACAGTGCTCTCAGAGTGGACGAAAGGTGGATGGGAGAAAGGGATGGACTCCATTCTTGCTTCTCCTCTCAAACAATTCTCCCTTACTACTCATGGATTGGGCATTGAGGAGTGTCTCACCATGACATCTCTCTTCTCTCGACTCATTCGAATACTCGATGAGGAGTGCACAGATCACAACAGAAGACTGAAAGAGGCACTCGCAGTCAACCCGCATTCATGTGCTCACACGAACAAGGTACTGTACCCATTCAGTTTACGATCGATCAGCCACTATTACGGTAATTACAGTAGCCCTATTTCAGTTCCCTACCAATCTCGAGCAGCCGGAGCTTCCGACGGGACAGCTACACGTTCCTGATATGGAAGAGCAGGCCAATGCGCCGAGCAGTTTCGATGAGGTACCGTAATCCTCGCTCCTACAGTATCCCACCTTCTGCGTATTATAGATCGAAGGTCGTCTCTCAATGGGCGGTCGCAGTCGCGGCAACCTCATGAGGTACAATATCACGGTAGGAGAGGTCCTTCGTCGATTGCGTCATCCCGAATCACTCACTCTCTCCATACTCGGAAGTCTCCTCAGAAGGTGAGTACCGTATTCATCGATTAACTCACTTTCTGAAACCCCTGGTTAGCCTGCCAATTGTAACAATCAGCAGCACTACCGTATCCCTCGCATCAATCAATAATCTCGTCCAAACACAGGGGCAAGACGAAGGGAAAGACCAACGATCTGCATGCCGAACTCGCCGATAAAGCAATCGATATCAGGTTTTGGAGACGGAAGGAAGCAGATGTTACTGCATTCACTGCACTCTCTGAGGGTAAGTTCCATCTTCAGACTACGATAATCCGTACTTTTACAACCACCGTACTCTCTAGTTCCCTGATTCAGGCGAAGCAATCAAGTTGGCAAAGGACATGGACGATGAGATCGATCTAACCTTTCCCGACCGTCCTCTAATCGAAGCACT
>LS516853.1:117516-216841 GCA_900490845.1 Pristionchus japonicus
GTATCGTATACCAAAGTGTGTTACAGTAACCAGGCATGTTACAGTAACCCAAAATACCGTATCCCGGTTATCGCGAACTGACTTTTTTTTCAAAGTGTGAGATATAAATTTGATCTTTGGTCGGTTGTCTCTACCGTACCCAGACATGCTACCGTAACCCGAGATACCGTAATCCGGGAATCGCGAACTGACTTTTTTTACAAAATGTGTTTTAAAAATCGGTTCTTTGTTCGATCATGGGTTACTCCTCGAATAAAATTTTATTGTATATTTTACAACCCAAAATCGTGGCCGAGGGGCTAAGGCGTCGGTCTTGGAATATGAAGGTCGGTGGTTCGATGCCCGACGGTGCCCGAAACCTTTGCCTTGCTTCGAGAATTGTATGGAAGATACTTCAGAGGATACTGTATGCACATACCGTAACCCAGGTGCGGTGGGTCAACTTCGCTTCCGTGGGGCACATTTTTGACTTTTGACGAAAACAAGCGATTCAGAGCCCGAGGCGGCATTCGTCGAAGTCAAATAATGGTTACTGTGCATTTACTAAGCTTTTTAGACGTTAAGTCAAAAGTGTGTCCCACGGAAGCGAAGTTGACCCACCGCACCTGGGTTACGGTATGTGCATACAGTACCCTCTGAAGTATCTTCCATACAATTCTCGAAGCAAGGCAAAGGTTTCGGGCACCGTCGGGCATCGAACCACCGACCTTCATATTCCAAGACCGACGCCTTAGCCCCTCGGCCACGATTTTGGGTTGTAAAATATACAATAAAATTTTACTCGAGGAGTAACCCATGATCGAACATAGAACCGATTTTTAAAACACATTTTGCAAAAAAAGTCAGTTCGCGATTCCCGGAATACGGTATCTCGGGTTACGGTAGCATGTCTGGGTACGGTAGAGACAACCGACCAAAGATCAAATTTATATCTCACACTTTGAAAAAAAAGTCAGTTCGCGATAACCGGGATACGGTATTTTGGGTTACTGTAACATGCCTGGTTACTGTAACACACTTTGGTATACGATACTTTTGGTCGACCTCCGACACATTTTGGACCATGACCCGGGGTTCATGGTTGCGCAGTGCCCAACATGTTGGGCAGTGCGCAAAAAGGTCACTCGCCGCCAGTCCTGGACACCTATGTTAACCAAGTTCAACACATTAGTGTTGACCTTCCCAGTAGGTCATATCTGCTGAAACCAGTACTCACGAATCCATTCCTTTTTCACAATCAATGATCCCTCACTCCTCACCATCGATAAGCGCCTCCAGATGCTCGATCCTTCTCACAATCGTCTCTGCACTCGTGGCATGGAACCAACCAGCCATCGCCTTGAGCAGCGAGAGAGACTCACGACTGCGTCTGCAACCAACAACTTGTTTCACTAAGCGAGTTGTTTTACACTATGCACTTCGACCAACGCACTCATCCCACCTAGTGCGAATCTGCAATTTTTCTAATAATGTCATGTTTGAATATTTTCAGTCATTAACATACAACTATTGAAGTTTCTCTCTCATTACTTTAGCTGAGCCCACCCACATGAGCCGATGTGATCCTATGTATCTAGGAAGGCTCTGGAAAAAAATTCAATCCAAACCTGGCATAGAATCCGTTGAGCGGGGCATTCGCCTGGCAGACAATGAGACGAGTGAAGACTGCGTAGCTGCCCGCCACTTTCGCTGCAAGTTGAATTATTGTTTTAAAAAAAAAGGCAAAGGACCGATTGATATCCTCACCGACCTCCCCTTCTAAAACATTTTGAAAACTCAGAGCTAACTGCTCCTGGTTCATTGATTTGTAGCTCGAATTAAAAATTACAATGTTTAAAAACGTACGATTATCGAATCCGGTCGTGTAGTCCGTCTTCTTCTCCTCACTCGCATCTCGCTGGAGGACTACTCGGATGCACTAAAACAACGCGTCTATCATTCTGATGAAAACCATCACAATATAATTTTAGTATACAAACAGCACGTATGTGACATATCGTGAAGAGCCTTCACCCAAGAATAAGAAAACGCGATGAAACAGCACTTCACAATACTTCACTTTTACAAGCGTTTTCACTACTTTTCATTTTTTCATCACTACTTTTCATTTTTACAAGGAAAGTTCGCTCAGTAGCAATTATTCCTCTTACTACAGTATTCTCGCACCGTACCTTGCACAGATCGGCCATCACGGGAGTATATCGATCGACGCAGATGAACTCGAACAGGTACGGGAACAGCAACTGCAATAAAGATTTTTTTTCATACAGGTTCCATGGCACCATTGCACATTCCCTCATCCATTTATTTTATTCCCACCACGCTGCGCCCATCAACCAGGTAAACAATTTCACCATTACTCGAGCAAAACAAGCTACAATATTCCTTCCTACAGTAACAGCCTGCAGAGATCAAAGATCAATCACACCTTGGCAGCGGATGGACATGTGGATGCGATGGTGTTGAGTGCCTGTGCAGAGTGAGTCTTCAGCTGGCTCACACTCGCCACGTCAGAGTCGGGACGACGAGTCTGAATGAGATCGTGTTCTACATCACGAGATTTACAAACCTACGATCTATAATTTTCGGAAAAACCAAAATATTTTAAGTTTCACACAACCTTGGTACGACTGCCCTTGTTTCTCGATAGTATCTTTTACCAAATAATCATAATTCGTTAGTGAGTCTCATCGTGTCATCAAACAGTTTCCCTATCATTCCCTCTCCCCTCTATCCTCACCTGTCCCGACTCTCCCTCCACCGTAGCGACCAGATTGCGTACGAGAAAGGCGATGACGTGATCGCCTCCTGTGGGAAGGGAAGGATTACGGTAGGTGGTTACTGATTTTTACTTGTCCTTTCACCGACTAACTAATCATCCAGTTTACCGTTCCACATTTTAACTTATTCCTGACACCATAATCATACTAGTTCGTTGCCCTTGGGCTCTCGAAAGTTGTGGCAAGTTCACAGATCAAAGATCACTCACCATCGGAATCGATGAACGAGTGATCAGCCAATGCGACGCACAGTTGCACCATAGCACGACATACGCGTATCTGAAAATTTAACAAATTGAAGAATTCGGTAAGGTTCGCGTTTCAGGTGCTGCACTTACTCAGTAATTTCGAACCAAGACAATCACGATAGCAGAGTCATACAGGTAAAAACTCTACATACAGTCTCTCACAATTCCGCTTCACGCAGCTTACTTGAGGAAGCTCAAGACAAACAGTACAGAGGATTGCAACAACAAAAACCGCTCACACTCATATTCTGCTCGCTGGCCAGCAGCTTCCTCAGTCCCATCATCACGAGCGATCGCTTGTCGTCCATGTGAGTCGACGCTGCAAGGGGAGCAGATTAAGGTCTGATTCGGAATCTAGTGATAGTCCCAATGCACTTTATTCAAAGAATTACTACAATCAAGCAATTCTCAATGTGAATTCATCACCGTTTCATTGAACTGCTATAGCACCATCAGCACATTTTGAATGATTACACAATAATAAAGCAATGGTAAAGCAATAAACGCACCAGTGGAATTGAGTAGATGTCTGAGTACGTTGATGGCTCCCAACTTCTGGATATCCTGCACACTCTGCATCTTGTGCAGTAGATAGTACACGATGCGATCCGCGTATCGAGACGCTGCGAAGAAGGGAGGATAGGAAATTATTTCATACCAACCGGGCGTTGATCGAAACGTCACAGAGATACGCGATCAAGAAGCCACGGTGAAACTCCAACATTTCTTGCTCTTTTTTGTTTAATGAGATCGGGAGAACCCAATACTCACCAGCGACATGGAAGCATCTGAATGCTTCCGAGTGATTCTTGATCGCTAACGCATTCGGAGAGGCCGAGACGTCGTCCGCGTCTGATATTGAGTAAAATTTGAATTTATGCAAAGAGGTCATTACGAGAGCACGATCCTTGAACGAAGATTGTTCATCTAAGAAGAGAGTAGTGCACTTCCCCTTTGTTTTTTCTTTAAAGTTATTGAAACGGCTATTTGCAATCCACCACTTTCTTCGCATCCCTATCACTAATCTTCACCCACTGCATCATCAACTCACCGAGACACGCGTGCGGGAAGAGGGCATTCAGCAGATCATCCACGTACGCATCCAGAGGAGTTGCTGCCTGATTGTGGGATCATTATCTTATCTTCCAAATTAGCTGGCCGATATTTGCAAAACCGAATAATGACAAATAAATACCTCATCCATGCAGATAGACTCGAGAATGCGGCAGATGCCCTGGAATAAATATGAAGATTTTTTAAAGCAGCGAAATGTATACGCATTGTCCATAACTGAAAAGTTGCAATCTCATCATCACGCGAAACCCGAATGATCCAGAACCCCAATATACCGTACCTGAGTGATGAGATGGTACTGGTCGGGGAGGGCCTTCTTGTACAGACCGAGCACCGTCGTCACCAGACGCTTCATCTCGTCTGTCACCTGGAAGAGTTTTAGTTCATGAGAGCTGTCAGATGAGAACTAATTATCTTACTACGCCCCACTCAATAAAAGACACACCAGTGAAACGCGTATGCGCAATTTTCTTTTTCGAGTTCCTAGACTTTCTGATGTTTCACCGTTCCTATTAACACCGTAGTCGATCAATACTATGATTGCTATCAGACATGAACTATCCTCTCAACCTCCCTCACCTTCTGTCTGCTCATAATGGTGCACAGCTCGCCCACGCACTCCGCCGCCTCTGCTCGAACCTGCAAGTGGGAGAGAATGATGACGTTGCGAGATTATATTCTCGTATTGAGCCAATGTTCCGGCTAGTTTTAAATAATCCAATAAGAAATTATATTTTTTTAAAGGAAAAGTCACAAACATCGTCCTCACAGGATACATCACTCTCATACCTCCCTCCTGCAGCCCATAACCACCATGAATTTCCTGTCACTTCACCTCCAGTCATTTCATCCTCCCATCAACCAACCTTCAGATCCTTGGCAGTCATCCATCCGACGATGACATCGAATGCAGCCTCTGCCTGATCAGAGTAAGTGAAGCGAGAGACGATCTCTTCGTGTTCGAGGCCTGCACAGGAACAACTTCAATTTGTTTTAATGTTAGTTGCTGAGAAAATATGGAATGATCAGCAAGAGTTGAACCATGGCAGGCATGATTGCGCTATGAAGCATTAATTGAACATTCGAGAAAGAGGAGAGGGAAAAATTCTGGACCGCTTTGGATCTCGAATATTCGCACGATGAAAATTCACTGAAAGAGTGGATAACTTACACTCATGTCCATTCTCCTCTCCATCCTCTTCCTCCTCATCTTCTTCTCCACTCAATTTGCTCTTTCCACTCTCACATTCTCGAATCGATTCGCAGAAGGCACAGATAGCACGAGCCCATGCACATCTGTTATGAAATATTGACATTTATCATCATCAAAAATTTATAACTGGTACATGATGCAGCAGTGCCACTACAAAATGCATGATATGCACACGCCGGTTTGATACCATCAACCCTTGTCAGCAGGATCAAAAAATGCTCTCAACCGTATCGTGCGTTTCGAATGCTCAGCTTTGACAATGCTGTGTTTAGCGGCTCCCTTACGAACGGTGCCGATCGGAACACAATAATCGACTTGCGATGCGCTTCTTTTAAATTATTTTGTTGTTTCGTTCCAGCCCATTTAGAGGCGTAGAATCCAGTTATAGCCGATTAAAATTAAATTATATAAACTTCGGCAAACGTGCGAAAACCCGAGTGAAAGTGAAAGGGGGCGTGGCTTGGCATCAAGCCAACGGTAGGAAAGAGTCGTGCACTAGCGGAACCGATTATATTCTTACGATACCTGGATGCTTCCGTCTTGATATGCGGCAGCAGTGGAACAGCGCGTGAGAAGATATCAGTGAGGAAGGGAACGAATCCGAAAGCTGCAATGAGGTACGATAATCTATAGGAGACGTGGAGAAATGATTTCACGAAAAAAACCAGAAATCGTCAACTGCCCACCATTATGCTGCGCGACAGCTCCGAACGTCGCAACGATGTTCTTGTGAGGGCCAGTCGTGAGACCTGCAGAGAGGAATTTCATAGAAGTCACATTTCAGTTCCACACTCAATCTATGAACTCGATCGAATGAACGTATACAATCACACTTGAAATTCATGACCTGAATCCCGCCTCCAATTATCAAAACTTAAGAACTTTACAAGAAATCACTGTTATCAACATTTGACCCTTCGAATCTCTGCCTCATCACATCATCATATCCTTGTTAACTGCTATCTCACGATTTTTTTCTAAACTTTTCTTTCAAAAATAAAATTACAACAGACCAGGCGGGAACTTCTGCAGCAGTGCATCCAACACGAAGACGGCGAATTTATTGGAGGAGGCCACTCTCACCAGCAACTCCTGAGCTGCATCCGACCATTCCGACTCTGAGTCCTGCACGGAAGGAGATTATTGATCTACTATCTTATCAACATAGAATTTGGGAGAGATCGATTGAATAATGGAGAGAGCCCAAATATCGAGCCAAGAACCTTTGATCTACCTCCACCAAGAGCCAATTTTGCCTTGATCTACCCCGATAACTGCGGTATAATGCGGCTAACCTTAGCGAGTGTCATCTCCTGCGTCGCGAGATTGATTATGAGCAGAAGAAGTTGCTCATCCAGAGTCTCGAGCACCTGGAAACTCGAGATTTAGGGGTAGATCAACGAGAAAGATTACTGTAATTGTAGGAAAATAAGTACAACCCGATTAATTTTACCTTCTGATTATTGGCGACAGAGCACATGCAACGGATGATGAAGGCTCGACTGCTTGCGGACAACTGAAAAAAATTGTTGAATGAAACAATGACAATGGAAATTATGATTGTGTTACCTTCGGGTTTTTGAGCAAGAAGGCATGAGAGGAACTGAGTAGAATCGATGGCTGATGGATGGACAGCGACGTCATCGAATCTTGTACCTAGAAAGCATAATTCTGGACAATAATAAGCGTTGATCTACCTCTGTTCGAACCGCATCACAGCCAGGCAACGATGAGACACAATCCAGCAGCGATGTCACAAGGTCTGCAAAGTAAAAGTGAAACATTTTGCTCTGAAGATGTGTTCCAAAACCTCCAATAGAAATTAATCACCTTTCCGACGCGTGTCTATGGCGAAATACAGAAGTTAATGTCACGAGAACGGAAAATAAACACGAACGAAGAGCTTTCCAAGCATACCTTCTAGATTTTGGACGACCATACTTGATCCAGTGCATACAGAGATCAAGCCTCAAAAAGTTGAATGAATTACAACAAGGAAAAACAAACAAAATTCAGTGAAAACCAATGGATTCAGAGCAAACATCATTCACGCGACATTATCTGACTCATTTATCTGACTCAACACGTCACTGTTCTGGACTCCACCGTAGTTTAAAAGTCCGCGAAGCTGAAATGACTTTTTTGTTTTGGTATTATTTTAATTATTTTTTCTTTCTGTGCTTTCTAGATATGTTTGCCTGTGCTATCCGATCGACAAGAGCGGAGTAATCAACTCTGATCGTTTTAGGTTCCGCTCGTCTTTGACTCGAAAAATGGCCGAACTCTCTAAAGTTCTCTACCCATCTCTTTTCTCTCCCATTACCGTTCGTCTCTCCTCATCGGGGTTCCTTTTTCGGTGAGCGGTCAAGAATGTGCGACGGCCGGGAGTACTTAAGGTGGGTGAAACTGTTCGGTTACATCTTACTTGTTGTTATCTAGCGCTACCGTACCCCCTTCTCTTATCATTTGTAATCAACCAATATCTACTTGCAGATGGAGGATCTCAAACAGCAAGACAACAGCAAGCGCAATGCGGCTTTCTTCATGGTGAGTTCCTTTCATATATCGATAATCACCTACAGTATCAGTACCTATCCCTTCTTCAGGTCACGATGGCTACCGTACTCCTCACGTTCTCGATGGTCACCATCCCTCTCGTCTTCCAGAACATCCAGGCCATGGAGTCGCAGGCCATGGCCGACCTCGAACTGTGCAAGGTACGGTAGGAGACGGTAGATCATTGTGTCTCCAGAAACTCTGTAGTAATCGATATACTGTAACATACCGTAACCTCTTGCAGACTCGCTCTCGTGACATGTGGCGTGAGATGATCACTCTCCGTGCCGGATCCGAGGAGACTCGTGCTGGTCGTGCCGCTCGTGCTGCTGAGACCCTCCAGGTACTGTAATCCTACCGTAACCAATCAATAATCAATCGATAATCAGGGTCGCGTCGAGCGTCAATCTGGTGGTTGCTGCTCGTGCCAGCGTGGTCGTCCCGGTGCCCCCGGCCAGGACGGACTCCCCGGAGTCAACGGAATCGATGGAGCTCCCGGAGAGATCGGAGAGCCCGGTACCGTAAACTCTCCTACCGTATCCTAATACTTCCCTTCAGGAACCCCCGTTGAGGAACCCGCGTTCAACTCTCGCCGCTTCCCCGAGCAGTGCCCTTGCGACGGACCTCAGGGACCTCCCGGCCCTTCTGGTGAGTGATGTTGTTACGGCAGTATTCTGGGAAAACTGTATCAAAATTACTGTGACAATTTGCAGGCCAGCCTGGCTTCCCCGGAGCTCCCGGAGAGCCTGGAGCACCCGGCAGCCCCGGAGCCCCTGGCGAGAATGGAGAGAAGGTACGGTAGTTTTGGATTATTGATTAGGCGGAATCAATCAATTATCCGGTATTCAGGGACCCTCTGGATTGGCGGGACGTCCCGGAGCAGCGGGAGCCCCTGGAAGACCCGGTCGATCGGGAACTCTCGTTCCCGGAGGCGAGAGTGGCCAGCCCGGACCCGTCGGTCGTCCCGGTCTGCCTGGTCTTCCCGGACCCAAGGGACTTCCCGGACCTGCTGGAGACAACGGAGGAAACGGTGCCCCCGGACAGCCTGGAGCCGGCGGATCTCCCGGACCTCTCGGAGCTGTTGGAGAGCCCGGAGACAACGGATCCAACGGAGCCGCAGGAAGACGCGGAGGCTGCGACCACTGCCCTCCCGCCAGACTCGCACCCGGATATTAGACTACCGTACTCCAAGGCCATGTGCCGGATACCGTACCCCGATAAAGAGACTTTCTCACACGATTCTCGTTTCGTTCCTTGTGGCGTCTCTCTATTCGCATGATATCAGCATACCTCTCAGACATGTGAAATGAGTTGCTATGACAGCGTCGATCTAATCCATTCACTCCATTTCTTCATTCGTCCTCACTTCCAGTCTTTCTCTGTCCAATGCGTTTTCTCACTCGATTGCTGATCTCTTCTCGTCCCTCTTTCCTCCCCGTCAAACCACCCTCTTCACCTCCTTCCTCCACTCTCACCAGTCTCCTCAAGCTGTCTACCGTATCCATCTGCTCGGTGAGATTACTGTACTATCGATTTTGTATCTCATTATCGATTTTCGGACTGAATTATTGATTTTTCAGTTGATGGTGGGCGGAGCGGGAGGCAAACTGATGGCTGACTTCCTCGAGAATACGGAACTATTCATTCACGTTGATGACGACGATTGATTCCCTTCACGATCTCACTCTTTCTTGTCCATAATTTATTCGATCATAAAATGATGCAAACTGTAATGGAGATAGCGACCATTTGAGAGTGAGTGTGTTGGATGGGAGGGGAGTTCACATGAGGAATATCACAGAACGGGAAAACGAACGAGTTCTAAACACGCTTCGGGAAGAAAAAGGACAACTATGATAACAAAAGTCGATTCATATCCTGGCAATTCTACAAGAATTTCACTGGATAGGACGGGGAAGATGTCAATGGAGAATCGAGGCAACTCATTTCTTAGAAACATTGCTAATTTGGTATAGAATCTAATAGGGCTCTTTAGTGGGCTTCGAATATTATGATCTATGGCTGTATCGAAACATACGAAAGTTTAGGAGCAAATTTGGGGTTGATCATATGGCACGGATAAAAGACTAGAGGGAAATAAGAGAAAGGGAATCCGTGTGTGGACGCATACTGTAGGAAAAGGCAAGAAATGAGTGATTAGTGGGGTCGAAAGGAGAAGGCGATACGGTGATACGATGAGAATACATCAATCAATAAAGTGATTATCACTATCTGATATTAGCCGAATACAGTATAGGTAAGAGGCGCTTGCAATAACCAGGCACTAATCGATAACTCGTGGGAACAAAGGGAAATGTTAGCGGGGAGTGAATACGAATACGAACCAGAAGGCTTCTCCTCTGATGCTTCTCAGATATACTTGGGAATCTCCTGTCCAGTCAACAACTTGAACATCGAATTGGGCATCGTCTTCATGTGAATGTCGCCGATTGCCGTCGCAAGCATGTGCACTATCCTGTAATCGAGAGGATTATCATCTTGAAATAAACCTACAGGATTACTGCAGCACTCATTCTACAACGCACAATGGTTACGCTGAGAATTGATTTTGATTGCAGTTAGTCTACAAACTACGAATCCAATATAGGAACCTCGCATAAGAAAGACTCGACACTTTTCACCACTCCGTAAATCCAATCCCCAACATACCTCTCATGGGCGACGGCCACGACCGACTGTCCGTTGATCTCGATGATGCGATGGCCGACACGGATGCCGCCTCGCTCTGCGATTCCGCCTGAGAAGGAGAGAGATTGATTGCTTCTACTCGAGAGAGTGACTTGAATCGCTCATCCCAACACTACGAATGTTTATTACCAGGCTGTTTTGACTTTAATCGACAGGGTTTTGATTTTTTTTTAACTGTTGAACAAGATCTGATCAATTCGTGACATGCACTCCTCTTTCGACAGAATTGCGTAGCTGCGATTCGCCTAGTTCTCCCGTGCACTCAACATCTATTCAGCTGTCTCTCTCACCTCTCAACAGCGAGCAGATGATTCCATTCTGGACGGAGAATCCCAGCTGGTACTTCGTGTCCGGTCGACGGATTCGCACCTGATTGAAGGGATAGTTACATCTACATGTTGCAAATACTCATTGTTCAACTACTACCGGAATAACTAATAGTGAAACTCAATAACGCTTTTAAAAATTGATTTTCCTCTAATAAATATTTTCTAGAACATGTTATTTCCACTAATTGCCGATCCATCTATCTTATTGTTAGCTACTCAACAGTCTTTTGCGAAACTCGAATTGTCTAGGGATTTCTCCGGAATATCGGAAATATCACGCCTTTCATCTATGGAATCACTGATCCCAGGACTCACCCCTGAGCTGACCCCCCATTTTCACCCCAGTTTTCGAAGGTCCTTGGGTAGGCCTACCCTGAGGCCGAGTTAGAGGGAAGGTAGATCAAACGCCGCTCCAGGAGATCACGTCGAAAATCGTCTTTGAGGCTCCTTTTTTCGCAAATATCTCGCTTCAGCAAGGAGATATCGAAAAATTGATAAGGACATAAAATGTAGCTTTTTTCACTACCTTTCAGAAAATTTCATGGGTGATGGGGTTTAACCCATGTTTGAGAGCTCTACAGACGATCTCAGTTCACAGGCACGGGACGTGTAAATGGAAAGTACCATTCGATGCGGCTTGTCGAGAGCTTTCGAATGAGCGTCTAAAATCAAAAATCGATGGGGGTTTTGGCTGATTTATGTCCGAAAAACGGCTGTAAGGCGTCAGAGACAAAGGGAATCGACGGGCAAGACGAGAGGCAGCCTTTGATCTACCGGCCTCATCTCTTCCCATCTATTGTTCTCTCTCACTTTTGGAGTTTTTTGGCCATAAGTCAGCCAAAACCCCATCGATTTTTGATTTTAGACGCTCATTCGAAAGCTCTCGACAAGCCGCATCGAATGGTACTTTCCATTTACACGTCCCGTGCCTGTGAACTGAGATCGTCTGTAGAGCTCTCAAACATGGGTTAAACCCCATCACCCATGAAATTTTCTGAAAGGTCGTGAAAAAAAGCTACATTTTATGTCCTTATCAATTTTTCGATATCTCCTTGCTGAAGCGAGATATTTGCGAAAAACGGAGCCTCAAAGACGATTTTCGACGTGATCTCCTAGAGCGGCGTTTGATCTACCTTCCCTCTAACTCGGCCTCAAGGTAGGCCTACCCAAGGACCTTCGAAAACCGGGGTGAAAATGGGGGGGTCAGCTCAGGGGTGAGTCCTGAGCCTGCCCATTTCAGTGAAACGGTAGATGAAAGGCGTGATACACTATCGATAATGCAATCCTCTACGGTACCTCAACTACGGGCGGGGTGGACACGACCGTCAGTCTCACTGCAGTCGACGTCTTCGCATTGCGGATGTGCGTCTGAGCAGCTGACAGCTGTAGTCCGACCAGACTGAGAAAAATAATGTTTCTTTGTTTTTTTTTTGCAACTCGAGACAGACAAACCGAGCTATGGTTCGTCGCTGAATATTAAACCCCATTGAAACCTCACTTTGAATCATCATTTAAAGTTTTTGAAAGGGGGAAAGAATAGACTATCAGTTTCTTATGCTTTGCCCTTGCTACATACGCACCTCGAAACGCACACTTGTCATCTCCTTTCACTGCATCTACACACCCATTTCCCTCATAAATCGCAATTTTCTCGTATTGCTCACCTGATTCCATTGATGGCGATGATCTGGTCTCCGACATTGAGTGTATTGCACCGGGAGGCGGGTCCTCCTGGGGCGAGATGAGCGAGGACTACGGTAGGCAGCATCGATCCCCATCCAGACTCTACCACGATCACCTGAGAGAGTTTCAGAATGAGTGTATGGTGGGTTTCAGAAGTTCTGTGATACTCGTTCGAACGAGTGATCAAAGATCCGTGGTATCAAGCCAAATTCGTTCTTGCTATCAACATTGTGGTTGTGCATACAGCTCTAATTCGCCTTGATTCCTCCCCTAATCATCCTACTCCCCCGAACTCATCCCCACTCACCCCCAATGCCTCTCCGTTCTTCTTCGGCACGACCACATCCTTCTGTGTTTCTCTCCTCGCGAACATCTCCAACTCGTCGCCCATCAGCTCCTGCGAGTTAAGCACTTCCTGCAATGGGGAAAGGGATATATTGAGGTGCAAACAGGGAGATTCGGGATTAAGCATGACCTTTCAGATCAATTCGCTCGAAAATGACGCTTATTACATGTTTCACACCTTTACCAATACACGTAGGGTTAGCTTTATCCAATGCATAGAAGAATTTCAGATCAAAGAAAAACACCCACCTGATAATCGATCTGCCTCAGATAACTCGGGTCGTCGATGCCATTCGCACGAAGGAATTCAACGTATGCAACCTAGAGAAATATGAAGATTTCCATTGTTCATTTCACCGCAATCGGCTTCCAATCAACTCTACAAAAGATGCATTGAATAAAACCAGTTTGCGAATCTCGAATCCACCTCTGAAACCACTGGTCTCACCTGGAAGGCCTGTCCTATCGATTGGGCGATGAATGCGGCCTCATCGGATTCGAAGACGTGGCAGACGACCTTCGGAGACTTCTTCACGCCGTCACTGCAAGGAGAGAGCTTTAGCTCTTTTTCTTTCTCTCTTTCTCTCTGCACTTTCTCATGTTATCATGGTCTCTATCTTTATCTCTCCTACTATAGAAAATAGTCATGCAATTTATCCTGTCATCTCGTTTTCTCTGACTCCAAAACGAGAGTGATGAATGGGGAGTGCGCATGCATGCCCTATGGAAAGAGGAAAGGGGAGAAGGGAGATGGCCTCCTCTTCTTCTCAATTGACGATGCATGAATCAATTTGATGGATGGCTGTTCAACGCTCTGCTCTCTTCGTGCACTTTCAATGATGCCAGGAGAAAAAGGGCCATTTCATTTCCTCCAGTCAGCACTATTCCCGTTTCAGGCATTGGTCAACAGCCGATGCATTTACAACAAATTGATCATTACCCGTTCTGCATGGAAAATGCCAATTCGGCTTCTTAAAAAAATAAACTCACTCGGACGCTGCATCCTCACTACTGCTGCTATGCGTCATCCTCCTTGCCATCAACACGACAATATCCCCGATATCAGCGATGTACGAGATCGTGCGGAGGGCGTGGTCCATTAGAATGTCCTGCAACCGCAGTCTTTTTAGAAATTTTTTATGTATTGAACAAATCCACATAATCAGACTCTGCACTTGCGAGTTCTATGGTCATTTCATTTCATTGCTGCTGAAATGCGACGTACAATACACTCGCGACGCCTAGCTCAAACTGCACATCAATTCCATTTTTCCTGCATCATACTCGTTCCATCTGTACTATTTGCGACTACTATTCTCGACTCACTAATAATGCCTTGCTTGCCATCTAATAAATCCGTCCCATCCCTTCCCCCTCCTGACCTGTCGCACATCAGTATCGGATATCCTCTGCAGATCCGTATTCAGCACCATGATCTTCTCAGTGGATATGAACAGATCGATGTCCGTCCCCGGCTGCATCTCTCCGTCCGGCGCCTGCCAATGCATATATTTCATTCTAGGACTTTAAATTAATAATCCCGTCTCCTTCGTGTTTCACCACTGCCCTAAAGTCAGACCACTTGCATCGTCTTTAGTTAGATCTGCTTCAAGAGAACAACAAACAATTATCTACACGTTTCAGTGATGCCTCAAAACAAGATCAAATTCCGCATTTCCAATCCCGCCTTCGCGTTGCAAAAACAAACTCCAATTCATACTGATTTTGACAGGTTTCATCTCCACCGTAAATTCAACTCATCAATCATTGCCTCAATAGTCTTCCACCTTCCATTACCAATCCACTCACCTTAACCCTGGCCACGGCCTCCTGTGCCTGTGCCATCCTCGCCGTCTTGCTTCCTCTCGTCTCGCACGCCAATTGCGTGCTGCCGATGTATCTCGCACGGAAGAGCACGCCCTCGATCAGAACTGCCGGCTCGTGTACCATTGCTGCAGAGAGACCTTTAGGAACCTGCACTCCTTGCCACACCACCACCGTTTGTCCAATGTACACACCACACAAGCACGACGATAAAAGGACGAGGAATGTTTCAGTTATTGCAGTGAACATAACTGCTGGTTTACGATATGATTGTGAAACTCAAAGTGCCGGGGGATTAAAATAGAGAAAGCACATCCGAAAAACGATAACCAAACATGTAGAATGCTGCTTCGGCGTGGGGGTTAGACGCTCCCATCCCATCACTCGAAGGTTCATAATCGCCTCACCATTACAGTTCCAACTTCCATTTTCAGTCTGCTCTCGACTCGCCAAGATTACGGTGGAAAGAGAAGGGGATGCATTAGTATTCTCTACCATGCACTGTTTCCAATGGAAGCTACTTGCTCTTTTCTCAATCACTGGGAATCTCCCAACTCACTCTCTTTGGAGGCCTTCTTCGCCTGTGGTTGCTGCGTCTGCTGCAGCCCCGTCCCTCGGCCGTCCCTGTCGTCCAGAAGTCGATCCGTCTCCTCCTCGTCATCGTCGATCGCGCCTGATTCAGGAAGAATTATGATAATATTGATAAGATCGGTCAGAAATAAATAATCTAATTATGCAGTGGGTGTGAAACTCAACACTATACTTTCTCAAATCAATGCTACCGTAATCTACCGTACCATTGTTATTGGGTGTCGAATCGGGAACTGGCTGGGAGGTGACCGTCTCTGCCGCCCAATCCTCCTCCTTCTTCGCTTGCTGCAAAATAATTATTTATCATTCATAAACTTCCATTCATCGCTGAGAGATTACAACTCCCAACTATCTACCAACTCTGCAACCGCTACTCACCATCTTCTTCATGTACGAGTCTCGCAGCACCCAGACTGGCTCGTTCTCGTTCGCTCCCTCTCCCAACTCTCCGCCCACTCCGGCTGCAGCTGCTGCAGACTGGTCCGGCCATCCGGCATCCTGCAGCAGGTGTTTAGACTAGTTCAGTTACTAATCAACACAAGCCTAGAGATGAGTACGGTATCTCACCTGCGCTATGGAATGGCTCGTGGAGGGTACGGTGGCGCCCTCCCATCCATCCAGTCCCGAGTGCTGCAGATGCTGCATCGGCTGTTGCTGCAGGGCCTGCATTATTCCATGATTTGTTGAGTTACGGTTTGTGAGGGGATTATCGAAGTTATTCTATTAGTAAGTGCAGATATGGGAGCTCGGAAACCACTAATCATCTAGCTGCCCGCCGTATCCAACCACCGGAACTCAAAGCAAACCTGTTGATACGAGTGTTGGATGGGCGTCGTGAATGGGTTGATGCGAGCGGGAACGCCGTTGGGAGCACGAGTGATCGGTGCTCCTGTAATAAAAATTCACTAAATTCACAGTTGGGGAAAGTTTTAGTTCAAGTGTTACACGGATCACGATCATATTATGACTAGCATTACAAATAAGAGATCATGGTGAAGCACTAACCAGATGGCGGCGGGGGCGGGCACAGCACGGGCATCGCTTGTGGCTGCTGCACTTGCTGCTGCTGCAAGCCCACAACAGGCTGCTGCATCGTCATCATTGGCTGCATGGTGGCTGCAGCAGCAGGCACTGCCGATGGAGCCACTCGGGGAGGTGCAGTTGCAGCTGCTGCCGGGACTGCTGCAAAAATTGATTTAAAATAAGAAACTTCAGTCGCATCACCCATTACGTTTCTGTTTCATTCAATACATTTGATGTACCTAGCACGGATTTGTCTAATCCGATCTGCTTCGGTTGTTGCAAAAAAATATCCCAATTCTATCTCTGCTTCATCCTTTTTTACAAAACTGTCAGTACATAACATCCCGGCTGTTAACTCATCTGCGAGATCCAAATAAGATCAACCCCAACACACATGGATCCGTTGGCAGTCCGAACGAGTTTCTCAACTGATTCAGCGACTCTTTGGGCGGGGCTGCGGCCAGAGGAGAGGCTGCAGAGAAGGGAAGCGCGGCCTGGAATGATGATGAGTCAGTCAAAGATGAAAGATCATCTGACGACTGACAGGACGACGAATTGCAGCATGCACACACACAGAGGGGTAAGTGACACACAACTACCGTAATCTACCGTACTCCAATCAGGTTAGGATTAAGCATGAGCATGCAGCAATCGACGAGTACGACGAGAGGGATGCAGTCCGTGCAGCCGATACCTCCATCTCCTTCTCCTTCTCTTGCTGCATCGCTGCTTCGAAATGGGCGACGAACTGGGGAGGAGCCGTAGTCCCGATCAGTTCGGCCAGTCCAGTATCGTCGATCTAGAGGGAGAGAGAGGCTAGTGAGAAGAGTGAGAGAAGGAAAGCCTGGTTATCCCCACCATCACCCCCTCGAGAAAGTGTGTGAGAAAGGACGTTTATCGCGACTGATTGCGTTCCAATTTGATTTCTTTTGATTGGAAAACGAGTACGTGCTTTCATTAGAAAGGATAGCGTTGAAAATGATAGAAACCTCCACCAATCTTGCTCCCGAAAGAAATTGTGATGTTGCGAAATGAAATAATCGGTGGTTTGAAATCAATGTGAGTGGAGGGTGAGATACCGTAATCCTTCCCTACCGTACCTTCTTCACATTCTTATTCTGTGCCCTTCGATTGATTTCCTTCTCCATCTCATTCATCTGCTTACGGATCAGATTCGTCTGCAAATATGGACACCAATTATTGTCGATGAATTAAAATATTTGATTTAGCTCGCTTTCATGTTTCAAACATCGAACACATTCCATCACCCTATCGAAATCCAATCGATTTGGCTCTTTCTATCAACAATGCCTTCAACTCTACTAATACTCCCTTCACTAGTCTACTATCAACCTCGGCTCATTGATCATTAGACTAGCCTACGACGATAGAATCACACTGTTTTAGATACCCCATCCTCTCCTGACCGTTCTCTCGTCATGGGTTGCCTCCGGGAGGGAACTCTTCCTCTTCTCATCTCCTTTCGTCTCTTCCACTGCCAGAGATGGCTCACTCGAGGGAGAAACGTCGCCGTTCTGAGTAATACTGATTAAATATCATATATGTTGATGGAATGAACTGGTCGTCATTGCAAATACACGAAATCACAGTCTAACAAGCTCAACCCGAAGCACACAACTCGCTTGCTTTTTTCACAAAAAAATGTTATATTTGAAGAAAAATATAGTCCAACGAACCAAATTTGTTTCTCGTTTCATCACTAATGCTTCTACATATCCGAAAAACAAGCAACGATCTCATGACTGTTCCCTAGACAACAATAACATCACTTCCTAAACGTCAACCCCCGTCCCAATCCACTCACCACTCCTCCGTCTCCTCCCGGCTGCGTCGTCGCCTCTCCATTCCACTCCTTATCCACTGGCTCCACAGCTGTAATTAAGATGTTTAATTGTTTTTAGAATGGTTGTGTTCTAGATATCGCATCAGCCGAATTTCCTGATCATATCAGACCTTGCTTCCCCATAAAACCACCTGGTCCCTCCACTATTTTTCTCCGATCCCTCTCGTTTTGTACCCCTTTCCTCTTCTTTTCCGAGTTGAAAACACGCGCCTATCTTAGTCGTCGCGTCTCGATTTCCCAATGAGGATGAAAGAAAAGAAGGAAGAGAGGGAGGAGAGAAAGGGAATTCGAGATTCAGGGCGAGTGCTGAGTTGTTCTGTGCATGGACTGCTTCTCTCTCTTCCCATTATCCCTCCTCGACTAGAGGAAGGGAGATAGGACTGACTAGTGAGAGAGTGGTTTCTGCCTCTCTTCCCTTTTATTCTAAAGAGGAAGGGGCGAATTAGACTGCGAGATCGCCTCTCTTCTCTTCTGTCTGAAGGGAAGAAGGGGAGGGAATACGAAGAGGCCGGAATGAAGAAATTCGAATCCCTCATTTCGTATCGGTCGGGGCACAAAAAATAGGAGAAGAGGGGAGGAATTCCCATCTAAGCAGTCCCCATCCATACACAGCTTGTGTTTGCGGATTGAGAATATAAGAGAGAAGGGGAAGAAAGAGAATGAGAGATTACCTCACCCAACTACAGTAAAATTAACAGAAGAAGATCAGTGGAGAAATGGTTAGGAATAGTTTTTTTCTTCGAGAAACGACAAGATCAAAATTGAGGAATCTCAATGAGAATATGGGAACTGAGGAACTGCAAATTGTCTAGAGAGCAACCCTCAAATCCCATACAAGAACCATATCTCCCAATAGCACGAATTTCTACATTCTCAAATTCGCATTTGTAACATAACTTCCTGCTAATCTAACTTCTCCCTTACATATCTCCTCACCCTTGTCTCTCCTCCTCTCAGGAGTGGCCGTCGCACTGTCCACTCCCATTCCCTCCATCTGACTCGCCAGTCTGTCTGATGCATCCACCTGCAACCAATCGATTAATGTTCAGTCCACAACAACCTATTTCCTCACTATTACCAGCAATTTATCACATCAAACAATAGAACAATGCTTTCAGGTTCAGTTGCAACAACCTATTCTCCCAATTAATAATCTGCCTCTCTTTTCTAAATAACAAAATTCCCACATCTCCGGTCCCCCAACCCCTTATCACTCCATATCAGACTCTTCCTCTCTTCTACCTCTCCATTACCACTACCACTTTGAGTGACAGGGAGGCACAACAATCTCCTCTCTCACAACTGCCATCCCTGTCGTCACTTCGGCCACTCTGGCCATCGAACTGCACTCTTCCCTTGCGAAAGCCATTAGTCAGGTTGACAGACACCTATCCATCACCGAGAGATCCAGAACAAGAGCATAGAGATCAAAGATCAAAGATCACTCGCCTCAGAGGGCGGACTGGATACGGGCTGCGAGGGCGGTTGCTGCGTCTGCTGCATCATCATGGGGAAGGGGAAGGGCATTCCTGCAGCAGCTGCAGCACCAGGAGGAAAGCCGGCCAGAGGCTGCTGCGGGGGCTGTGCCTGTGCTGCCACCATCATCTGCAAATGGAGGAGATTATTTCTAAACCCTATTTCCCCAAACCGTTCAGGGTTCATGAGCTATTTAAGAAAAGCATCAACGGAGCTTAAAACAATGTACGTTCGACAGCCAAGCATGAATTACAAATCAACATTTTACTAGCTTCAAGAGCCGCTCATTAGAGATCATTCAGAACACTCAAGCAATAGCATCCACATTCGTTTGCGAAAAATAAAACACACAATGAAGTTTCTGTTTCACGAATTCAACAAGATATCGGGAATCTTGTTTAACCAATCCCTTTTTCCTTCCGTTGTCAATAATTCTAACCTGCTGGAAGTAGTGCTGCATCATATCCTGATACATCTGGGGGGTCATCATGAAGTGGGGAGGAGCGGGGATGGCTCCCATCGGGGGAGCCACTCCTGGAGGAAACCCGTTGAGGGGAGAACCAGCTGTAGACGATTGCTGTTGAGGCTGCTGGAACGAGATCGAGACTATTTATCATCGGAGTCTGGCATGCATACTTTATCAATATTATCCCTGCCCCTTCTACTCCTTTCTCTCACTCATTCCATCGATATTCACGTCCCAGAATAGACCATTCAGTGAAGGCGACGAAAAGACCCAATTTCCCCCCGGTTCTTCCGAGCAACAGACGTTCGCTATATCATCAACTCCGTTGTTCTACTCGATGCTTTTGCCTTATCCTATCTAACTAATAAATGAACTCACTGCAAACTCCGCTTGCTGTGGCATGAATGGCGACATGAATGGATTGGCGAAGAAGGGCGGCATCATGGCTGCAATTATCGATTGATTCTCCTGATCTACCTACCGTACCTTGTGTTTACTTCCCCTCGAGACCCTTGAGTATGCAACTCTCCTCCCGTCCTTCCGAATGGGATGCAATTCTCACATCCTCTCCACTCTCTCATTCTCTCCAATTAAGCATGGACTGAGCACCCGAAGGGAAGGGAAGGGAAGGGAAGGGAAGAAGAGGGGACGGAGGGAGGGAAGATTACCCTATTAATTCGCATTCTCTCTTCAGTCTCTTCTCGAGAAGGAAGCCACTCACACACTATTGCGACATATCTAGAATGAGTCAGAGGCAGAATGGGGAGGGGAGGTAGTTCAGGGTTCAGTTCCCAAGAATTGGTGGATGGGATTGTAATCAATCGAAAAGAAGCGCAAACCGTGTTCAACCCCCGAGCCCATCACTTGACTATTCATTGAAGAACGGAATCACAAGGTAAAGGCTTCTCTTCATTCACATACACAATCAGCTCTCCCTGTTTACCGCTCTTACTATAACTACAAAACAATTCATATATTTTCTTTCAGGGCTTAATTCCCCAAAATTTCAGAATATGATCGTTTTCATGTGATAGGTTCCGAACTACTTGAGAAACCCCTCATCAAACCCGATAACCTTCAATTAGTGTTGCGTTTCACGTACTATTGAAATTAAGCTTCTTCCATGTTCACAAATTTATCCTCGTATCTGACGTTTGCAGAACCTACTTCAACAAACTATTCCTGTAAGCCGCAAATCAAACACTCCTGTCTCCTCTATTGTTTCAAGATATCCTAGAAATAAAGGATCCGGCACTATTAGACTACACTCCGTTCGGATTCAATAAAAGCATGATCGTTACTCACGATTGAACTCCTGTATCGGTGGCGGGGCGGGGGTGGACGAGGAGGAGCTTCTCATTGTCTCGAATGGAGAGGAGGAAGAGACGGTGGAGGTCGTCTCGTCCACTGGGGGAATCTCGTGTGATGACGTCATCGGAGGACACTCCCAAGACATCCACGAGAGATCCTGCAGAGAATCGACTGATTAAGTGTGTTAACGAGACCAGCTAAATAATTATAAACTACTTCCTGTAGGCGAATCGAGAAAAAATAAAAACGAGAGCAAAATGCATAATGAGAAAAGGCGTATGAGTCTGATATTAAAGAAAAGGATCGAAGGATGCATTGAGACAGCAAGAAATGCATCTTTCTTGACAGCCGAATGAATCATAGAAGGAACAATGCTCAGAGTACAGGACACGCGAAACGATTGTTGCAAAAGACTGATAACCCCTTGATAGCCAACAGATAACCCCAAATAGCGTGTTTTCACTGATAACTGGTGGAGTGACCGGCAATGATAGCGAAAACTCGGCAAGGTTACGCGTAAGGAACGGAACTGAACAAGTGATCAATACTCCCCTCACTCTACTCTCTGGAAACGTTCACGCAAAAAGATTGTGAGGTGATCCAACTACTCGAGTTATTTGTTCATTCAGCAAGAGTAAACATGGAACAGAAGGGAGGAAAGGCGGTACTGACTAATGTATTGCCCTTGCTGGAAGGGAGGGAAGGGGGAGGGGAAGGGATATTGAGGGAGGGTGATGATATTCGATTAGTGTTCCTCCTTCTATGGTAGAACAGAAGAGAGACCAAATCGATGCAGACCAAGCCTGCTTTCCATTCCCTCCTCTCCCCTTCCCCTCTCTCCCTCCACTAAGCCAGAGAGACAGATAGAGCCAAGTGTACAACCCTCCCCTCCTCTCTCTCATCTCTACCTACTCTCCGCTCCCTCTCCACTCTCTCATCTTTCTCTGCCTCGCAACGCGTATAGCGAGTGCGGTTTCGTTGCCTTGGAGCAGCCTTTTTATTGTCTTCATCGGGATACAATTACTTGTTATTGTCCAGCACTCGACGATATGAATCATTTATCACAACTTGTTAATTGAAAAAATACTGGCAGCATGATATAAACTACAAGATCATTTTCCCTGTCGCACTTTACTCAATCTCGCATGAAGATCAGAAATGAAGTGCGAAATGAAGATACGATCGCCAACTAAATTTACAATGTAATACAATGGCAGTCTACTGGAATGGTTCATTGGTGCTACATATACCATACAATACCCCTCAACCCTCTTCTCCCTCATCTACTTCTGGGCATCAGGCTGATTCTCGGGGATTGCTTTCTGGAATGCCTCCAGCTTAGCCAGCTCCTCCTCGATACGAAGGAGAGTCGGGAACAGAGCCACGTTCGAGCCCCATCTGAAGATAGGAGGAGAGAATGGATCGATCAAATGTACCGTAGTCAGCAAGCACGGCGTGATATTGAAGCTACAGTATCCAGTGTGTGCAATGCCAAGCCGAGTGTTAGTTGTGAACGGCATCGAAATCAGACAGTGTCGGAATTCAGACAATAAAAACCATCAAATACAAGCATAAATAACTGAAATAAAAATGAAAGCAGAAATTGTGAGTGTTATGAGCAACCGATCGATCCCATCAGACTCCAGCAGGCAAGTGGATATTGAAGTGTGAGCGCTGCACCAAACCAGTGGGTGAGAAATCAACAATCAATCGCATTTTCAGTCATCAGTCCATCCACACGCAATCACAAGCTTTGTTCAGATGCCCACTATGAGTCAACTATGCAAACGGCATCATCCACACCAGGACAGGCAAATTAAGAAAGTTACAATTTTCACGCGATTTCTCTGATCTCCTTCAATTGCCAGCCCATATCTTCACTCCGTCTCTCACCTTCTCGCATTGTAGAGGATGGATGGCAGACAGAGATCAGCCACAGTGACGGAGTCGCCCACCATGTAACGACCTGAACGAAACCAGTTAAATTTACTTGAAGATTTTCAAGAATGGGAACTGCAAAGGAGTTGAAAAATTGAAGTCATCTGCTGTATCAATCGTTCATGGAACACTCATCACGGTCCCCGAAACCTCTCTTTGTACAAAATCCAGAATATGGCAGCATACTTTTCCCAGGTGGTTACTCTTTTCTCGTGCAATCTATCACCTTGTAAATCCACTGGTGAGTGATAAGAGTGCAAATCCCTTTTTACAACGATTTATTTATTGCATCACACATTGTAAAAATGATAACTGTTATCTCTCTCACCAGCAGTCTTCTCGACCATCTTCTCCAACTCCGTGAGACCCGCCGTCAGCCAGTACTCAGACCACTGCAATCCAGAGAGATTAATATTCACAGTTCCGAAACCTCGAGATCTTATTCAGATTCCACATAATCTCTTTGGCCAAAGGACATCCAGTCCATATTCTCTCTTCCCCATTCCAGAAGTCAATGGATCTCCTTCACTTCAATAAAATATGCCTGGAAATCCCTGCTCTCAATAGAATTCTGCAAACCTATCTATCGCCATCCGTCCGTCCATTTATCTCTCCAATCACTGGGCTAACAAATGAAGAGGATTTATATCGCGTTTTCTCTTGATAACTATCTCGACGAGAGAGCGTGCAGAATGGGGAGAGCCTCCATCCCATCCCCACTCCTCTTCTCTTCCTCTCATCGCAATCTGTCTCGCCCCATCCACTCTCCATTCATGCATTTCATACGATCGTCCGTCCCCAATAGATCTCCACCCTCTGGGAATACACCTCATCACCACAAATAATGTTTGCTCCATTACTGGGATTGAGGGATCGACAAGGAATTTTTGGTCTCTAGACTGAAAGAACTACTGTCCGATAAAATACCTTCCTCTCATGACTAAAATGTGAAACAAGGAGTCAACAAACCAGGTGGAGCCTACAACCCCAATCAACCCAGGCACCGTCCATCAACTCCTCCTACCGTATTCCCCTGCCGTACCTTCTGTCCCTTGCCTGCCTCCTCTGCATTCAACTTCTGCATCACACGCAGATTCTGCAGCGGCTGGATGCCCGCTGTGATCTGTATTTAATTTCATTTAAATTTCGCTACAGTTCATCCCAAGTCTGAAATATAGTTAATCAGAGACTGATGACAACACTGCGAAACACCAAATACACAGTTTGTTAATCTAAAACCTACGAATCCTGGTTAATTGAATCGGCCTACCATTGAATTAATTGCAGTAATAATAAACAAATAATGAAACTCCGTACATGGAGAGCAAGTGCACGGGCGGTCGCCTTCTTCACGGGATCCTTCGGCAACAGAGACACGCCAGGGAACGTCTGGGAGGAGATAACCGTAATCCGATCTACTGATTCATTCCCAATCCCTTTACCGTACTACCACCCCGCCGTATCGTCAGACACTCATAAATCGATACCGATTCACTCTACCGTACCTCCTCGATGTACTCGATGATCGCGAGTGACTCGAAGATAGGTTGTCCATTGTGCACGAGAACGGGCACTTTCTGTGCTGGATTCAGCGCGTAGCACTCATCGGCGAACTGCAAGAGTTACGTTTCAGGGCGAGATAAAATGGAGATGAAACCCTTCCCTTCAATCATTCTATCCTATCTAACATATCACCAAAAATTTAACCACACGCCGCTCCAGAGGCAGATTATGTAGTTTGAGAGTGAGATAGAAGAATCAATTGTAGATTTGCAAGAAAATAAACGAACCTCTCCCGACTTCTTCACTAGATCCACGGGTCTCGACTCGAAGTCGACATTCTTGAGGTTGAGAGCTGAGAATTACAAAATTCATCCAATCATTCTTAAGCACTCAAATCCTTGACATTCCTTCTTCCCCCTCACCGATTCTGACTCTCCACGCGCAGGAACTTCTCCAGTAAGTGTAGAGGATGGGCTTGGACATGCTAGAAGACGGAACTGATCAATTTGTGCAACTTGCATCGACAATCTCAACACGCGTGACCTTGACTCTCTCTCTCAATCACGCCCCTTTCGCAGACAGTAAACCCGTATAGTTACTGCTCCCAAACAGTTATTCACATGCATTTGGGAGCCAAAACCCGAGATGAGATTGCTGATCGGAGAGATATTGGTGCCGTAACATTTATCGATAGGACAAAACTCAACAATAACAAATAACAATGTATGAACCTTGGAAGGGCAAACGATCTCGAAGAAGGTAACAAGCGGAGAGAGTGGAGGGATTACGTACGAACAGAGATGGGAGCAGAAAGGGAATGGAGGAACATTATGGGAGAGAGAGGTCACATTTACTCGTCGACTGCGCATTTCGACTGGAAATCAGTGTCGATGACGAGAGTTCCCATCGTCTCCTTCACCTCGTCGTACAACTCCTGTAATCGATACATTTAAGAAGATAAACGGACGACACAGAGTGAAATGAATAGAAATAGATAAACAAGGCAGTACCTGGTAATCCTCCGATGGTCTGATCATCATCACAACCGAGGGACGCTTGTGGCCGGCAGCGAGACCGAGATGCTCGCGAGAAGGAGTGAAGCAGTAGGGGTAGTCCTGAAGAAGAAGCATTTTAGATAATCGCAATATGTGACGAATACAGACTGATGATGACAATCCATTTCTCACCTTATCCTCGCACATGGCAGGGAAGTGAGAGTAGACGTCGATGGGGGTCACGTTTCCTGAATTATGTATTTTATCATCTTTTATTTATTTCACAAAATGATTGGAATCGTACCAGCAAGAATGACAAGTCCCTGCTCCTTCTTTCTGATAGCCTTCTGCACGTCAGTCAGACCTTGACGGAGCTGACCCTAAAAAGATCATACATTTACAAAACCATTCCAGAGCGCTAAAAATTACCCGTACCTTATTTTTGGACGCCTTCTTGATGAGTTTGTACACTTTCTTGGCCAGCTTTCTGTTCGCCATAGGCTGAGAGATAGCGTTGGCCTGAAACAATGCAGAGTAAACTCAATACATGTTTGCCATTTTATTCCTAATAATCACTATAAAATTAACTAACCAGAGTGCAGAGAGCTTCATACTCCTCCTTCTCGGTGGTGGGTCCTTCAGCAGCTCCCTCATCGGCGAAAGACTCTTCCATTTTACGCTTGGATCCTCCCATTGCTAATAACCTATTGAAATGCGATGAAAAGAATCATCCGGTAAAGGCCGTAAAGATATCACAGTGTATTTGCAACACGTGGCGATCGACGCGAACTATTTTAAACTTTGAAAACTGTTTATCCGAAATTGAGCTATAACAGTGAAACAATTATGTCCACTCAGACATACTTGGAAAGGAATAGTGAAAGCAACAACGTTGAATTCTAATAGCATTACTATGTAATCAACAGCAGTTAAAAGCAAAAATCAAACGTGAACAAACAATACGAGGTAAAATCAACAATTTTTTCATATGTTCTCTTGATAAAAATTTAATCACTTTCATCGAACTTGATAGAGTTCACAGCCATCGAGATCTTTCCTCCAGAGTAGCTGCCCTGAAAATGATTATTGAAACATTATACTTCATTTTCACCGGTTTATCTAACAAAGCAACCGAAAACACACCTTCTTCTTCTTAGTCTTCTCGTGTCTGAATCCTTTTCCTTGGACCTTGCTCAAGTCAGCGTGTGCCTTTCTGCCCCAATCGTCGTGGTTCTAAAGTAAATGATGTTACTGTAATATTTAGCTTTAGAAAGCATATCAATATTATTCCTGATATAAGCTATATAAACGTTATTATTTTGAGTCTTTATTATTTATTTAATAAATAATAAATTTTATTATTAAACTACAAAGAAAACGTACACCATCGAACGAGTTATCTGCGAATTTGCCCTTCACTTGTTCACGGGTCATCTGCACTCGGCGGAACGGCTCGTTGGACTTGCGCTGGAAAAAAATAGATTAAAGAAATATTTTTCAGATTCCTTTACTGAATACGATACATAACCGAGCATGCAGAGTGTTCTTAACTACTGACAGGGGGTCTATTCTGACTCTTCTGCTGCTCCTGATCTCCGAACTCTCCGTGGTTCTCCTCAGTATCGTCGTCCTCCTCCTCGGGCTGCAGTCACAAGCTAATATATAGGAAAGCCCTAATACGAAGTCAAGCAACGTTCACGATCATACGTATACCATACGCAACAAAACCAAGTCGAGCCATACTTTACATTCAGAAAGAAAAAGAGTATCTAACCTTAGAAGCATTAGGCGTAACCGGCACGGATTTACCAGCCTTGTCATCATCAGAATCCTCGCTCGATGAGTCAGCCTTCACCTTCTGAACAGGGTCAATATAATTAAAATTGCGTTCCAGTGCTTCATTGAAAAAAATACAATTAATTGTAAGTTTAAAGTTTTACCTTAGCAGGCGCAGGAACTGCCTTCTTCTTCTTCTGATCATCATCCGATTCGGAGTCATCAGAAGACTCGGCCTTACGCTTGAGCGTTGGGGTCTTAAAGGAAAAACAATAATTTCCGCTTGGCGATCTGATTTTGAAAGCAAAAATGGTTTTCATACTCACGGCCTTAGCGGGTGCTTTCTTGGTTTTCTCGTCCTCAGAGTCCGAGTCATCAGCAGAGGATTCCTTCTTCTTAGCTGCCGACTTGGGCGTTACCGCGGGCTTTGCGGGAGTCTGAAAATAATAAAAAATTGAACGATTGAAAAGCATTACATGGATTTCTTTTAAATAACACTCACAGCCTTATTGTTAGCGGGCGTCTTCTTGGCCTTGTCGTCCTCAGAATCAGAATCATCAGACGAGGATTCCGCCTTTTTAGCAGCGGCCTTGGGAGTGACAGCGGGCTTGGCAGGAGTCTAAACAGAAATATATTTAGAAAATGAAATGTTGTGAGATAAATATAAAACGACTCACAGCCTTAGCGGGCGTCTTCTTGGTCTTGTCGTCCTCAGAATCAGAATCATCAGACGAGGATTCCGCCTTCTTAGCTGCAGCCTTAGGAGTGACAGCAGGCTTGGCAGGAGTCTGAATAAATTGAACGATTGAAATCTAGACATACATAGATCTGCTTCAAATAACACTCACAGCCTTAGCGGGCGTCTTCTTGGCCTTGTCGTCCTCAGAATCAGAATCATCAGACGAAGATTCCGCCTTCTTAGCTGCAGCCTTAGGAGTGACAGCAGGCTTGGCAGGAGTCTGAATAAATTGAACGATTGAAATCTAGACATACATATATCTGCTTCAAATAACACTCACAGCCTTAGCGGGCGTCTTCTTGGCCTTGTCGTCCTCAGAATCAGAATCATCAGACGAGGATTCCGCCTTTTTAGCAGCGGCCTTGGGAGTGACAGCGGGCTTGGCAGGAGCCTAAACAGAAATATATTTAGAAAATGAAATGTTGTGAGATAAATATTAAAACGACTCACAGCCTTAGCGGGCGTCTTCTTGGTCTTGTCGTCCTCAGAATCAGAGTCATCAGACGAGGATTCCGCCTTTTTTGCTACGGCCTTGGGAGTGACAGCGGGCTTGGCAGGAGTCTAAACGAAGAAAAAATGAACAAATGAAGCGTTTTAGTATAAAAAATCAGATATGATTTGTTAACAACTCACGGCCTTGGCGGGAGTCTTCTTAGCCTTGTCATCTTCAGAATCCGAAGAATCGTCAGACGAGGATTCTTTCTTCTTGGGTGCCACCTTAGGCGTGACGACGGGCTTGGCGGGAGTCTTATTTGCCTTATCATCCTCGGAAGAATCGTCGGAAGACGAATCCTTCTTTGCTGCTACTTTGGGAGTGGCAACGGCGGGTTTGGCAGGAGTCTTTTTGGCCTTGTCATCCTCAGAATCAGAGTCATCCGAAGAGGATTCCGCCTTCTTAGCTGCGGCCTTGGGAGTGGCAACGGGCTTGGCGGGAGTCTAAACAATAAAAATAATAAGTTGAATGATATTTCTAGAAAAAATAATACGACGAAGAACTCACGGCCTTGACGGGAGTCTTCTTGGCCTTGTCATCTTCAGAGTCCGAAGAATCGTCAGAAGAGGACTCCTTCTTCTTGGGGGCAGCCTTGGGAGTCACAACAGGCTTGGCAGGCGTCTGAAATGCGAACGTATGAATATATTCATAAACACAGCTTCCAATGAGCCCAAATGTTAAACATGAAAGGACAGAGATGATATCCTAGATGCATTCTCTTGTACTTAAATAAATTGAACTTACGGCCTTGGCGGGAGTCTTCTTATTGTTAGCCTTGTCGTCGTCAGAGTCCGAAGAATCGTCAGATGAGGATTCCTTCTTCTTAGGAGCCACCTTAGGCGTGACAACGGGCTTGGCGAGAGTCTTCTTTGCCTTGTCATCCTCGGAAGAATCGTCCGAAGACGAATCCTTCTTAGCTGCCACCTTGGGTGTAGTAGCTACAGGCTTGGCAGGAGTCTTCTTGGCCTTGTCATCCTCGGAAGAATCGTCCGAAGACGAATCCTTCTTTGCTGCTACTTTGGGAGTAGTAGCTACAGGCTTGGCAGGCGTCTTCTTGGCCTTGTCATCCTCAGAATCAGAGTCATCCGAAGAGGTCTCCGCCTTCTTAGCTGCGGCCTTGGGAGTGGCAACGGGCTTGGCGGGAGTCTAAACAATAAAAATAATAAGTTGAATGCTATTTCTAGAAAAATGATGCGACGAAGAACTCACGGCCTTGGCGGGAGTCTTCTTGGCTTTGTCATCTTCAGAGTCCGAGGAATCGTCAGAGGAAGAATCCTTCTTCTTGGGGGCAACCTTGGGAGTGACAGCGGTCTTGGCAGGTGTCTGAAGGATTATTGAATTGGACCATGACAAAATCATAGAAAGGATAAAAGAATGATAATGATACCAAAAACAAAACAAACACTTACCGCCTTTGCAGGTGCCTTCTTGGCTTTCTCGTCTTCAGAGTCAGAGTCATCAGAAGAGGATTCAGCCTTCTTAGCTACGGCCTTGGGAGTCACGGCCGGCCTGGCAGGCGTCTGAATAAAAAAATTGAAAACTCACGACAAGAACAACTTAAATTCGATCTCGGAAAAATAAAATGAAAACTCACGGCTTTGGCAGGTGCCTTCTTGGTCTTCTCATCTTCGGACGAATCGTCTGAAGACGACGAATCCTTCTTTGCTGCTGATTTGGGAGTAGCAGCAACAGGCTTAGCAGGAGTCTTCTTGGCCTTGTCGTCATCAGAGTCAGATGAATCGTCTGACGAGGATTCCTTCTTCTTGGGTGCAACCTTCGGCGTAACAACGGGCTTCGCAGGGGTCTTCTTGGCTTTATCATCCTCGGAAGAATCGTCCGAAGACGAATCCTTCTTTGCTGCTGCTTTGGGAGTAGCAACGACAGGCTTGGCAGCAGTCTTCTTGGCCTTGTCGTCATCAGAGTCAGATGAATCGTCTGACGAGGATTCCTTCTTCTTGGGTGCAACCTTAGGCGTGACAACGGGCTTAGCCGGCACCTTCTTGACCTTTTCGTCTTCAGAATCCGAAGAATCGGACGATTCCTTGGGCTTTACAGGCGCCTTCGGAGTCTGCAAAGGAGCTAGTACATTGGATTATATTAAAACAACAAGATAAATAGCAACTCAGATCGAAATGCGAACGAAAATGAAATCGGGAACCTGAGTGATTGGCTTAGACTGAGCGGGCTTCTTCGCTGCTGGTTCATCTTCGGAGCTATCGCTTGATGAGTCTTTAGTCTTCTTGGCAGAGGGGCTCACTCCATTTGATGTAGCGGGACGCTTCCTCTTCTGAGAACTCCACGTCTCTACCAATTCGTCGAGAGAGGGGACATCTGCAGACGCCGCCTGCAACGATTGACTCAGTAATCAGTCAAGCATGGATCCTCGACAAACCTCGGCGGCAAGTTTCTGTCGCTGCTCGGCTCCAAACACTTTTGAGATGGCTTTAGGGCCATGTGTTTGGAGGATCTTGTAAAGAAGAACGTTTTTCAACGAATCTTCACTCGACATGCTACTCCCTGTAATTGAATGGTTGGCCATTTCATACACGACTGTTAGGGGGATATGATAAAAACAAAAACAAAGGCGTAAACTCCCAATCAATCAATAATTAAATCGAAAACTGAAACTTCGAAATTTTTCAACTATTTAGTGGAAAATACGGTAAGTTACGTGAAAATCTGGGAACGCGTGGCGAGATACAAAGCCTTGCTGAATTTCGTTACAATTGCAAACTGGTTTATTTTATAAATATTTTTTTAACATTTGAATCATTATTTTTATCCCGATGTTCATACTTCACTATAGCCGTGAGGAATCAGAACAGTAATCAGAAATCAGAAAAGAAAAGGAATCAGTGAGGAATCAGAACAGTAATGTTGTTGAATGAACACATTTCAGGCATCATTAGATCCGATGCTAGAAAATTGAATGAACTTTTATTTTCAGTTAACCAAGTTAGCGATATCAAAACGAGAAGGTAACAATCAACAACGTGTGGAAATAAAGCGTTTTAATAATTGAGACATTAAACTAGAAAAAAGACTAATCGTCTACAAATAAAGGGAAAATGTAATGAAAATTAGTAAAAAGTATGAGTTCTGCTATGCTTCGACATCTTCTTGAGATCAATCAGCTATCAATCAGTCGCATCTTGCGGTTCCTTGCTGGCTCTACAATCAGTTAATCAATAATTCATCATCAATCGCTCCCCTACCGTACTTCTACCATATCCCTCTCGATCTTACCGGCTCTTTGGTCTGGGAGTGCTTTCCTTGCTGGAAGGATTGCTCCACTTCTTCAGATTGAGCCAACTCGCACTAATTATTCCCTTCTCTTCAATGTGACAAGAACGAGCGAAGAGAAGACCCGCCTGACCACCTGAAATATGGAAGGTTGCAAATCAAAATTGATCCAGCATAATTGACACTACCGTAATCCACCGTAATCCAACCGTACTCACCCGCCACCACCACGTGATCCATGGGAGAGGCTGCCGAGTGGGCTGAGAGAGTGATCGCATTGAGAGACTCCACTCGCGAGTCCAACAAACCCTGAGGCAGAGGGGGACCGGAGACCTGGAATCGATCGATCATCTACCGTAGCTCTCTATCTCCTTACCGTATCTGCATCCTCACACACGATATCCAGCCACATATTGTTGGTGACGTCTTCGTACGTCGCGTAGGCTGGAGGAGGGACAGGATTCTGAAGTAAAGATGACATTGAAGGAGGTGGAATAGACCAGTGATGTACCTTCTTCCCCGGTCCTTCCACTTCCTCCATCTCTTCATCTTCCATGGGTGGAACCTCCGTCACTCGATTTCTGAAAGGAGCAGTTTACGAAACACTATTCCAGAAGTAAGCATCATCAAGATCAGATACAGTATCCACCATTCACCACTGGCTAATTCAATTCAAAAACACTAGCGAGCTCCATTTGAATGAGAGGAAAGCAATAATGGAACAAACAAAGTCCAATCCACTTTGGCTGCAGCTGCAACTCACTCTCTTCACTTTTTTCACTCTCCCATCCCTTCCTCTCCCTCCTCTCATTCTCAGGTTCTTCCCCAGTCGAGAGCAGTGTTCAGGTGAGGATCTCCATCCCCTCCCCATTCCAATACCCTGGTATCCCTCGGAGATCTTGGTAGCGTATCCCCTGACCCTCCATTACCGTAACCCGCCATCATAATACTGCTGAAACGTATTCTTCTTTTGCTACGGTATCCTGGTGCCACCTTTGTACAGTTACAGTACCCCTTCCATCATCCCACCGCTACAGTAACCCTACCGTATTCCAGGTGGTCCATCCACTCTGCTCCCTCTCATCGACATCATAAATAGTGTGGACAATTCTCGCGATTGAATTATGGACCACGTCTTATATCAGGTCCGTTAGATCTACCGTCGTACTCCAATACCGTACTCTGAACCGATCATCAACTGATTCAATTTCAGTTTCTCTTCCCATCGTTGATCGGCTGCCTGGTGGTAGTGCAGATCGTGGCAGGATGTGGAGGGAAGAAGAAGAAGAAGGACGAGGACGAGAGTGCTGATCAGGACGGAGGAAACAGCGCCAAGAGCGGCGTCACCGGTCCCAAGGCCCCCGCCCCCGGCGCCAAACCCGCGGCTCCCGGCGCCAAACCGGCCGGAGCTCCCGGTGCAGCTCCAGCAGCAGCGGCTGCTGGCGGACCGAAAGCTCCGGCTGCCGGAGGAATCGCCGACACGCACGACCCCAACTACCAGACGCTGGCTGCGTGCAAGGATGGACAGGGAGTGTTCGGAGGAGACAAGGCTGCAGGGGCTGCAGGAGGAGCTGCACCTGCTGCAGGAGGACCCAAACCACCTGCCGCCGGAGGAATGGCTGGTACGGATTCCGGATCGATATCCTACCGTAACCCTGTAAATTCGTTGCAGGAACCCACGATCCTAACTATCAGACACTCGCGGCAGTTGGTGGAGAGGGTGGACAGGCAGTATTCGGTGCAGACAAGGCTGGAGGAGGAGGAGCAGCAGCACCAGCCGCCGGCGGACCCAAGGCTCCCGCTGCGGGAGGAATGGCAGGTATACTGTAACCTCGGTGACATACCGTACCTCTACCGTATCCAGGCACCCACGATCCCAACTACCAAACCCTGGCTGCTGTGGGTGGAGATGCGTTCGGAGCGGACAAGAAGGCTGCGGGAGGAGGAGGCGCAGCACCAGCAGCCGGCGGCCCGAAAGCTCCAGAGAAGGGCGGTATTGCCGGTAGGTCTCGAGACGAGAAGTACCGTAATCTACCGTATTCCCACTTCAGCTACCCACGACCCGAACTACCAGACATTGGCTGCCGTCGGTGGCGATGCATTCGGAGCCGATAAGAAGGCGGCGGGAGGTGGTGGAGCGGCTCCAGCGGCCGGAGGAGGACCCAAGGCGCCCGAGAAGGGCGGAATCGCAGGTACCGTATCCCTACAGCACCCATCAATCTACAGTAACCCTGATTCAGGCACGCACGACCCCAACTATCAGACGCTGGCCGCGGTGGGAGGCGACGCTTTCGGAGAGGACAAGAAGGCAGCTGGAGGAGGAGGCGGAGGAGGAGGAGGAGGAAAGCCAAAGGAACCCGACAACAAGGCTGCCGTCGCTGGTGAGATACTGCACGAGTACTGTAGTTACCGTAACCTATCATATTTCAGGAACTCATGATCCTAACTACCAAACCCTGGCTGCTGTGGGCGGAGATGCGTTCGGTGCAGACAAGAAAGCGGCTGGAGGAGGCGGAGGAGGAGGAGATAAGAACCCCAAGGCGCCCGACAATAAGGCTGCGGTTGCGGGTACGATAGAATACCGTATCCGAAGATCTACCGCAATCCATTGCAGCCACTCACGACCCCAATTACCAAACGCTGGCTGCGGTCGGTGGCGATGCATTCGGTGCGGATAAGAAGGCTGCTGGAGGTGGAGGAGGAAAGGACAAGCCGAAGGCGCCCGACAACAAGGCTGCCGTCGCGGGTACGGTGTCCTACCGTATCCAACCGTAACCATCTTCTTTTTCAGCAACGCAAGATCCCAACTACCAGACGCTGGCTGCAGTGGCCGGCGACGCTTTTGGCGCGGATAAAAAGAAGTAGAGGAGTTCCCCCTTCCTCCTCCTCCCGTCTATCGATTGAGAAGACTTCTCAACGCGCCCGTATCACCGATCGATCGATTGATAAAGATACGGTCAATCTAGTGTGCATGCCGAGTACACCGTACACTATACACATTATCTACAGCAAATCAATCGATAATCCCCCACCTGATTAGCAGGAAGGGATCAGTGTGGAGGTTGACACTGAGATCTTGTCCGCAACCGCGAGGAACCACCTGGAATAGAGAATTTTATTTCTGCTCATATCAGAGTATCTATGATTCACGGGTGATATGTTATTCGATGAGGCACGCATATATGCTTTCTTGCAATTGAACAGAAAAAAATCAATCTTCCTCTTAGTTTCTGCGTTTCATAGATCATACTTCCTCCTATCGGCCACACAATCTCAATGAATTGGCGCTACTTCAGTTCGCCGGACCAGCCCACTTCCACTCCCTGTCTCCCTATTATTCCAACCCCTTCGCCGGGGAAGAGAGCGGGGAGAGAGAGAGAGGCTATTGGGCTGGTCCGGCGAACTGAAGTAGTGCCAATGAATTCGACGAAACTTTGATCAATTCACCTTTCCATTCATAGACAACTGCAGTCTTCCGTCTGCTCCGACAGTTCCGACGACTCCCGAGGAAGACACGCCCACTGCCCACACCATCAGACCGTGCCTGCAGTTAGATCGCCATTTCGCAGGGTTACTGTACTTCCACCGTATCCTCATTACCGTAACCCCATCATACAGTATCCTCCATACTCACCGATTCGTGAGAGGAACGACGAAGTATCCATCTCTATCTGCCCCGTATGCCATATAGACGACCGCCGTCTCTGGTGCTTCACTCGCAGTATAGAACTCGGACTGGTAGATGAAGATGCCGTCGAAGCACGAACCGTGAGAGATCAGAGACTTGCCTGTAAAAAAGGTTGAGTTAGAGGGTTTTTTTCGTCAAATATTCCAAGACGAGAGTTCACTGACAATAGTATGTCTTCAATAGCTATGTTCGAGTGTCGCAGCACAAATCGTTCAAGTTCTTACGAAATAGGACTAGATTGTTCCCGCAGTATTTCGCAGAATGTTTTCGATATATCAATAAGAAAGCTCCGTAACATTGCTATAAGCAATACTCTCTGCCTATGCCCGCCCTTCGCATCACAAATCACGCGCGTTCTATTCGCGAACCCATTCGACCACCATGTCATCCCTCCTCCCCCCACCCTCCCTACCTGCTGTCCTCACGGTGTTCTCTTCCAATTCCGTCTCGCCCGTCGACGTGTTCAATACACGGATCATCCTCTCCGCGAACGAGACGCCCACTGTAAGGAAAGGATTAGATATTTTTGATTCAAGGGGCAAGGGACAATTATCTTCTCAACTTTCACTGAACTATGTCTACCCACTGTGATACCAAAATGAACCCGCTCCAAATTTTATCAGTCTCATTTTTTCACTCCATTGCCAACTAAAAAAACTATCAGCACTCACACAAATGGGTGTCCATCCATCCCACATTGAGCGCAGGCGATACCCATTCGACATCGACGAATATTCTGAATGGATGCAGACTCTCCTTCCTCTCTTTTCCCTCTCCTCCTTCCGAATCGACCACCATCAGATTCTCGTCCAACTCCCACACGATCACAGTGCCTGCCGACGTTAAACATTATTATTATTATTATTTTATCAGGTAGCGAAAAGAAGAAGAATCACTCTCAGTCATTGCTCCAGGCCATCGTATACACAGTGAAACAGAAACCATCGAGTCCAAAAACTGTTAAAGGATTCCTCACCCGCAGCATCGACAGCAGCGATGGCACTGCACTCTCCGAATGGAGACCACGAGACGGCGATGAGAGGAGGCTGTGGGGGTGGACCGTACTCCGGCTGCAATGATGGGATTGTTCAAAGAAATTCAAAGGAACATACCAGTACCAAATTTTGACTCAATCTGAATACACTGTGAAACTCTATGACGAGAGGCATTTTCGCTAGGGTGTTGTTTGATCGAATTATGTGGTTGCTGAAGAAGGTTTACTGTCGTCGAAAGGTTCAATCTGACCTCATCCAACCTGCGAAACGCCGATTGACATAGTCACTTCTTATTCACTCGACTAGGAATTATTCTTTTCCGTGTTCTAATAGATTATTCCCGACTACTTCTCGACATAATCAAGGTTTAACCTTCGTCAGTTCTTTCCTACCTTGACTAGTCTCATCTTGATCAGCTCCCTTCGCTGATCAGCCTTCGATAGCCGCTTCGGAGTCTGAGAAAAGGAGAAATTAGTTTTTTTCCAAAGAGAAAACAAGTTATTGACAACCGTCCGAATTTCCTCCCTAATATACAACGTCGCATCCTCAATCAACCTACTTCTCGCACTCAAAATCAACTTACCCCAGTCATAGAGGACGATGCCATGGATGGATTGGGAACGGCAGGAGTGGGCATTCCTCCGATCTCCCCCTCCACTTCTCCTCTCATCTCTCCTCCTTCTTCCATCGAGAATCCAATCAACGGCTTCACTTCCACCACGTGAGCTGTGCTCACTGCAAGGGATGATCATTGACTTGAATCACTTTGTAATGCACTCAATCCTACTAGATATCCAAATACACGCAATTCACGTATAAGATCACATTTTGCCTAGCTTCATAACTTCTTTTCGCTCAACTATTATATTGTAAGTCCACTCCACTCACCATCCGGCAGCACCACATCGGGCACCGGCAACGGAATCCCAGCTACGCCTCCTCCTGCCCCTCCATTCTCCTCTGATGGATGGGCCAGTACGGTTTCCAGCTGTGTGCGACCACTCCGCGTCGTTCGCTCACTGCAATCCTTTCTCCTTTCAGTTTGGAGTTTCAGAGTGAATACAAGACATGTCACTTCGCCACCGAGGCAATACCATTGCCGAGGTTAAGATAAAAAGAACCATTCAAATGATAGACAAGAATGTACTGCAGAATACCGTGACACTAGAGAATGAAAGATCAAAGACCAATGCCCTCTACTCACTCCAGATCTCCGATCACATTACTCGGCCGCTCGACTCGCGTCGCTTGCCGCTGCTTCCGCTTCAAGTTGCCGACCTGAATATTTCTTTTTTTTTTAAGCGATGCTCACAGTGATAAAAAATCGCATCATTTCCGTTACAATCACACATAACAATCGCATAGAATTGAGTCTGGGATATGTTTGATACATATCTTTGCATCAACAAATCTCTTCATCACTCACTTCCGCTAGCGTGGGTGGCTTGAGTACGAGTACAGGTGGGGGCGCCACCACAGCCACTCCCTCCTCCTCCGGTCCCATCGCTGGCAGAGTCACACTGTCCTTGCGGATGCTGCAATATGAGGGTTTCAAGGTGCACTCAAGAGTATTCGTTGAGTACGGACAATGATCGCACAAAGAATTCCATTCCGTGACAAAAAATACTTCTGCTATGGTACTAAAAAATGATTTTCCATAGATAATATATAAAAAAAACCAACACACGTTATATAATTACTTACCAGTAGATGACAACGGTTCCTTCGCTCATCGCTACTGCCAGATATCCTACGCACTCTGGTGAATCGGCTGCTGTTCGAGGCTGGAATGGAGCGATTAGATAAGCCACGCCTCCTCAAGCTCCGCCCCCACTCTCGACCATACTCCCTTACCATCCAGGAAGCAGAGAGTGCGAGTCCGCGTCCCTCGATCCGCAACACGAACCAGATGGAGAGATCGCATCTGGAATGAGGAGTGAAAATGAGTTAGTGGGACTGAACAGTAGAAGTAAAAAAAAATTGTGTGCAATGGAAAACATGATTCGACTAACTGATGCGCGAGATCAAACTCTTCACTCATCGCTGCATCATAAGTCTTTCAAGTCGAAAATCACATTTGATGAGGAACGTTGTGTAACAAGACACTTATCCAACCATGTTCATCCAGCATTACTGTACCCCATCGAACAGAGCTGCCGTACCTGGTGACTTCTCTTGTCTCGTCCTTCTCCTTCTTCCTCTTCTCTTCCTTCGTCTTCTCCACTCTCCATAGTTGGACGTACGCGTCTGTCGCCCGCCAGTCCGCCTTCAATTAGATTTACAATTCACATTTTTTTTAAATAACGGAAACCTTGAACAGACCCAATAACTTCTGAAATAAGTTCAATCCTGTTTATTCTCAATAACCAGGTGTTTTCGAACTCTTCAGCGGTCACAAGAGGAATGGTTGTCTCGAGAACTAATAACTTTCTTTCCTCCCGGGGTAAATAAACACATACCCTTCCTGTTGTCGAATTCACGAGATTCTCGTCGTCCGGGAACGTGAGCACCGCCAGACACTCCGAGGCTGCAATGTGGGCATTAGAACAGCGAGTTGTCAACAATTTGACTTTTTAAAATCACCCCACCCTACAATCGAGCAGAAATCAGATTGATGTATCACAATCACCATCTCGATAACCCCATGACCCATCTCCTCTCTCAACTCACTCTCTGTCAATGGAGTGGGCGCGAGTAGAGTGGCAGCGATGGGTCCTCCCGCGTATCCAATAGAGACGGACGGAGAGCATGGAGACTGCAATTGCACTTTTTACTGCTTCAGGCAGACTCACGAAGTTCCATGTTTCAGGAAACGAGTAAAATTCAATCACAGAATTGTGAGCCAATTGATCGTCCATTGCTCCTATTTCGAAAAAAAAAATAGAACCAATGCATTGTTCGAGAAAGATTCACACATCACATATGTACTCTCACACAGGTCAGGCTGCCTGACCAACGATAAAGCATGCAGAAAGTTGGTACGGACCCCGCTTCTCACCTCCATCGTTTCAGCAGAGAATGCGTCGATCCTCGTGAGTCCCTCCAGAGGGAGGGAAGGGTATTCGACTATCGGAGGATACGTTGTCTGCGAAAAACAACATTATTTCGAGACTTCAGTCTTCCGTTTTAATGCTCTATGATTTATCCTCTGTACGGCTGCTCTATAATTTTACTTCTCTCTGATCATATAAAGAAAATCGTGCTTCCAACACCAGCTCATCTGTCGCTTCATCGCCTACACATTAACCTCACAGCTGTTATTCCATCAATTTCTTGAATACTCTATTTGTAGCCCACCCTCTTGTTGTTGCTGTTGATCTTCTCCTCGGACTGGGCGAAATCGTCGACAGTCTTCTGTCTCAATCCGATCGATTTCTTCTCGCGAAGGGCTGCCAGATAGGGACTGGAAGAAAAATGATTCAATGAAGGCTCATTTCGGTTTTCTTTCCAACTACATAATGGTTGCTCCGGTTCTCATGATAGTGATCATCTGCTAATCTTTTCATAATTTCAACTTCTAATCTCGTCGCTCCGAAGCAAAAGATTGTACTACAAGATCTTTCCCGTTTCATCAAAACAATACTATGAGAAGTTCAACAGACACTACAGTCATTTTCTGCGGAACTCCAAACAACTTCAACATCAAACATCCTCACCCCTCATCGACTCTCTCCCACGGCGTCGCCTGTGCCTCAGCCCGTCGTCGGAGCATCTCGCACACTGATAGACTGGAAAAGGCAGATTAGTTTCCTACTTCCTGGGAGTATTCCAGTTACAGGAGTATTGTAAATGCGAGCAGTTGGGTTTTAATCAATATGTCGAATGCAATCTGCTCCAAACACAAATTCGAAGCTCAATCGTAATTATCGTTACACAAATACCGTTAATGAAAGTGGTAAACAGTTTTGCTATAAATGTCAACCGTGATAGCAAAAAACCCAACCGATCCGCCATCCATTTGCGTTCCTACACGCTCTCCCCTCTCTCTCTCTCTCTCTCTCTCTCTCTCTCTCTCTCTCTCTCTCTCTCTCTCTCTCTCTCTCAGAGTCTCTCCTCTCACCTCTGATGCGTCTGCTCGTGCTGTTCGATGGCTGCAGCCACTGCAGTTCGATATCGATCGAGATCCGCTGAGATCGTCACGTTCTCTTCTGAAGAAGAATTCATTTATTCTTTCTTTTTCATTATCGCTCAAGCCAATCTAAGTTCCATAGGTATGCCAAAACAGAAGCGATACAGCATCAATGATCGTTTCTCGAGATTTATCTCAAAAATAATAGTAAGACAACAAGATCGAAACATACTCTGTGCATCGCTCTTCCTGAACTTGAACCGCTTGAGTCCACTGGGAGTGACCCGTGTCTGACTGGCGCCCGCCGGAATCACGCCTGCAATCATCTATCGTATACATTCAGCATCACATCTTTGAGCGTTTCCTTGCGATGTTCTTTTGCATTTTCTTCCATTTTGGCAGATCAAAAACCACAACATCTCACCAGAAGCCATGGACACTCCGACCGTTCGTCGTCGCTTCGTCGACAGCTCTGCCAAGGTTTCCTGCAAAGGACAGATGTATGTTGAATGAACTTTCAACGCATCCCATGGAACTAGCGTTCCAGCCACTTTCTATATTGAACAGGGACAGGCTCTTTCAATGGATCGACTTTATCCGCATTTTAAAATGGCCACTGCAGCTCGACACAAAGATCACCAGACTACAGGGATCTCCTTACCGCATCCATTTCGCTCTTGCTCAATCGATCCTTCTTCGGCTTGAGTATCTCACTCGCAGGCACGTCGCACACCTCGAGGTGAGCTTCACTGCAAAGAGATTTTACCTATCACATAAAACTTCTAAGAAAACAACAAACAAGAGCAAAATCGTAAAACATCAAAGATCAAACTCTCACCGATCGGCGTGTGTTCCCTCGAAGCCGCAGCGGTAGCACTTCCATGGAATCATGTCGGCGTTCTAAAGAAAAATCGGGACATCATCATCAAATTTCGCGTTCTACTCTCAACCAAGTACCCACAATGAAACCTCAAAACATAACGATATGGAATCGTCAAATGTCTCCTGGTTGTTTAACTATTCGTTTGTTCAATATTTAAACAAAAACCTACCTCATCAGTGAATCCGCATCGATCGAGATGGTATGCGAGTCCGAACTTGTGAGTGAATATCTTCCCGCACGAGAGACACGGCAGTTGACCACCCTGATCGAGGAATGATCGCATTTGCAAGAACCAACCACTTCCTATTACAATCCATGCTTCACAGGTTACATGAGTTGAGGTAGAATTTCTCAGGGGCGATTCTCACAAGTTGTTCGGTTTAATACATTATTTCACAAATAGTAAATACAATGCAGTCTTCTTCAATCCTCCGCTCCCCTCATCCACTCACATTGGCAGACATTCCCAACCTCACGAGTATCGACTTCGTCTTCTTCTCCAGTACACGATAGTCTGCGATCTGCCCCTGCAAGGAAATCAACTTAAACATTCCGCTTTCGCTTTCAGCTACTCCGTGTTTGACGTACCCAGTGTCGGGAAACAATCGAGCCTCAATTTTGCAAAGTAACTATTGCGGTTTCACCGCTGATACATTTGAGTTCTAAAGCTATGATCTCCAATAACACGTTAAGTTCTTACTCGAAAAATGCACTATCATTTCATTTGCACTACTAGTACATATTTTTTCCAATGCTCCTTCCGCCAATATCCATGACTCATCTCATACCTCCACCCTCTCCACTTCACCGCTCCCACCTCGCCCCATCGCCCTTTGCCCTCTCTGCCCTTCCCTTTCGGGTCAGTCTAGAGGGGGCAAAGTTCTCGCCCACATTCTCGCTTCATCCGATTCATTTGGGCACAGTCTGATGCAAGATTCCTTCCTCGTTCTCTGTAGTCTCCACTCCTTTCTCTATCACAGAAGCGGCACTTTGTCCCTCTCTTCCCTTATCAGCCCTGCTCTTCGAGCCTCCAATCGTGCCCTTCCCGTGCCCCATTCAGATCCCCTTCTGGCTATATAAGAATCATCTCTACCATGGAGTCCTCATCACCTCATCTCCTTCCCTCTCCACCATGCACCGATCGGCTCTCATCCTCTGCCTCTCCCTTACTCTCCTCTCCGCTACCGTAATCCCTTCGAGGAACTCGGTGAGCATAATACCATTACAGTACCCATATCTACAATAACCTCTCCATGTTACCGTACCCTATTTCAGCTGATGGTCCCTAGCAGTTCCCTCTGCAATACGTGCATGAACTTCGTCACCGAGGTCAAGACAATCGTCGATGGAAATGCGGATGATGCGAAGCAGGTATTATTCGGAACGGATGAATACTAGGGTTGGCTAAACGAATACGGAATAACGGCGCCGAAATGAGAGAGGGAGGGTTACGGAAAATAACGGAATAACGGCGCCGTTATTCCGTTATTTTCCGTAACCCTCCCTCTCTCATTACGGCGCCGTAATGAAATCTCCCCTCCATTTCGGCGCCGTTACTCCGTTTAGCCAACCCTAATGAATACGGGCTGAAGCAACGTTGTGAAACCGACCGCCTAACATAGCAATAGTGTAACTTGAAAAGTTGTGGTAGAAAGAATAATTGCTAATCATGATCGTCTTCGACGATCCAACTCTTGTACAAAACCATTTCAAAACACAAAACCCATTTTCCATTTCTTCAGCAATCCTAGCCAAAAGTATCCTGTTTCGCAACCCTGCCCAGCACTGTTTCAACCTCTCCCAATAAGCCCAAGCCAAAGCGTTCCACAATTTACCCTTGCTCCCGCTTTTACCCAACTCCATCTCTCATCTATAGGCCCTTCTCTCCGCCTGCACTCGTTTCTTCTCCTTCCTTCCCATCCTCGAATATCAATGTGACGTCATCGTGGTCTACGATCTCTCCTCTCTCGTTCATGCCATCGACCGTCACACTGATTCGCCCCAGGGAGCGTGCTACGACTTCTTCCATCTGTGCGACAAACCCTAATAAGCCCCTCCCACTATGATCTTTGATCCCTACTCCGACTACGATTTTCCCTGCGACGGGTTCATGTTCCTTCTTAATACGGCTGTATTTGTACCATAAATATTTAATGTTAACGCTATCATCGTACTTCCCACTAACGATGTGACTCCCGACGCTCTTTGTAGACCCAATGAAACATCATAGCTACGTTGAGACACAGTTTCCGCCGAAAATACTATTAACATTTGGTGAAAGACCATAGTGACAAGGAATCGAATTCACTCACTCTGAACTGGTTGTAGGTGGGCACGCAGCACTGATTGAGGTGGTCGATCAGTGAGGCTGCCGTTGAGAATGATGACGCCCCACATTCTGACGCACGCACACATTCGACAGTACTGCAAAGAAAATGCTAGAATTTGTCTTTTCCGCACACATAGTGAAGCTTCCATCATAATCTTTAAAATTTCAGGCCTAAAGCAAAGCCATGAAGCCTAAAAACACTTCATGATCAAATATGCTCACCGTAAGGATTTATAGCAACTTACGCGTCAAAGAAAAAAAACTAACATGTCTTCATTAATAATCTTCATTCGGACTTTTTTACATCATCGCGAAGCATCCTTACTTGGTCAGAAACTATCGAATTTCTCCAATATTATTCCGATCTATTACCGTATCCCCTTCCTACTTTCCCTTCTTTTACCCATTTCCCTCCTCCAACGCAGTAACTGCCATCTGCTCCTTCGCCTCCTTCTTCCCGTTCACCCATCGCCATGGACGAGTCTGGAACGATGATCGATTTTGGGTGAAGGGTTGGAAAGTAAACAATTGCAAATCGCCTTGGCACAGACAGATGACCAAATCATGAAACCCAGGGCACACTTCACACATTTAACACTTACCTAAACGACCATCGCTCAATTCCATCATTTGTAATGCTATTACTAGTCGATAACTCTACCGTAACCACCGTAATCCTACCGTACCTGCAGATCTGCGTACTCGAGAGTGTCATGCACTGCCTCCCAGTTGATTATGCTCTCCTTGCATCTGCAATCAGTTCGATTATTCTCACAAATGTAAAAATCAATAACATATCTCATTTGAGTTGAACATTCAAATTGATCTCATTCTCATCTCCTTCCCCTCATTCTTTCTATTCTCTCTCGTGAATGGCGGGCGCTCCCTCTGAGAGTGGAGTCTCTGGACCAGAACTCATCTTCATAGACCAAGTAAGATCCAATCACCATCCTTATCACCCTCTTATTCGTTTCAGACTCTGATCTGTTTCGACCCTGAACAGACGCAGAACATACAGACAGTTAACTTGAAAAGAAATGTGCCCCAGAAAGTTTCGTTCCGTTGGCTGACAAATGCTCCGACCAGGTACATTCGAGATATCTAATTTGCATAACTCCGGGTTTGAGATACATAGTGAATCCGAATCGAGGAGTAATCTTGGATGACAAACCAGTCCCTGTGAGTGATGCCCTTGCCTCTTTATGATTCACTTTTGCGTTTAAGGTGACGATCGAACTTCTCCATCAACGATTCTCTCCTCTTCACAAGATGGAATTGCAGGTAGATCATTCCCTCGATCAATCAATCGATAATCCACCGTATTCAGGCTCTCGTAATGAGAGACAACATTGCTGGAGATGTGTTTGGTGACAAGAGAAGAAGCTCGGAGATGCAGAAGATTCCTCTCCAATTGGGAACTACTCTGATGAATCTGGACAATGCTGAGTTCCTATCGAAACAAGGGGTAAGGGAACCAATAGAGGAGGGAAAGACTATCGTCCACAGCAGTCTCCCAATCGAAGCGAGTCGCTTCTCAGTATTCTGGACAATGAGAAGAACGAGGACAGCAAGGCGCAGTCTCTCAAGTGAGTCAAGGGAACACGGTAGAGTAAGGAGGATACCGTATGCTTGCAGGGATCTGCACGAACTTCTCAAGAGTGACATCGTGACGATAACGAAGAACATCGAGAGTACTCAACAGTTGGAGCAAGTGCTCACTCAGCAGTTGGCAGCGAGGTGAGGGAGGGAAGAGAGAGGGAAGAAGGAGAGGGGGAGGAACAGAGAATCTGCAGGACGGAACATCTGAATGAACTGAAGAGAAGCATCGGAGAGGCAGAGGCGACCTCGTTGAAGGTTGACGAGCAATTGAAGGAAATGAATTTGGAACTGGCAGCTATGCCCCCTACCTCTAACCCCTCTTCGGATGGAGGAGGAGGAGGAGCCCCTCCTGGCATTTGCTCCCTTCAGTAGACATACCAATAAACAGTTTCCTCTTTTTCGTTCTCCGTTCTACACAGATCAAAGACCACACGCTCTACGATGCATTCACAAATGCTTACTTGCCATTACCGTAGACCAAGCCAATGTAGTTGTCGCCCTTTTCACCGAACCAACTACCCCCTCTCCAAACTCACCTCTGTATATGGTAGGTGATCCCCGTGTGGGAGGTGAAGGTACTCTGGCAGCCGGGACAGCGCAGCTCGCCCTTTGCTGCACGCAGCGCACCTGCAATACCAAAATATATCATTCCAATCCGCGGATATTCAGATATAGCACATCCAGCTGGCGTCCTGTTATCTCATACCTGTATAAACAGAGCAATCAGGAAATTACCAATATGTTACACTGGAGCATTCCGTTAAAATCCATGTTTCCTAATCTGCTCATAACCAGAACAACTAGGTGTACAACAATGTTTTCCACCCATAGGATCTTCTAAAAGACCAAAGATCATCTCCGTCTCACCTCCGAGGAACTTGAGCAGTTTCTGCTCCGTCACGTACACTGTCAGAATGTCCTTCGGACCCTGCAAATCAGAATTATAGTTCCAAATCCTGTACAACGAGCCAGTAAGGATAACGTTTCGTCGATCCTACTCAATAGCAATTGAGGGAGTACAATTAATATTACGCTGATTCTTTCTCAGCAAAAAAAAAACACAGCGGAAAGCATTTATCGATCCCCGGCAACCCTAGAAGAAGATAATTTTCATACCAAAACAAACTCCCATATCACAATGAAAGTGCGATAGTTCGTACCTTAGCCTTTCTGAACTCGGCCAGATCCTTTTTATCCTGTGCATCATTGACGGGTATTCCACTCTTTTTCTCATACTTCTTCTCTCCAGTCGACGGCCTTCCCTTCTTCTTCGTCTCTCCTGTCTTGGGAGACTCATCCAGCAGTTCCTGACAGTTGCATTATTTTACATTATTAATTGAACATTAAACGTTACTAACGAAGAAACGATACTATTCTCAGAATTACTGACGTAATTTCAAACACAGAGAAAACAACTGACTGTTTTGACAACGCGTTTCTTCTTGGCTGATTGCTTGCTCGATTCGGGCTCCTCATCTGTAATGAAAACAGATTCATCCTGAATGGTTCAATAAACGGAGTAGCCGGTCTAAGAAAATACAGAATGAAAGGCTCTCATAGGGGCTACGTGAATTCTCTTGTAATGTTATCAAAAAAGTTTTCCGCTAACCTTTTTTCTTGTTCTTTCCCTTTGGTGTCGTTGCCTCATCCGTCTTCGGAGAGGTCTCCAATGGCTCCTCGAAATAGTATATTTGAATATTAAAAATTTTCATATTTCTACTATTCTACGAAAGAAGAGACCCATAAAATCCATAACAAAAAGAGAGCACTTGAAAATGAAATAAAAACTGACTTCCTTCACAGCGCGCGTCCTCTTGGCCGATTGCTTGCTCGATCCGGGTTCCTCGTCTGCAATTAGAACAAAGATATGCTAGATATCTCAATTATCAGAATAATCCATTTAGTTGAAAAAAAGTAAACTTACCAGTCTTCTTCTTTCCCTTGGGTGTCACTTCATCATTCGGCTGATCGATTGGCTCCGTTTTGATCCGAGTTGAACGGCGCATCTGAGTTTCTTCTGTGAATGATAACACCATTATGATGTATGCAGATTATCAGATAAGGAAACTACTTGGAAGCATTTTACAACCACTATTCCAACCAGAGGCTCGCCCAGAGGGCATTTACCCTCTGGCAGCCTACGGTTCAAGTTTGATGTTGTTCTTTGTTCTCTTTCAGTTCCATTCTGTTGGAGATACTCTTCAGTGGACGACAACCTTTCCATTGTATTGCTCACCATGAATGAGAAATTCGATTTATAACATCAGCTTCAACTTATAACTTACACGAGATAACACGGATTGAAACAATGAGAGATCAGAGCCTAGGAACAATTGGGAAAAGGATCTAACAACGATCGGTATTCAAAACCGGGTGAAACGGATATTTTAGTAAATGAAAACATTCGATAACTATTCAAGTGAACTCGTGGTTAAGACAATTTAAGAAGAATAAAAATCGATGTTCATAGTAATAATCAATTGCATAATTGGAAAGGGCACTCATTCTGGAGAAAATCAATAGATAATTTGCCTAATCGATACTTCAGGTGAATTTGGCGAATGAAGTCGCTCGCTGTTGATGGATGCGCACCACCGAATCAAGCTTGTCCAGTAGCTGCAATCGTTAATTTATTTTTCATTCCCCAACCATCTTGACAAAACTAAAAATGTAATTCCTCATTGGATATCACCTATACCCAAAACATGAAAGCGACAACGGAAAGAGGACGGTTGTACAGGGAGATCTCATTTTCATTAATAAAACCAATTATCAATATTCCCACCATTCTCGTCTCGGTCGATTTCTCCTTCCTCGCCACTTCCATCACTTGTTCAGTCACGGTGTGCGGGAGGCAAGTGCGAGTGCTCGCCTGCAATTGGTTAAACTATTTTCGCATAGCGCTCAACAACGCATCAACCCATAGCAATCACAAATACATTCAAACTCCTCGAGTGACATGAGTTCAACAACTTCTCTATGAATCAATCAACTTTGCTGACTATCCTACATCATCCCCCATTCACTCACATCGACTATCCGATCGGCCTCTCTCTTGTAGCAGTCGTGGAGGACGGCGAGTGCCGTGTCCACTGCTTCGCTTCCCCCGTAGTCAATCAGCAGACGGCAGTACCCTCCCACGTTGTTCTTCTGAAAACGCATCATTTTTTTTCAAAAAAAAAGGACAGTATTATTTTTAAATGAACACGCCCAGATAGCACTGAAAATGAATCACCGTATTGCTCTTTTAATTCCTATGCAACCCTAATTCTGTCAGGTTCATAATAAGATATTTATTTATTTTCAAACTAGACTGCGACACTCACACTGAACTTGGCATGGAGCCAGTATGGGAGGGGAATATCGTGGGCGAGGAATGCCTTGAGGGCAGCTCGCAGACTCCGCTCGTCCCTCCTCCATCGACTACGGCACTCCTTCACGAGAGCACGCACGATCGACCAGTGCTCACTGCAACGGGAGCGATTGCAGCTTCTACTAACGAACAATTTTGATAAACTACAAAAATAGAAGCATAGAATAGTAGACACATATTTTTTTCAAAAAACCTAACTCACGTTATCAACAGTTCTAGGATAACAGTTCCTTTTCATCATCACACGCAGCCCTCGTGCACCTAGTCCCAATTTCACTCTTCGTTCCCGCTCAATTGTGAAGCCCAGCAATTCAGAAAGAATGACTTACTTCTTCTCCTTCTTATGGGCCAGTCTCCGATTGGTGCCCACCCATGCAGGCATCAGTTCCTCCCCGCTCACGTCGATCTGCAATGAAAGCTATTTTCAACATCCCAATATTTTCGCGTTTCACGAATCGTTCAATACATCTAGGATCTAGCAGAGTTCAATTCTACTCTCATTATTTTTTTTCGAATCAAAAGTTCAGTTCGCGCTTCGCTAATCTTTCATCTGATGCCCAATCGAGAATAAAGCGATTTTTCCGACGTTTTCACATTTCAACCAATACTTTTGTCCCACTCACCTTAATCGCGGCGGTCGTGGCGTCCTCGATCACCGCCGACGGATCCTCGTCCAGCACTCTGCAGATTTAATATTTTATTCATGAAAAAAGTAACAAAGACAAGAAAGAATTCAACGTACTCAAAAACACCATGCATCGAGAAATTTCAAGGAACGGTGAAATGTTTCTTTGGGAATATAATGCAATAATATAATAAAAATTTAACTCACATGCACATCTCAATCGCAGTAGCATACATCTTGGCTCGCGTGAGTGCCTTGATCAGGGCGATCGGCTCGTCCGGCGGGATCGAGGCTGCAGAGGGAGGAGTTAGGGAGAGAAAATTGAGAGATCGCATTGAGTCTTGATATACTCCTCCATATACCAAGGAAAGATGCGTTCACCCCTTGCATACGGTAAAAACGAGGCAGTATCATCAGTGCTGCAACTCCACTACATCTACTTTGCAATGCTCTTTCCATTCAATAGATCACCGTTACTCTCCCTAACTCACAATGGACAGCATTGAGGAGGGCGCATCGTCCTCTCAGCATGATCCATTCCCTCTTCAATTCATCGTACTTCACGATCATCATCGTCTTCCGCTTCCCCGATGAGAACTCCGCCTGACAAGAGATTTTGTTTTTGAAAAGAGGCGCTTTCCAATCGATAGTCAGAGACCATTCCATTTCTAGAACTATCGTTGAATCCAAAGTTCACCAAGGTGTTTTCCTGTTCATCGCTCCCATTATACCCACTGTCCCTCAGGTCAACTAAAAGCAATACTGCAGTTCCCTAGTCCTACGCCACCCTTCTCCCCACTCACAATATGGGGGAAGGCGATGAATCTCTTGTGCTCCGGCATCAGATCGAGCATCGTCAACGTCAAAGTGACCGCACGCTTGCATCTGCACAGAGAGGGAATCGATTAGAACATGCATTCGCATATTTTTCCTACTCGAATCGTCCTGCAACTGCCATGCTACAAGAAAAAAATATTAATTGATAGCAAGAGCGCTCGCAACGATTTGTCGGGAGTAGGCATCGTCATTTACAACAACAAAACAAGGTTTGCCAATTTCATATATCACCAAACCCACTAAAAAATCCAAATATCACAACACGATTTGATTGCCCTACATTATTTCAACAGCAGCAAAAAAATAACTATTTCAGACTATCCAGACCAATGAGAATGCACTTTAGGGACACCCACTCCCATGTTTCACCCTACCCATTTATCCTCTCAACACCTTAACAGACCAATATCTCTCCGTAAATGCTGCTATCCCCCCCCCATCCCCTCACCTCGTGAGTATCTCGGGCGACATGGGCGCGTTCCGCAGTCCGACCGCCAGCTCGTACTGCACGAGGGCTGCTGCAATGGGAGAGGTTACTGAATGATTGCACAAGGAACATTCGCGTTTCCACAACACCATACATACTGCTTCTGACCGCAAATATCAATCGTTCTCTGAAAGACGGATACAATCTCACAATCGTTGACCAATGAAGGAACTTTTCTCAGTGAAACTTTCGCGTTTCCACTGCTCCACATATTCAGCCCATTCCCGTAAACAGCAATAGATCTCTCTATATTTGTCCATACTCCCACATTATCATACCTTGGTCTCCCTCTATATTCACGTTTTCACTGATCCACATAAACTGCTTGAATGAGAGAGTATCAATACACCGTGTTCTGCTATGTATACCCTCCCCCCACTCACCCTGGTAGTAGTTGCCCTTGCAGACGTGGAAGGAGGCGACCAACTCGAATGGATGGGGATTCGCACTCACGACGTCGAGGGATCGGGCGTGGTTGATGATGATCGACTCAACCTGCAGAAAGAGCACCGAAATACAACTGAATTTTTCTAATATTCACAGAGGTAGCGGAAAGTTATTGGAGTAGCGGCGACAAAGGTCTCTTCGCGTTCTTTGTGAAGCGAAGACCCGCCAGATTGAATCATGCATCCTTATCTATTTTAACAATACACATTTTTTGAGCAAACAACAAAATTCGTCTCAATGTTCACAATACACAACTCTTCCATTCATCAATCACACACAACTCTACTCTACTAGGCCCTTCTCCACCACTCACCATATTGGTATTCGCAGCAAAGTCAGCTCCGATGATGATCTGCCACTGTCCCGCATGCAGCAGACGAGAGAGCAATTCGTGTAGCAGATGACGACGGAGGGACGGGTCCAGGGTCGACTGAACGAGCAGTAATTTTATTACAATTCGACAAATGACCGAAACAGCAACAAGCTCTTTCGAAAGGCAAGTATCAAGAATGTGCTATGCAACCGCAGAAGACCATGAAGCGGCAAAGGGTGAATGATACAGTAACTAGCCGATCAATACTACAGTTACTTCCTTCTACCGTACCTCGATGGTGGCGAGAGCCTCACTCCACTGCTCGCCGTCCACTTGTCGCTTGAAGAGAGTCGCGTTGATCGATGCCTGGCAATGAAAAAATATTTATTTCCAATAAAACCCCAATTCATAATCATAGAACACGTTCCCGTCGGAGATAATATTTTCGTGGAACATCAATTTATCGTTTTCATGTTTTATCACTATGTGGCTACCCCATATTGCTCGCCACAAGCATGTTCTGATTTCACAAAGCAGGTGCCCTGAGGCTGCATGAACTGAACCTTATTCTTGCTATTTTTAACTGGCTAGAAGTTCAATAGAGTCCTTCCTCTCACTCACGAGATGGGATCCTTCTGGCAGATTGTTCATCGATTCTCTGCTCATGTCGATCACTTCCTGCTGGTGGCCATGCTCGTTCAGCACCTTGATCACCTGCCAATTTATATTTATTAAATTACTGATCATTTAATAGAGCAGATACGGCACAGCAATGCATACGCTTTACTAATAATTTGTTGCATAAGAGCCATGGGCTTATCAGTGTGATTGAATTCCACCCACTCTCATGTAACCTCTGGAACCTCAAACTTGGATTTCATTATTTATATACCAAAGCTACATGGAACAATCACCACCGTCAAGGTTCTCATAACCCATTGCAACCTCAACCCTCACATTGACATAGAAAACTCCGATGCCGATCTCCGCCTCTTCCTGCAATCTCTTCGATCGGATCACCGCCAGAGAGACGAGTGCACGCCTCAGGAACTGCAAATTAAGCGCTTTTTAGAATAAATAAATAATATAATAATTTTAAAATACCTTATCGCCCATCCTCATTCCATTGGCCGCCTCCTTGAACTGGTCGAGTGCCTGGAAGAAGTTGATTTTCTGAGAGATGGAGTAACGAAGAACAGTTTATCGGTCAGACTCGACTCTAATGAACAGGCCGCAGCGCAGATTCAACATGTATCACAAATTTATCTCCATCAATCACTCTACGTTTTTCCACTCACCTTTCTGGGCATTCCGGTTCCCGACAGGGCTATGCCAGTGTAGTATGGGACGACGTATTTGAGAGGAGCGGGCAGTCTCTCTTCTCCCCAGAAGGAGTAGAGTACCTGAATTGTCCAGATTACGTTCACAATACGAGAATACTGATATTGAAAGAGCGAGGAATTGATAGTCGTAGGACAAGAGCAATTAATCGTTCAGCGTCATTATTTCGGAACAGAAATTGCCACAGGAACCCTCTTACACATCCATCTAAACAACGTCACGTTCCTCAATATTTAAAAAAGAAATATTTTTTTCACAGCGGTAATTGACAAGTCAACAAAATTCTAGCAGGACTAGTTCACTAGACAGAGCTTTGCAACATCAACCCTCCTGGATCTCCCATCACCGTTGCCACTGCTTACCTTCATGGTGTCATTCTTGTCCTGTGCCGCGAGCAACTTCGGGATGGATTGAGTAGGCGAGAGGGGATGAATGGCGGAGAGGACGGCCTGGAGGGGAATTGGATTGACGGTTTGTTCATTCTTACGCAGTGATGCCATTGTCAAAAGTTAAACTTGTCTACTTTAATCAACTACCCTGAACCTAAACGTTCCATGCATTCTAAACAATCCAAATTTGATGAATATTTTAACATTTTTGGGAAAATTGTTTCCCTCTGATCCGATCTAAAATCGAACAAACACGACTGGATCCCAATATCAACCACCATCCCCACGACGCCAATCTCCCCTCTCTCACCATGACACTCTTATTGACTAATTCAAGTAAAGTTGGCAATTTAGAATAGTTTCGGATCTATTTATCACGATGACATTACCACATTACCAACCAGCCATTTTCATAGTCTTCCATCAACCCGAAAGCACCATGTCTAATAAACCAAATTTTCGAGTTCGAATTCCTCCCATCTCTCACCATGACACTCCTATTGATGAACAGATGGAGGGGCGGTCTCTCCTCGTCCTCGTCTCCACTCATATTCACGTCGATCTCGTAGCCACCTGACGAGAGGAAAGATCAAAGATCAACTCCAGAAACTTCTTAAATTTCGACAGACTTTGGCCACGTTGAGTAATAAAAAAGTGAGGCGTGAAAGGACAGTGATAGGGAGGGAATGTTGTGTGAGATAAGCATTGACCAAAAATAAAGAAGTGCTCGAGATTAGCCATGCCATAACAGAGGTTCACACACGGAGTTACGCCACATTTCCCAAGGAGCTTACTCTCGCAAACGAGGGGTCGTCTAATAAAGCGGGGACGGTTGATCTCGTAGCCTCCTAGAATAGTGAGATTGTGAGATGGAAAAGCGAGAGTTCAGAGATCAAACATTCCCTTAATCAGTGGGCATCCAAGTTCAACGATGTATCTCTTCGAATGGACTTGGAAGTCCCTCAAATCTCTGCTCACCCTCAATTCTCAGCAATGGCAGTGCCTGCGAAGAGAAGAGCCAGCCGGCCAGCGAGTCCCAGCCTCCCGCATCCCTGCGAGAAAGATTTAGCTATTTATTTGTTTCAATCCCAAATATTACTTCATTCCATTAGGAACTACATCAAACCTTCCCTTACCAAGCCTGTCGCCATCACTAATTCACCTAGTCACTCGTCCATGAATCAGAATCCCCCTCCCCCATCGCTCACCTCTCGACATGGATGTCCAACTGAGCAGCGAGCACACTCAGCGTCTGCACGATGTCCTTCAGAGACGTCGCGTAGTCCTGTAAAGGTATCAATAATTTTTTTCCAAGAATTCCATGTCATGACCATAGTTGGGCCACTTTCAACGCATACCAACTACATTTGAATCACAAAAATACCTCCTTGCAAAATACCTTCCTTCTGCAAACCTTTTCCCCATTCCTCTCCACCCCTCATTCCCCCTCTCCTACTCTCCTCCCGAGTGGTTCTCACTCCGACTCTCTTCTACCATGGGAGGCGAATCTGCGATGGGCGAAGTTGGAAAGTACGGTATCTCCTACCTGGTCTTTGAACTCCACCTTCTTACTCTCTGATCTTTGATCTCTCTAGAGATGCCACAATGACGGAGCTCCAAACGGACAATCCTGAGATCATCGAACTCACTGAATTCCTCGTCAAGAAGCAAAAGGAAGTTTCTGGCTGGAAGATAGAGAAACCCATCGGAAACGGTGAGACTCCCCCTTTTCCTTCCCGATTGATCTTTGATCTCTCACTCAGGAGCCAACGGAGTCGTCCTATCAGTCACCAAGGGAAGCGAGAAAGCTGTGATGAAGGTACCGTGACTATCGAGCGCCCTGGCCTACCGTATCCACAGGTGGCACTCAACCAATACGCCTCTACTTCCATGGAGTGGGAGACATCAGTGATGAAGCACATTCTCGAGGTGAGACAGGGATACGGTAGTCAGAGATCGATAGCCCTCTCCAGCCCAAATGGAAAGACGACCGTACCCGTCATCTCGTCAGAATGCTGGACTACGGTCGCACGAAGAACAATAACGGGGAAGAGGTACGGTATCGATCGATGGGACAGGTTGTGACTTACCGTACTCGCAGGTCTCGTTCACCGTAATGGAGATGGTGCCTGGCAATCCAGTGACTACGATTGCCAACGAGAAGACTCCCAGTGGAGTGATCGACAAAGTCTGCGAGTTTGGGCTGCAGTTGCTCAAGGTAAGACTCTCAAGGTCCCACCACGAACCTCTCTGCTACCGTATCCAGGCACTGTACGATCTGCACAGCTGCGGTCTCATCCACAGAGACATCAAGCCGGAGAATGTGGGCATGTACAAGGTATACTGTAGTGAGCTGCAGTAATTATCGATCGACTTTCCTTTCAGGACAAACTACTCGTCATGTACGATCTCGGCATGGCGCGCATATTCACTGCGGAGAGTGGATCGTGAGTAGATGGAGAAATGGATCTGATCTTTGATCTCTTCCCTCTACAGGCTTCGAACCGTGCGCAGTTACGTCGGAATGAGAGGAACGGACGAATGGGCGAATGTGGACGCAGAGATGGGAAGAGACCAGGTGATTCCTCCCTTCTCTCTCCCTTCATCTCCTCCCCTTGACAGAGTCGAGTGGACGATCTCTGGGGCTTCTTCTACTGCCTCATTGAGTGGTGCAACTGCAAGTCGAACAAGCCTCTCGCATGGGCAGACTACGATACCATCCCCGATCTCAGGTTTGTCATCTACCGTACCTCTACCGTATCCCCTCCCTCTTGCAGACATCTAATGAAGACAGCCCTCTTCCCAGCTCGAGTCGTCTTGGCCAATTGCCCCACACAATTCTTCGCCATCCATGTGAGAGTCCCTTATCTCTACCGGCTAAACCCTCAAATCTTCCAGTTCTACCTCCGCTCAATCAACAATGACGTCACGCCCGACTACTTCTACATCGCCCAACTACTCAAGGAGGCGAAGTCAGATTTCAGACGGAAGGTGCCCCATATGGTCGATCCGAAAGACTTCCTCAGAAGACAGAGAATACTCGAGAACCAGTTCTAGACTGATATCACCATCGGATAAAGTATCATGATCAGATAAAGTATTCATATTCACGAGTCTGCCTTTCAATCACATCGTAAAACAAGCGAACGCTCATATTGTATCAGGCTCACAATAATTTTCCCTCCACGTTTCTATACAATAGTTTTTCTATGCAGCGCCCAACTGGCGAACCACTGCCAAATAAATCAAATTTGATCACATCAACCCCACTCGAAACACTGGCAGTCCTTGCTTCCCTCCCTTCACCTCTAAACATATCCTCTTCTTCTCGATTCCCATGAGAAGAGTGGAGGCGATCTTGTGCTCGACGACGATGCGACTGCGGATGAGAGAGGCTATCAGACCTGATGATAGTTGATTGGTTAATTAGCACTGCTATTGTTCAAAAATCCGCCGTGGTTGATTTTCTTACCATAGAAGCGGCCTGCGAAATGATAGATGGGTCTCTGCTGTTTCGCTGCCCATTCATTCGCAAAGCAACTTATCACATTCAATGCTTGGTATGTCCATTCATCTAATGAAACAAAATTCATCCACGCCAGCCTTTTGTTTCATATATATCAGCTCATTTGTGAGCCATTAGTATCTTCCTTCTCGGCTCATAATTTCGACGACTTTCACGAGCATACATCCCTCTCCACAATGAAATTTTCCGACCCTCCCCCTCTCTCTCTCTGCTCACCGGACGCGAAGCTTCCCCCGTACGGGCTGTTGCAGTCGTCGTCGCTGAATTGGTCGGACGACATCGACGTCGGACTGTTGTCGCTGCTGCTGTTGCTCTCATACTCGTGCTGCAACGATCAGTTGTGCAGAGACAGCCTAATATATTCTCTGCATCATTCCAGTCGCACATTGAGCACTTAACCAGAGAGACGCGAACAAAACGATGATGCGTACGTCTTCACAATCCGAACACCGCCAGTTTCACTTTTCTCTTAATTCCAGTTTTGACTTACTTTTCAAGACAGTTGCGACAATTACAATATTAAGAACGAATAAAAGTAAAAAAAGTACCTCCATCCTCTCATCCGACTCGTCTCCCTCTTCCCTCGATCCTCTCTCTCCACTCAGCAATCCCTTCGATCGCCTCACGAACAGAGCCACGGCCTCGGACAGAGAGTCCTCGTCAGAATTCTGGAAATAATACAAATAAATATAATGATCGAAGATTAAAGATCAAAGACCACGAATCTCACCATTCTCTGCAGCTTGCATCGCTTCGAGTCCTTCGCCTTGGGAGAAGCCACCGGATCCTGGGGAAGGATTAGGTGAACTTCACTTGTTTCATAACCCGACGCTTTCCCGCCTCAATCAATCTTCATCAAACGGACGATCATCGTGGATGCACTAGGTTACCAGTGTCACTCCCAATAATATTAGCTTTCCGCCAACTCTCTGTTTCACCTACACTGGATCTTGCCGGCTGCGATCGCATCGACAATATGACTCCCCGTCCGCTCGCTCACCTTATCCACCTTGACGGCTTCCTTCAATGCCTTATCGAGTGCCTCTCTCTGCTCCTCATTCAGTCTCTCCATCAGCTCACCGCACGCATCCACTACCACCGTCAGACGGGTCTGCAAATGGGTGGTACTAAATCGGTTTCTGATGAACTATCGAGTCTTCGAAACATTCGCTCTTTCATTGACTAGTTGAAACTCTGAATCTTCGACTTTGTATATTTCTCCAACAACAATGTGCAACCAGCCAATCGCTTAAGATCATGCTTAATACATATGGCTGTAGCAAGATACAAGATACAGCAAGATACATGCACTATTTACCCCCCCCCCCTCGTACCTCCTGTATCACTCCGATGAGATGGGTTCCTGCGAGAGGAGTAACGAAGAGACCGAGAGGACGGGCCAGAGAACGAGCGATCTCGGCGCACGAGGACGATAGTGCGCGGTAGAATCTGAAGTGATTATTTCATTGATCGGGGAAGAAGCATCGTCTCATTAATGGGAAACTCTTTCAATCGTCTCAATAGGATACATTGAAACGAAGAATTCATGAGAGTATTGTATTGAGGTGGAAACTATTGGCGATTGGTACCACCAGGTCAATTTCCCATTACGACATAAGTTCGATTCACCTGGTCCATTCCACACATCATTTTTAAAGGAGTTTCCTTTATAATATCTTCGTGCATGCCATTGGTGAAAAAGGATCCCATTACTCTAATCAAGATCCACAGAAACGAGGAAATCAAGAAGAGACGACGTTTAAAAGGTACACACTTGCACGTTAAGCAACTTCATGAGGAGTTAGAATATCCGAACTGATGGAAATCGATCGGCCATTTATCCAGCAATGCCTATTCACCACCCCACTGCAACCGCAACCCTCCCTCTCCTCACCTCAACTCTCCCTCGCTCCTCACGTCTCTTGTCCCCACAATCGACGTCGTCTGCCAGTCCGCAGAGCCAAATTTGCGCTCGAACTGCAAAGATCAAAGATCAATCTCTCAGATACCGTACCCTCTCCTTCTCTCTACCGTATACCTCAGCAGATCGAATATATCCGTCGACGGCAGTCATCAGTCCCGTCCAGTCGTTGTGATCGACACGGAATTGTGCCGGGTTGTCGGAGGTGATCTGAATAATTGACATTAATTCCAATACTATTTTTCTCCTATTTTGAGAATGCAAGGAGGAATTCTATCAAACACTCCTCATCCACACCAACTAATCCCCCTCTCACAACTCCAACCCACCTTGGTCGCTCGAAGGACGACGTCGAAGTGGTGGTTCTCCACATTGAAGATTTCCTTGCGAAGCAGCTGAAGCGAAATCAATAAGACCTCATCTAATCGCTAGGAAATTTAGCCATGCACTGGCAATGAGTAAGATCGTCAACTGCTACAGTACCTACCGTACAGTATCCCTCCCTTCAACCGTACCTGCACACTCTCCTTTGTATTCGTGGGCGCTGCGGCACTGACTCCATTCATGCTCGCTTCCAGTCGGAGTTGATGGTGGAGTGCTTTTCTCTGCAATATTACCATATTTTCATCAGCGGTCTAAACTTTCAGCACTTCATGCATAATCATGACTTTACAAAACAACAGTAACACCATTGAAAAGAGTTTATAAGTATTCATCACTTTCGCAGTTTCACGCGTCCTAGAAGTTCTCGCAATATCGCAAACATCAATCTTTCAGCTTCTCCTCCAATAACTCTTACTCACCTCCGCAATGGTCTCTCCCATTCCTCTGACTCTCTTCCACGCGTAGAGCGTCTTCGGCTGAACTCCCGATCGAATCGAGCTGTTTGAGGGACTGCAAGGGATGAGGATGGTTACAATGACGTACTTTATCATTCCCCGGCTCCTGATCACTGCTTCAAGATGCATAATTAAGCAAAGACCGAGAAGGAATTATACTGGAACTGCATTTTTAATGATACAATCAAAATAAAAGTGATCGCTTACAGCGGCAGATCCATGTACTCCAGCGTGTACGTGTCCGTGAGGCGAACGAACGAATCTTCGTCTGCAATTAGTGATGCGATCAAGCATTTACACGTCCTGTTCCACTCCTGCTTCAGCTGCTAGATGTAATTCAAGAGTGGGCTTTTTTTTTCTCTCGAGCCCTCTACTCATAAAATCACCCACAACTAATACTCGCTTCCCACCCCCACTCCAACTCACCCTTTTTGCCCTCTCCCTCCTCCTCCCCTTCTCTTCCCATCTCTGGGGGCGCGATGCAGGCCACGATCCACAATCTGGCCGTGTCTCGGCCCGCCATCTCGTGCACGCCGAAGTCAACGATGCGAGAACGCTGCAGAATATCATCGAATTAGCCAACGGGATGAATTTCGTTTTCGGTGGATCACATATTAACAAATCCCATACTGAAAGCCTTATTCACTAGTTTTCGAAACGACATATAGCCTGGCAGGATGTTGTAGCCCATCCACCCCTCTTCTCTAGCATGATATCTCTTCCTCTAGTCTCATCAGTCCACCCTCCCCCTCTCTCCCTCACTAACCGTCCTTTTGTACGCCGTGGCCACCACAACGAACTGCTGTCGCTCCAGGTCACGCAGCAGCACGAACTGCAATTGGGAGAGATCGTTACCATCGACCTCCACACAACCGTCCTTCGACTGATTCATTCATCCATTTCTTATCACAGAGCTATCGTTACATATGCTATTTTTTAACATCACATAAGTTCCATCCCAGAAAATTCACTGTCAGAGTGAGGAGAACCAAGAAACATCAAATTACACATTTCCCTTCTCCTTATCTCTGCCGTCTGCAACTCCCAACTCACATGCACAGCCTCAGCCGTCGTGATCGAGACGACGATCAGCCCGAACTCGCCGCAGCCACGCCAACGGATTGACGCGTTGAGGACTGAATATGAGGGATCAGATCGAAAAGTTAGAAGAAGAAAACATATTGCCTTTAAAATAATTCTATTTCCTGAAAAAAAATTGCTTATTGCTCTCCTCACCCACTCTGTGCCAAAAGCCGCGAAAATATTCATTTGTTTTTGAACGAAAAGGGAAAACCTAAAACCCTTCCAACTTGATCAGCTCATGCACCCCCACTCACCTTCCCCATCCACTGACACGTAGTCGCTCCAGGGTACACTCAACGCCGTGTGGTACGTCTGTAATTACATTATCGATGTCAGCATCACGAAAAGAAGAACAGAACAATTTCATCTTCGCCTAGCAATGGTTTCAGAACTCAGTGAATAACACGGCTTGTTAATGCAGTATTCATTGCATTTCTTTGCTAATAAAACCACAGAAGACACAATTGAATTTCTGAATTTCTCTGAAGTTTTATCTAAGACAATATTCCCTACGAATCTACTGCAATCCCTCACCTCTCCATTGACGATCCTAATTGTTCCGTCCTTGTTCACTGTGTAGAATGGAGTGAAGTCGACTTCGCTCACCGGCTCGCTGCGATTACGGCCGTCCTACATTATTAATTATATTAATACATAATCTCATTTCCAGGATGTCATTATCCCATCCCAATACCTCGAGGGTGCACAGATCCATGAGTCCAGTCATTGTCTTGCCCACGAATCTCTGCATGAATCCGGCCTCCGAGATCGGCAGCTCCTCCGTCTTCCCGCCTGGCAATATGGAGTTGTACCAGAAAATTATTAACACATTAAATCTGTTTGAACAATCTCTTTCTCTCGCTAGAGTGAGTATCAAAATTCAATGTAGCGAAACTACTAGAAAAGTGAAGTTCAGTATTTGATAAAAATATAGGAATAATTTGCAGTATCCCCAACGACATTCATACTGAATCATCCGCCTTCATTTCACTGACCGATGATATTTGCCATGAGTACGATGACCATCTGTCCATCACTCAATCCGACTGCTACTCTTGTATCGGCCGGTCGTACGGCGACTGCAGCACGAGAGGGAGTGCTGCGGGCGGAGAGCTGATGCACGTCATGGAAGTCGGTACGCATGATCTGCAGATGAAAATTAACGTGTTTCATTGGTTGTTTCCCAGAGAAAACCTATTAGCCTAAACATCAATCGCTAAATTATGAATAAATAGATTTCAAAAGATTAAAAATAGCTTACATCCTTGGAGGTGGCGACATCGAGCAGCTGGGAGAGTGTCGATTCGACGGACTGAAAATGGGAGGGTTTGAGATACAAGATTAATTAATAATAACGAAATTCCGTAATGAATATTGAATACATCCGTGCCTTCTTTTGTTGTGAAAAATAAATATTGTTTTTTGTAACTTCTTTGACATAGTTTTAGTAGTGGATAATTTTCGAATCACTAACATCGCTGTCATCGTCGCTCTCGTCGACTGCGAGTCTGCAGAGGAATCGATGGACGGACGACTGAGTTGTGACGACGATGGAGAGGAGATTCGAGAGGAGCGAGATCGTTGTGCCTGAAGATTGACCGTTTATCTCACAATCATTCATCTTTTGCATCTAATAGGATACGAGTCATCTATTACTGACTTTTCATTCCAATTCAACGTTCACAAGATCCGATTTTGAAAGAGCATTGTTCAACTCATTCAAAGACATGAGAATGAGCAACAAAACTAACCGGGAACGATGGGTGCACGGGAGAAGTTGAATGCAATGCAGCTATCGATGACTGAGTGACGAATACTCCGTTCCTCCAGAGTCAGAAGAGTGCCCGTCGCTCTCCTGTACTCAGTTAATATTGAGGAGTTGTGGTAGCGAGATAAGCAAGATGATTTCCGCACCTTCGTTCGATAAGATCGAAATAATAACGAAAAAATGGCGTGATTCAGTTAGATTCAAACATGATAAAATATAACGAAACTTACCACACGATGAATCGGTCTTTCCAGGGAGAGGTCGCGGGGAAGGTGAAGGTACCAGAAGAGAACTCGGCCTCATCGTGACGAGTCTGCACTGGCGCGTCTGAAAATAATGACATGTTTTTTTTTCATTTTGGAAGCAATTCTCTCAATTGTTAAAGAAAACAAAGAAACTTTTCAACTACAGATAATCTTGTCTGTGAGAAGCAGCCTGGTGAGAAAACAAAGGAAACACTATTTTAACAAGACGGGAAATAACAAACGTGTAGGAATATCCACGATCCGCTTCGGTTTGCTTAGATGAGCGGCACTGAACGTGTTCTCCGAAGCAGCGAACACATCCATCTGAAATTTAAATCGATTAAAACAATGCTTTAGGCAAATATTGAATATGAAAACAACATCAAACACTGAAACCGCGAATGACAATTTTGAATTTGGAAGATTTACTGGATTTATCGCAAACCGTGAACTAATGATTTTCATGAAATTTTTCATTTTTCCGAAAAACACGATCTAATCAACTATTGCACAGTCGATAATGTCAATTTGTGTGACAGTTTAAACAGAGCGAAAAGTATACTCGAATGCAATAACTAAATCGCAAAAGGATGCCACGAGCCGGGATCGAACCGGCGACCTTTCGATCTTCAGTCGAGCGCTCTCCCAACTGAGCTATCATGGCAGGTGTACGCACCCTTTCAAGAGTGACTGATAATTGCGGAAGCAATGTCGACGCATCTTTCTTCCGATGCCACGGTGCAGATTAGCAAGCGAATCAATAGAATATGAGGGTCATGAAGTCTGGCAATCATCCATTGTTATCCTTATTTTCTTTTGTTTCTCTCAACATCACTAGTTATCTCTACATACGAGTTATTCAAAGATTGCTGCAACACTAGATGCTACTAGAAGGATGCTCCAACTCCCATTCATTGTACGAGTCGACTGTCATCATTTCATTTCTACCAAATATAACATACAGTATCCAGAGACTGTAATAAGAGAATCTACAATGCTGGACTGTGAATGCATTCGGGTACCATTATTAAACTTTCTTTATCATATAACACGCGATCATTAAGAAACATTACATGCCCATTTAATAGTGTGAAATTCGAGCTAGAAAATATTTAGTGAAAAGACGATTTTGTAGAAAGAAGTTTAAATTTCTACACGTGCTTACGTGAGATGTTGAAGCGAATAAAACGATCAAATGTTATATAATTGTAGCGAAAGGACAGAAACTAGAGCAAAGGCGAGTATGGAAAAGATACCACGAAGTTACTGATATGCTGTCTAGGACAGACAACAAATCAACGACAAGTAGGCAATCAATCGATAACACCGTAATCTCTCACAGTTCAGGCGATTAGAAGTGGAATTTGGAGTGGCACTCCAACTATTCAAAGCTCACAGACAAAGCGATGGCTCAGCAATAGATAAGAAAATGATCTGACTAATCTAAACGAGATAGACAATCGAAAATGTATATGAAAGGACGATGAAATTATAGATACTCTGTATATACTCGAGAGATGAGATAGATAGGGAGAACATGCATGCAATACTCCTCATCCTTTCCACATCTCCTCTTCTCTACAAGGCAACAGCCTCTACAGCCTCAGGGGCCTCTTCTGCCTTATCCTCCTCTGCCAGATCCTCACCAAGGGGACGACATCTGAATGAGGCAACGTTATTGACTCGTAATGAACTACAAACATCGACATCATCAAGTTCCATGTGCTCACCAATGAATAACGAACTTCTGCAGCTTTCCTCCAACAAGTCAAAGAAATAATTGGCTTCATACTTCACCATTCCTACTCATCTCACCCACTTCATCCAAGCTTCTCCTCTCCTCCATCTACTTTCCCCTCTCCTCACCTCTGCATGGCCACCACTTGTGGTTTCGTCCTCCACGACTTCCTGCACAGGGGGCAATTCGACTCCCACGCTCCCGACAGAAGAGAGGAGCGAAGGGCTGACTGCAACGAAGATATCGTCATTATTAAAACCGATCGGTGAAATACCATTAAGCAACTGACCAATCCCATTCCATTTATAGGCAAACAGTGGAGAATTTTTCAATCAAGTCGAATTTTGAGATAACAATCGTACGAAGAAAGAGAGTGTGTAGGAACTCACGGCCATCGCATTCTCTGGTAAGGGAGCATCCCCAGCTGCTGTGCCTGCAGCCGCAGGTGCTACAGCAGCCGGTGCTGCATTGGCTGCATCTCCAGTAGCAGCAGCAGCAGTAAAAGGAAGAACGGCATCGGGTCCCTCTGGTCCTCCCGCTTGACGTCGAAGCTGCTCGAGTTGAGCGAAGCGCTCCTGCAAAAACACGAATTAATGGGTGCTGCAGATTTCGTGCCTGGTTGATTACTGGAACAAAATACACAAAATTGCAGAGTGATCGAAGAAAACAATCCTTTGATCGCTTGCATTTAGAATCACCCACCCTATCCTGTCTAAACGATGCGAAGAGCGTATCGATGACGCTGGTGGTCGGACGCCGTCCCGCGCGATGCCATCGGTTGCAGCACCTGCAGCAGACAGTGTCATTGAATGCACATTCTGCATTTAGCAGCCAATCAATGATTCTGCAGCTCACTTGTTGCAGCCGACCATCTGACGACAGAACTTGCAGCCCATCGGGTTGCACGGTTCGTCGGCCATGCAGATGCGGCACTCGCCCCATTCCGATGACTTCACCACCGAATCTGAGCTGTACTTATTGAATGCATGCTTCTCTCACGATTGGATATTTTCAAGGACACAGATTTAAGTCATCGATCGAAACCAAAAACTGAACGTCCAAGGCAGCACTTACACTGCAGCTACCGTATCCTTCCTCGTCTACAGTATCCACTCCCACCGTACCTCTAGTTTCCTCCGCATCCTCTTGTTCTCTCAGCCGAAGCTCACTCGGGTCGGGTTCTCCCCTTCCGTCTGCGATCAGATCAGAGAAGACCGTGCGGATCTGAGTGCCTTGCAGCTGAAAAGGAAGCAGTAATTGCTTCATTAATTAACTATCAATTAGCATAATTAGAAAAAATTCTCACTTGACTGAGCGGTCTGACGTGGAAGGTCAATATTCTCGCCGTTCGTCCGTTTCCTTCGATCTGTCTGTTCACTGGATCGCGCTCCTGTAATTAATTCGGATGATTTTTGGCAATCAATTAATTATGTCGATGACGTCATCCCATTCCTTCACTCACTCACCACATTGTTCACATTGTCGACGATGCTTCGAAGCAGCGCTGCGAGCAGCTGCGCACGATCTGAAAGATCAAATAAAATAAATAATATATTTTAAAAATATTTAATTAAAGTAGTTGACTAACTCTCACGCCGAACGATCCCCGCGATTGCGGCATTGCCCGCATTCATGATGCTCTGCAATATTGGAGTGATTCATAGCAACTTCTACATTCTACTTGATTCACGTAACTTGATGTTTCAACTAATTCCTAAAGCCCTTTCGATGAAATTAGTTCCAATCCTCCACGATTCCCTTTTCATAACCAATCAAAATCAGTCCTCTCCTTCCCTCACTCACCCTCAATCGATAATCGATGCGTCCTCCTCCGAAGTGAGCAGTTATCGGTTCACGCGCGTTGTTGTCACTTGCCTGCTGAGAGTAGCCATAAATTCTCCCGCTCATTCTCTTCCACCCCTCCCCCCCCCTATCCCCGGGTTGTGCAAGTTGCACTATTCCGGCACGGTATACTTGAGTCAGTAACCTCCCTCATCCATCTCTTACCTGGCTGATATACATGATGAAGTCTCTCAATCTATTCGTCGTAATCTCCGACCCCAAACGGTTAAAAGGGGCGGGAGCCGATCTCGGGGGTGCGAACACGTGGTCACGGAGTGCAGCCAGAGGAGCGAGTGGATCATCAGACGGAGCCGCCAGATGCATTGCCACCAACTGGATCCCGCCTCTTCGGGGCTGCAACGATTCAGTTAAATCCATGAAGAACGGAACAAGAAACAAGTCAATAATCGATCCTCCTACAGTACCTCATTGGCGGGTTGAGTGGCCCTGGACGACGTCTCCAGCACTCCACTCGTCCGTTCAGCTGCAGCCAGTGCAGCATCTGCAGCACGAGCAGCCGCCGCATTTGCTGCTGATTGACGAGCTTGGCTGCAAAGGAATCATTATTCACCCTCGGTTCGTTTGCGTTTCACTCTGCCTCTAAACAATCAGGCGAGTGTCAGTAACTGATAATAATGACAAATTGGTTGCACTCACCGAATGTGTCTCAGCTCACGCACGACTCTCGCTCTGATGTGTTCGAGGATCTGTTGAGAGGAGGGAACGGAGGGGACGGAGGGGCCAAAACGGAAGGTTGGAGCAGAGGGGACAGAGACGGGAGGAGCCTCCTCTGGAGGGGTGGGAGTGGAAGCAGAGGAGGAGGCCGACTCATCCGACGGTGCTGCTGCGTCAATATCAGGGGAGGGAACGGGGGGCACCTCTGACAGGGTGAGGGCTGCTGCAGCCATTCTCGCTCGGGTTCTCACTCCCTCGGCTGCAGCTGCTGCAGGGGCAGGGGCTGCAGCAACGGCAGAGCTTCTGTGCCGTGCTCTCAAGCCCAGTTGCAGGAACTGCTCTCCGTATGGTTGACCCGCGAGTGCTTCTCTCGCCATGGCGAAGATGCGTTCGTCGGCCTCATCAGCTGCATCGAGTGCAGCAGTCGCAGGGTCGACGGCCTCTCTGGCTGCAGCTGCGGTCGCGAACTGCTGGGCTGCAGCCCGTTCAGCACGAGCGACTGCCCTCTCTGCAGCAGCCTCCATCTCTCTCTGGGCAGCTTCCCTCTCTGCTATAGCACGTAGATGAGACTGACGGGCAGCCGCCGACTCGCAGTCGAGGATCACGCGGTGGACCACACGATTCACTTCCTGAATGAGGGGAGATTGTGATGGTTAGGATTGGAGAAACACAACGTTCACGGGTAGTCATAATACTCAAATCATTCAATAAACGAATACCGTACCGCGGGAGTGAGCTGGTTCAGTCTGATGCGTGCCTGTTGCTCCACAGATTGAAGCTGCAAATTGATCCATTTCTCTTCCATAAATCATTCTCATTGAACTCACCCTTGTCGTATCTCTTCTTCTGATCTCCTCGAAGTCGCCCAGAATGCGGTTCATGTCCAGCGGAGCATCCTGAAACGAGCGGTATTTTATAATTTCAATAATACAATATTTAAATAAAGGACAACCAAAAGTATGCCCTCACCCCATCTCCGCCTCCTCTCGCCATTTCTTCGGGCATCACATCAATCTGCAGGTCCAATCTCACAGTGGTGACCGTGCGTGCACGTGGCGGGGATGCGACCGTTGCAGCAACTGCGGCTGCAGGTACTGCAGGGGCGATGGTGGCAGATGCAGCGCCTTCCTCCTCGCTGCAAATCGATAATTGGTTAATTACACCATTACTCTATCCAATAACAAGCATAAAAAAGAATTGTAGATTTAAAAAAAATTGGATTCCTCACCGAGTCTCATCGGCTGTTGAACCGCTGACGACTGTTCTCGTTGAGGGTCGATCTGAGAACCAATGAATCATGAACTGCCTTTTTTCGTTCAACAGTATCCCCTTACCGGGTCCTCTCACGAGGTTCAATCTGCCTGTGCTCGAGTCTCGCTGAAACTGATACGTCTGCTGCATCAAGTCAGATCGTACCTTAATTTAATAATTAAATTTATACTAATTTAGGAGACTGAAATTACCTCTCTCGCTGTTCCACCATTGCCAGAGAACTGCTCGAGAATACCGGGTGCCAGCTGGCCCATTATCTCGTCCAGAATTCCCTGCAAATGTGCAATCATTTTCACCGAGTGATTCGATGTTCTATTCACTTTTTTTACCGAGTGATTCGATGTTCTATTCACTTTTTTTACCGAGTGATTCGATGTTCTATTCACTTTTTTTACCGAGTGATTCGATGTTCTATTCACTATTAGTATATCTGGATGACTCACCCCAACGTCGACTCCATCTGCAGTCGAATCTGCCACTATGATACGACCCGATCCTGCACTTGAAGCACGGATCCCTGCAATTACCAGGATGGTCACAGCTCTCAATCGATAAAAGATTTCGTTGACAGTAATCCTCGATCCCTTCGCACTCACCCGCTATCTCTCTGATGGTGGCATCTCTGGCTCTCACCGCAGCCGCACGCGTCGGGCGAATGGCGCGCTGCGGTAGCAGTTCGGCTAGTGACTGAAATAGTAGATTGAAGATAATTGTACAATTTGAATGAATCATCGGGATAATCTCGAAAAAACTAAATAATCAATAATGCGTCTTTTCCTTGACCTACCTCGAGTGCTCTATGGGTGGCAGCTCTTCTCTCTCTGGGCGGGTCTCCTTCCACATCGATTTCCTCCTCTCCGCCATCTAACGTATATTCTTCATCTGAGAGCTCGGGAGTCGTCGCACTGCCTTGCACTGAAAACGAAGGCAATAAACCAGATGCGCCATCTCGTGATCGATTCATAGTGACGTTGCATACACGAAAGAAGTAGAGAGAAAAAAGAAATTCGATGTTCTTTTTATCTGAATCTAGTCGCAAAGTCAAGTAATAGATTCTTTAACTGAAGCTGGAACTGAATGTGAGTATCTAACATACCCGAAGCATTACTAGAAGTTCTGCCGTAGCGAAGATTTCTGAAGAGAGAAAACACTTTTGGCATGCCATACAATTGCTCAAACCTTCTATATGTTTCTGACTCCACACGATCATTATCTTCTCCGGCAGCATCTGGAATGACTCATTGAAAGGGTGAAGGAACTATAAAATCGATTACCATCTGTTTGCGTGGCTGCGGTAGTGCGAGCTCCAAAGGGTCTGGTACGAGCAGAGGAAACACAGGATTCAGCAGACCCGGCTCTAGCACGACTGAAGATGAACATTTTAGATCAGTTAAAGCTATCGGAGAGCCTCGCGAACCTCGCCCGAGTTATTCTTCTCGTTCCACTTGACTCTACTGCATCGGAAGCTTCAGAGCGGGCCTCAATCCCATTTGAGTCCATTGATTCATCTCCTGCTGCCGCCGCAGCGACTCTAGATAGATTACCATGAACTCTAGTTGGGGTTGGTAATAAACTGACCTGGAGGCACGAGTTCTCCGCGAAGAAGTCGGTTCGGTTTCTTCCCGAGCGACACTCGCGTCCTCCAAATTATGACGCATCCGTTTTGCCCTTGGAGGCGCCATGTGTTTCTGTAAAAGTATTCACGATAAATGGCATGATCGAGCGATCGGTCGATCGATCGGAATAAGAAAATAAAAATGCGAGCTCTCTCGCAGAGGGTCGCGCCTGCCTGCCTCAAAACTACCGTACCCAGCTCGAATCGTGAATTGAGGTAAGCAAGCGGCGTCCTTCTGCGCAAGATCACATTTGTCATCGCGCTCGCTTTTCGACTTCATTTCACCTATATTTTCTATACAAACAGCACCGACTAGCTTATCAAAATGGTGCAGGAAAGCACGATGATCTGGTGAGTTGCTATTTCGTTTTATCGGTCTTCCTGTTTAACCGGAAACAATACTTTAGCGTCGACAACTCCGAGTATTCGCGCAATGGAGATTACGCGCCCACTCGTCTTCAGGTGAGATTTCTGACTTTCTTGATAGTTAAACTCTCCCATAACGCTACTTTCAGGCAGAGACCGATGCCGCCAACCTGATTGTGCAGTGCAAGCTGCGCGCCAATCCCGAAAACGCCGTCGGAGTGCTTACCATGGCCGAGTTAGTTGGTTTACTCATGTTTTACGAGTTTAAAGTACTCTATCGATTAACTGATCAATTCAGTGATGTTCGCGTGCTCTCGACGATGACTCAAGAGAACAGCAAACTCTTCATGAAGCTCCACAGCATCGAGCCCAAGGTTGATTTACCATTTTCGAAATGTTTGTTTACATTTGAATTCACAGGGCCAGTGTCAGTTCCTGACGGCGATCAAGGTGGCGCATCTCGCCCTCAAGCATCGCCAGAACAGGAACCATCGCATGCGCATCGTCTACTTTGTCGGCAGTCCCATGTCCGGTGTCGACCAGGCTGAGGTATTTACATGTTTATTCTATTTTATTATTTGAGCGTTAGATTTTTTTACGTTTTATTTATTTTTTCATGACCATACGTGTTTGAAATATGGTTTATTGCATGATGAAATTTTCAGCTACTGAAGCTGTCAAAGAAGCTGAAGAAGGAGAAGGTGCAGATGGACGTGATCTGCTTCGGTGATCCCGACACGGACAACGTCGCCATCGTCTCCCCCATCATCGACGTACTCAACGGAAAGTATGACTATTGTTTTAAGTTCATGTTATTTTTAAATTTATTTTTAAATGCGTTTCTATTTTATAATTATTCAGTGATTAACCTAGAAGAGATTACATCTTAACATAACACGTTTTGTTCTCAGGGAGGGCAGTGGCGGCTCGAATCTCGTGGTTGTCGGTCCTGGCAACAAGCTGACTGAGGCCATCGCTTCCTCTGCCATCATCAGGTTAGCTTTGCTATTTATACCAAGGAGGCTTACCTTTCCCTATAGTTGCCTTACTAAATTTCCAAAATATTTAATTAATTTGTGTTGATGATAAATTAATGAATTACATAAGAAGTAATGTATTCAGAGGCGAGGACGGCGCGGGCGGTCCGGCGGTGGGAGCGATGGGCGGCTTCGACGGAGGATTCGATGCCGACGATGATCCGGATCTCGCTCTGGTATGTGGAGACACGATTCGTGCGCATTAATCACGCAGCTGCCACGCACTTTCCTCTCGTAAATAATATACCAACTGAATCGCATTCTCACAGGCCCTCCGTGTCTCGCTCGAGGAGCAGCGTGCCCGCGAGCAGTCCAACACTGGAGAGGAGGGAGGTCAGTGATTGATGGGTTGTTATAACAGCTGTCCTCGTCATCTAGTTCGTTCTGGAAATCGTAGCTGTACCATAGACGACCCCTTTGAAACACCGTTTTTTCATGGTCACATTTTTGGTTGTTTGGTGAAATTTGGACGTTTCCCATTAATCAATCTTTCCTTGCAGTGGCAGCGGCGGAGGCACCGGCGGCCGCAGCCCCCGTGGACATCATGGACATGGACATGGGAGCGATGACTGAGGAGCAGCAGTTGGAGTGGGCACTCAGAATGAGCATGCAGGTCAGGGCATTCATTGATTGTTTTAGAGAAAGCGAAATCCGATCAATTGCCTCCTATTGCTACTCTAATTTCTATTTTACTCAAGACGAGTTGTTGCAACTATAATTAACCATGTTTTGAGAGCCAACAAAAATATCGTTTGTAGGACGGTGCTCCTGCAGCAGCAGCAGCGCCTGCTCCGATGGAACAGGACGGAGAGCAGCCAGCTGCCGATGATCTGGACGAACTGATGAACGACCCCGATGTCTTCCAGCAGATCATCAATGAGCTCCCTGATGCTGAGAAGGTACTGTGGTCAGAGTACGATAGAGAGATATCGATTGATTGCAGAAGGAGGACGACAAGGCCTAATCGATGAAGAGACAACGGAGTATTTATTGATCCACGCCCACATCTGAACCAATCGTCGCACCCATTGTATAATTTATTCATATGTACTCGGCATACGGCGACTCCCTTTCGATTGATAAATATTTATGGCTGAAGTGGGATATATGTTGTAGAGCAACCTCAGGTGTTGAGAATAGGTGTCTTCGGAGATATATTGGGATGGAATGATAAAATTAATCAATAGTGAAGGAACGCTTGTTGAGATAAATATTTCGAAGAACCGTATCACGGGGCAGACGAAGCAAAGATATTTTATGATCAAGTAAAAAAAGAAATAAAGCTATTGTGAGAGAGTGAATTCTGGCAGTGAGAACAAGTGTCAAAAGGCGGCAAAAGCTTGCTCCCGGTGAGGCTCGAACTCACGACCTTCAGATTATGAGACTGACGCGCTGCCTACTGCGCTACGGAAGCTTACGAGCTCTTGGGGCGTGAGCGGGCATATTTCTTAGAGCTTGCAAAGGTCGTGTTTGAACTCTCGAGAATTGTCCATCAATCGTTTATATTTCCTTTTTCTCCCAATTGGTTCTCAATTCCACCCTCGATCTCTTCTATTCCAGTCTGAGTGTGCAGCATTTGGCTGAGCCGCCCGCCTGAATTAATACATTTTTGAATCGAATAGATCCCAAAAATCAAACCTTGATGAATTCGCTCATGTCCACGAACTTGGTTTGGTAGCCGTTCTTTCTGAGCAACTGAAATGAAGGGAATCGAAGTTCCCAAAATGAAATGTTGACTGACAAGGGCGGTCTGGGGATTGCCCTTGTTCATGATGACAGTCGAATTGACGACGACTGCATTGCACGCGAAGTTGTTCGCCTCCTCGTCGGGAACCTGATTTATAAGGGATTCAGGCCTGAATCAGGGTTCTAAAATCGATAATCCCACCGAGATGAGCTTGAGTTCATTGCTCATATTGTGCTTGGCCACATCGTCGAAGGCGGTCGGATGCCAGAGGGCGAGAGACTCGTTCAGAGGACAGAAGGCAACGTCGATGTGGTAGAATCTGAAGGGTACTGTAGGATACCGAATCATTAGACTACAGTATACCTCTGCGAGACGAGTCTGCAAGCCATGGCCTTGAGCTGATCCTCGCCTTTGGACAGTGCTTGGGCGACCTGCAGATACAGTAATCCATATTACCGTAGCCGGAGCTACCGTACCTTGGGCAGAGAGGTGGTGGTCGATCTCGGTCCGATACCGCAGAAGAGCAATCGATTGCCGGCGCCCGCGAACAGCGCGTCTCCCGCTCCTGGTAAGGGCCGAATCGATTGATTGATCTTTGATCTCTTACCCTCGAATGCATTCTGCTCATCCTCGTGCACTTCGTATCCACCCCTCTCGAACCATCGACGATTGAGCGCCGTCTCGCCCTGACGTTCCTGAGAGGAAGAGGAGGGGTACGGTAGATTGATTGGTTACTGTACTGTACCTTATTCGAGAAAGTGGCGAGGAATGCCTTCTTGCCCCTCACAACGGCTGCATTGGCAACGAAGACGAGATCAGGAAGGTCCTCCCCGTCCTGAGAAGAGATCAAAGATCATCTTCAGAGATCAAAGATCAAGCCCACATCAGGCTCCATCACGTCCACTTTCCCGCCAGCATCCTCGATCGCCTCTCTGCAAGGGCATGTTGTTGTTGTTGTTGTTGTTGTTTTCGAAATGCACTACCGAAGCCACAAACCTGAGTCCCTCCCACTGGTCCATTGCACGCGAACAATCGACGGGAGCAGCACGAGTCATCCACGGATTGATCGAGTATTTGACCTGGATGGAAGAGTGAACATTACTAATTGCAATCCGGAGCTGGTGCAGAGTGTAAATCTCACACTGAAGAAGGTGGGTCGGCACATGAGATGGCGAGGAGCTGCGTAGAGTAGAGAAGAGAGACGCATCGTCGACCACTCGGGAGGAGAGAAGAAGCGCAGGAATGAGGGATGAGTGGAGAGGGAGATGGACAGAGATCACTCACACTTGTGATTGGAACATTTATCGAATTCGATTGGATAATAACCCGTGAACAGTACACATATCGATACACGTGATCAAACTAATCGATAACACAATTATACGGTAGCAGCTCCACTCAATTTCGTTCCGTTGGGAAGAGTCCGAGGTAGATGCCGTTCATCGGAGATGAGACAGAGAGGAATTGAGAGGGAGAGAGGTGAAGAGAGTTTACCGCATTTGACCCTGAGATGAGTACTGTGGAATTGAACGATTAGTGATTGATTACCGTAACTGTATGAAGAGTCCTTTTGATATTCGTCGAGTTAGCGCCTCACTACTGGATAGGATGTCGTCTCGATCTCGACCTGTAACGATTTGGATAAATATTTTGGTTTTCGAACAACGTGTGGAGATGAGTTTCGCAGATCCTTCATAAAGTTGAAGTTGCGAGAAAAAGTAATAATGGTGCTGATCGATTTGAAAATGATAAAATACCTCTGTATGGAATGGAACTCTCCGGAATCCAACAGTCAATTCCAAGCCATCGCCGATAAGTGTCGTTATTCTGAAGAGAAACTGCTTCTCCCGATTTCATCGCATCCATAATCTCCTACTGCTCCCCTTTTTTCAATGCGCAATTCAAAATTTCCTCCAAACTCCACAGTAGTAAACAACTTCTAGAAGGACAAAATCAACTGGCGTACCTTGACGACACCGAGATCCTTCGTGTAAATTAGCTCTTCATCCTCTTTCGTTCCGAACGGAAGTCCTTTCGTTATGCTAAAAGAGTTGTGCAACGAAGATTTGCATTTCGCTTGCATTTTAGATTTCTAGTGAAAAAATGAACTGACACTATGAACTTCTCAATCACACTCAGCTCGACGGCCAACTTCCTGAAGCAGTTGAGCACTTCGACGTTGCAGTAGATGCATTCCCCGGGTAGAACTCGACTTCTGAAGGGGCTGTCATGAAACGAAAACCCCTTGTGTGGCTAGGTTTCGTCTGCTCCGCCTTTCGCAAACCGAAACTATTCAATACCGTAATACTTTCGACTACTATCTACATCTTAGGACCAAAGTCGAAAAGAGTTGATGAAGTGCTGACTTGTTCAACTTGAGCGTTGCTCCGACCATTCCACTCGCATCGAGAATATTCCTGACGTAGGCGACCTGAAATCGAAGATCTTTCCATTCCAATGAAATCGGAGAAGTGCCACCGTATCCACTGATGTGTTATTCTCGACGGGACCGAGGAAAGTCCTTCTCCATCTCTCATTATCCCACTCTATCTCGTACGACAACCCCAATGCTAACAGTGGAGGACAAGGGAAGGAAGCGGTAACTCGAGTCTCAAAACAATTATTCTTCCTTATTGGAAGGTGAGAGGGGAGGAGAGTGGGTACGTCACTGCAGGTATCACAGTCTATGGAGTGGGATTGGGGCTGCTCGTACTTTGATGGTATCTGTCTACGGAATCATTGAATGTTTCGGTCTAATTCCATTTCAATCTGCTTTCTGAATAATCGAATTAGCCTCTAACCTCTCTCGCAATCCTCACATTCGTCGTGTCTGGCCAATCGAGACAGACGCCCTCCATTTGCACCTCAACAGCATTATTGATTCCGATTTTCATTGTTGAGTTACAGACTGCTTAGTGAATCAGATAGTTCATTACTTTCTGGTGCTTTTGGTGCACAATGACTTGTTTTCCCATTCTAGCTCTATTCTTGCATTATCTTGATTGAGTCAGGTGGTTTCCGAGCCTTGCTGAATGCATCTCATAATAATCACTCTCACCTCTCTCCTTCGAGTGTGCTCGTTGACTGTCCTATTGATTGCCTCTGATAGTCGAACCTGCAATGAATGGTTTCTTCGGGTTTGACATCATGGTGTATCTGGTTGATGCGAAAGTTTCTTTACAAAATAATTATCTCAGATTCCGGCCTCTCCCGCTCTTCGTAGTTGATCAAACAAGTCACGGTTTTCGATAACTGATAGGCCCTTGGATACTCTATACAGCCATCTTTATATCATTTTTACCCGACGCTAGGGACGGGCACAGCGTCCCGCCAAAGTAAACTTGCCTGGGTTTCTCACAAACTTTTCATCGGATTAGATCTCCATGAAGAAAAAATGATAGGCTCAAATCTCAAGCACCAGTGAGAAGGGCTACTACTGGGCAATACATTTCGTGCATGGCTATCATTGTAGCGCATAAGGCCTTCTTGAATTACCTTCTGATTCCAAAATATGATCCAGATTCATATTTGAGCAAACAGTTTTGATGCGATTCTTTCGAATGAATGGATACATATATTTCCCATATGGTAATTGGTGAAGTACTTTGTCTTTAGAATAACCGTTTTCATTTGTATGGATATCTCGTGTCTTGCCGAAAAGTTATTAATTTTTGAAAATGGAGAGCATCGATATTGTTACAATTTTATGGTAATCGTTTTCGGAATTGCACCAAAGAACAAACTCAATCGCCTATACAAACAAAGGACCCCTTACATTGATCCTCAAAAAATGGCAAAGCTCAACGATGCATGGCTTCAATGGCGGAGGCCAGTGAACAATCGTATCGAATTCGCTATTTTCTCATGTGTTCAGTTTTTAATTTTTTTCTCTAGCACAAAACATGTGGGGCAAATTTTGATGGTGCAAGGCAGGAGCTAGAACTAGTGGCTAGTTACTGCCGAAGAGGATTTGGGGACTGATAAAGTAGAAGAAAGGGACATTGAAAAACACCTTGTAAAGAAACTTTCGCATCAGCCTAATAGTTTCCCGATCCTTGGCATTAATATAGTTATTATTATCGGTGAACATCATTTGATGAATAATAACTCATGATTCTGATATTGCCAATATGTGCGATGCGATAGTACATTGAAGCTCTCAAAAGAAGCACCTCGCAGAAGTATTGCAGATACGAGATTATTGGCGTGGGCTGTTTTGAGGTTGACGGAAAGGCTAAGAAGTCGCCTGGAATGAACAACTTAGGATTAATTTCTTCCCAGAATTCTTGACCTTTTGCCAATTCCATCGTTGTCGGAAGTGAGAGAGGAGTTCCGATGGAGAATCGATAGCTGTACGATCCTGAACGTAGTTCGCGACTTATTTTCGTACTTGTTATTACTCTTGTAAGGGCTTCTGAATCCCTTCAACCTTACCAGGCGGCAAGTAGCATTCTGATATGCCCCTCCATAAGTCGCACGATTGTTGAAAGTACCGGCGGAATCGTAGTGACTGAAGTATTCAATTGCCATCTCCGTTTTTGAATTGATTCACTGACCCCATCGGCATCTCTGTATCCAAGCTCTCCATAGAAGAGCACTCGGACGTTTCTGACGAGTATTTCCTGGCTCTGGAATGACGTTCTTCTATTTTTTGCCCAAAGATCAAGAGCACAGGGAAGTAGAAGTTGTACTCCCACCTAATAATCGCCCTCTCGTCATGTTTCTGCGTAGACTTCCCTCACAACAATGGCCTTTTGACTTGTTGGGCTTTCTATTGGGGGTAAAAAAGGAAGCAGTTGACAAGTTCCTCGTGATTACTACTGCCTTCAGATGAAGGGATGCCAGATTCCCTCAACTAGTAGTTGTGAAGATGTTTGTTCGCTGAGAAATGCCGCACCTACAGTGTACGCTTCTTCGTATCTCCTCTATTTCTCGTATGTGATTATGTTTATCTAGTTTGATCAGCTGAGATGGGGTGGCTCTATTAGCGTTACTCTATGGCTCGCACTGATTTTTGAATGCTTCAAGTGTGTATCGCAGATGCGGTTAGATGATGCCCTTCATTGCTCAAGACGAACTGCTAGGATTAGTAATTGAAGAAGAGAAGTCTCCTTAGTTCGTACGTTTATTTGCTCGCAAGGGAACGAAAGAGGACCAGATTCATTCCTTGAATCCCACCCTTCATTCCACTAACGTATTCCAATAAATGACACTCACAGTCTTGATTCGTACTCTTCCCTCCACTATATCTCCAGCGTGGTAATTTGTGTTGTCGTACTCGATCTCCAAGCTGAAATTCGATTGACATTTCTCTTCCGTATCAAATGTCGCGACCTAAGAGAGTTATCTGCACCCTTTTTGCGTCGATGCAACTTTTCAGTTCCAGTGACCAAATCTGTACTCTGAATCAGAGAGTTTCGCTCAGATCTCTGAATAAGTACCAATACTTTTGCACCAGTGTCAATTTTATAGAGATAAATCAAGATAATATCACATGCTCTACCTGAATACTGTTCTAGAACAATAAGCAGCTGTCTCGGAGACTGATTAGGGGTAAAAATAGGGAATAATGAGCAAACCTCGTGGTGGATGAATGGGGATGGCGAGATTTCATCGATTCGTTGCCATAATTTGATGGTAGGGAGTAGAAAGGGGAGAAGAGAGGGAAGGGAATGACTAGTCATGAGGGGGGCTTACCTGTCTCTTCCTCCCTCTCCATTCTCCCAGTGATCCCTTTTGGAGACACGGTGCAATTACATCATGAGTCTGTCTTTCCCCTCTCTAAAGGGGACTATATTAGAAAGAAGAATGCACCTCCGGTTAGATTATTGAATGTGCACAGAAAAAGTAGGCCACACTGTATTTCCAGAGAAGCCCTAGGTCAAACGTGACGGTTGAAACACACTCCGTACTTGTCACAGAAGCAATCACTGGGAGCTCGCTGATTATGAGTATCTTCCCTATATCCCGAGGGATTATCCAGCCAGAAAAAGTGTGAAATTCAGTGGTTTCATTCACGAAGTCACATCTTCTACCACTTTTCATAAAACGCTCACCCTTTTCACACCCTTTGCATGGATGTTTTGCGTAAGTAACCTCTTACTATGATTACCCCATCTCCATACATTGCGTGTAAATAAATGCAGTCATGCATTGGAATGATGAGTGGATTGCCCCCACGTTTACCACACCTTCCGACCTATTTAGACTCTCGTCACCAGGAAGGAAATAACCATCGAAGTTTCCACATCCTTCCTTCCACGCCTCTGACCAGACTAGATTCAATTGTGATGACATGTCACAGTGACCTTATCTCATATGCTGAAGGGTGGTAGGCAGTCTCTATCCATGATTATGACCCCTTCTCCCGATATAGGCCTAGAGCAATTCGCTGAGTCAGTCTCATTCCTTGATCGAATCGCACTAATTCGGTCGACGACGTAATAGATGAAGTGGATTGACGCCTTTCCTCCATCCTCTCCACCCTCAATCATGACCTATCCCCGCCTACTTGACATTTCCCCTTCCTGAATTTATAAACGCGTGTTCTTCAGAGTCTCCGTTTAGAGCTGCCGCAAAATTCAGAACGTGCAAGAACGTTCTTACTCGACAATAAATTGTACCTTCCTATTTGGGAATTCGTGGGTTCTTTCCCTGTTCGAAGAAGGTGTTTTGACACTGCTCCGCCTCTGTTTCATATCTACGTGCGTCAATTCCTTCTTCTCGTATTACTCTCCCCTTTCTGTCTCCACTGATTAGGTTAGCTATCGATCTCATTCTCGGTATCTAACTTCAGTTGTCGACAATTGGCTACTACTTTAGTGAGCGGTGATGAAGTTGACCAGTTTCAAGTCTCACGGTTCTTCAGAATTCCGTTTTTTTCAAATCTTCAAACACTCAATGAAAGATGTCTGTGATGAATGCTACATCGGTTTTGATGGATACTGTAGTATTTCTCCCAAAACCAATAGTAGTATCAGAGCTCTCGACGCAACTTTAGTCTCCTTGTCGGCTGACTAACCTCACTGAATGACCAGCGCCGGTCATCAATCTCAAATTTACGGCCTAGGCCTGAACCCGATCTCGTATCTCCAACCCGTAGTCAGGGGGAATATTGAAGTCATGCCACTCATTCCATCAATCATTTCCTTCCTCCCGTTAATCATTCCCATATCCATGCGTACATCCGTTGAAGTGGATAGAGAGATGAACCCTCTCCTCTCCTGTTTCACGCCCCCAATGCAGTGACAAATTGGTTTGTCGGGAAAGAGCATTGGGTGGGTCAGATGCCATCTTTGACGTCTGCAGTAGGAGGTTTCTGGTGATTACACGCTGCTGTATCTAGAGGCCTAAATGCTGGGTTCGCTTGTTTCTACATACGATAGCGACGGAATCATAAGTGCTGGTTGTGTTCCCTTCTACACTTTGTATCTGATCACAGGAATTGTAGTCATACCGTATGCCTAATTTCGTCTCTCTGTTCCCTTGGTCGAACTCTCTCCAGAGACCACTCTTCACCTTTCTCTGTTCTGACTCATTCCGTTTCCTTGAATCATTCGAGTGCATCCTATGAATATCCCTCTTCCCCCACTCTCTTTCTGAATCTTGTAGCTGCAGGTAATGATGTCTCTGCAATCCTCCCTTCTCCTCCTCCTTCTCCTCACAGGAATCTCCGCTTACTCACTCGACAGACAGGGATACGAGGTCAATTTTTTTGGATCTTCTGACGCAAAATATAAAAAATACGTCATAAAAAACCCAAACGAAGATTTTTAAACGAAAATCAATGTTTTCATTGCAGGTTTACCAACCAGTGATGCAAATGGCAAAGAGATCAGACGTCGACAGAGACATGTGAGGATTTTGGCTGTTTGAAAGTATAGTTCGATAAACGGATCGCCATCTCTTCATTTCACATTCTCTCTCATCGGTCAAAGAGGCGAGAGAGTGTGTGAAATGAAGAGATGGCGACCCGTTTATCGAACTCTATTTGAAATGTGTGATTCCCGTCAGTGATTGACGTGATTGGGTCGCATGGGGGGAAGTGAATCAAATGCAAATTGAATTCAGCAAAGATATGACATGCTCCGCCATAATCAGCTCAATTCCAAGAAATTCTTCAGCAGTTCCAATTAGTTATTTATCCTGCCTTGTTCCCAATCGAATTGACTTTGATCTCCGCGACTGTTTCGCACATTTTCGAAACATCGAGAGCATTTCGTAATACCTCGAGTGGGAAGTGCAGTCAAACGGAACAAGGAAGTACTGAAATAGGTGCAATACCGTAAACATTTACGACGCGCTCCTCCATTCTGCGTATTTTTCTGCAATAAGTTTCAGAAGAGCTTCAAATCATTTCATGAATGAGGAAAATTGATAGTGCTCTGAATCGGTCTCTAAAATTTAAACAAAAAATATTCTTTCATTGCAGGCTGGTCCGTGTCCTCAAACGCGCGGAAGACATGCAGATCTACCGTCGATCTCAATCTCAGAATCTTCTCAATCGAAATCGATGCTTCTTCTCTCCCGTCTCATGCTGATCTCTCTCTAGTCCATCTCTAGTCCTCCTCTTCCTTCTCTGATCTCTCTCCATCCCATCTCTACTCGATTCCGCCTGATAAACACTTCGATGTTAACTCGTTTCGACTATTTCTTACTGCAATTGGCAGCTAAAGTAATTGCAGCTTTCGTTTACCCCATGATCTTCAACACTGTCATGCACCCAAAGAGCTTGCAATATTGAGAGATCCTCCTCCTCTTTTATCCCTTGCAATTAGGGACAATACAGTTTTACTCTTACTCGTACACAGGTTCGATTACTAGGTAAGGAAAGAGATGCGCTTCTCAATCTCCCTAATCTCTCGTTGGTCCCTATCAGAAAGAGCTCGCGAACAGAGGAGATTTTACTCCTACTCAACTGCGAAATTGGGGCAATAAAGGTTTCCGCCCCTTACAGTTTCAGTTACTCTCATCGGCCTTGACTCGTTGAGATAAGGGGAGATAACGGAAGGGAAGGAGGGAGAGAGGGAAGGATGAGAGGGGGGGGAAGCTATTGGGAACAGTGGAGTCAAGGACGCTGTTTCTCTCTAGACGAACACTCGCAATTTCCAATACTATCTCACTTCATTTTCACATACCACGACACAGTTCGGAACGCGAGGCGGGGTTTCGATCTCTCCAAATCCCACGAACTCTAGCGTCAGCCTTCCCGAGATATCGAAGTTCTCACAGAGAATCGAACGCTGAAAGCCGGGTTCAGGGGTCGGCTCTCCACAATTCTCGTTGTGTCTACGACCAGATCAAACTGTAGAGTGAGGAACACTGAGAGAGACTGCATTCCACTGATCTGCTACTATAAAAGGGATGGAAGTGGGAAAGGAAGTCAGTTTCGACTCGCGATGTCTTCCTTCTTGGTTGGCGTCTCTTCGGCTGCGGCCCTCGTTGCCACTCTCGCATGCATCATCTCCATCTCGACCATCGTGGGAAATATCAACAAACTGCAGGAGGACATCAATGGAGGCATGAGCGAGTTCAGAGTAAGTTCAGTTATCGATTGAGAGTTGATCATTGGTACTGTAGTACATCGAGTGACCGACTACGGTGCGTGATAATAGCCTAGTTCATACGCGTGAAGTTCCGTGAACGTCACGTACTGTACTGGCTAGCTCAAAATAGTCGTTTCTAGTAAACAAAATAGGCATGAAAGGTACTTGCCGTAGATGTTCAACAGTGACCTCTCCTTCTGCAGGTTCTCTCTGAGGACACGTGGACCCGTATCCTCGCTCTCCATCTCAACCCCACTGGTGCTTCCAAGGCTGCCCCCACCTTCGCCACTCTTCTCGGTCGCAACAAGCGTCAGGCCAACTCTCAGTGCAACTGCGGCCCTCAGTCCCAGGGATGCCCCGCTGGACCTCCCGGTAACCCCGGAGCCCCCGGAGAGGCTGGAAAGCCCGGAAATGACGGAGAACCTGGCAGACCTGGAGCTGAGGGAATCGCCCTTGCCGCTACCTTCGACATTCCCGGCGGTTGCATCAAGTGCCCTCCTGGACCTCCCGGACCCCGTGGACCCCCTGGAGGACCCGGACCCGCTGGACAGCCCGGACGCCCTGGATACAAGGGACCCGCCGGAAACCCTGGACAGCCCGGACCCAGAGGAGAGAACGGAGGCAACGGACAGCCCGGATCTGCTGGAAGACCCGGAAGAGACGGATACCCCGGCAGAGATGGAGTCACCTACATCCCCGGACCCGCCGGACGCCCCGGAAACGACGGCAGACCCGGACCCGCTGGACCTCCCGGCAAGTCCGGAGCTCCCGGACCCGATGGACAGCCCGGCAGACCCGGAAGCCAGGGCAGACCTGGAAACCCCGGACGTCCCGGACAGGACGGAAGACCCGGAGACAAGGGATCCGATGGACAGCCCGGATCCGATGCCGCCTACTGCCCTTGCCCCGGCCGTTCCGACTACGGACCGACTGAGGCTCCCGCCTACACTGAGGCACCCACCGAGGCCCCTGCCTACACCGATGCTCCTTCTTACACGGACGCACCCTCGTACACTGAGGCCCCCTCTGAGGCTCCCGCTCCCTCTCCCTACAGATACAGATACAGAGCTTAGAGTGCTCAGAGAACCCATCGATAAAGATTTCATTGCTATGCATTTTTCTTCGAAACAATCTAATGTTCTATGCTTCATTGCTAGTAGGAAAGGCATTGAATTGGAATTCTTTTCAATTCGGCTCATTGGAGTTACATTTGATTGATGCCTTGTCTGAATTCTTTTACGAAGGGCAGTCGAGCGATTCAATTCTTTCCTTACCAAATTTGTTTCTACCACCACGGGATAGAGAATTCCAGACTGAGAATTGGTTTTAAAGCCATTTGAATTCTCGAGATTCGCAGATGTCAGAGTTGACAGAGAAATAAAAGAAAGAAACACAATTTTGGAAATCAGAAAGAACTGAACCAATCTATAGTGATCGTCCGAGTTTGACAGCTTGTCCAAGTCGGTAATCGCAAGCAGTTTCCTGCAGGAACAAAAGGAAGCTCCCATACCCAGGGGTTACAACCGTCGTCGTAATGACCCGTGTATGAAGTGCAGTCCAGTTCGGGTTAAACTTAGGAGAGACCGAAATCTCTCCGTATCAACCACTTGCCTTGTAACACACAGTTATCAAGACCAAACTGAAGAGAGGAGGAAATGAGGAACTGTATAGATCGGGTTGCTCGGACGCGCCGGGTAATGCACCGCGGGGGGAAACGAGGGGAGACAGGCGAGAAGGGACGCTTGTAAAACCACGTCGAGGAGATACTTTCCCTTTCTGCTCCTCTTCTTTTCCTCTTCATACATTGTGTAATCATATCAAGCACGATTTTTATCGAATTCCTAAGATATTGCAGTTGTTCAGTGATGAAATGGGTTGAAGTGCAGAAATAGTAAAGTAAGGTTGTCATTGCTCTTTGAGGTACGCAAAGGATGGATGATGTCAGAGGGAAGCGATTCCATTCATTCCTCGATAGACGAATGAATGGAGGAGATGAGTAATGAATGAATAGGTCACTTCCTTGCAGAGGGTGGCCTATTAGGGTGGGGAGTACTGGGATATTCGTGGGTACTGGTACTGGGTACGGTAGATGGGGGTACGGTAGGGGTATTCATCGACCAGAGAAGAGCAAGTCCGCATAGGGAATGGCTGCAGATCGTCGATTGAAGTTGAGTGGATAGGAGTTGTAAGTGTAGAATGAGGGAGGATAGGCGTTGAAGCGACGTTTCGTCACCTGGAAGGACGCTCTCAACGTGACCAAAACAGATCTCTGCTTTTTCTCCTTCAACGAACACAATTCTCTAGTTGTTCATAAATGCCAAACGCTTCTATTTTCACGAGGAAGATTTCGGAAATCGAAATTCTTTATTGTGCGTAGTCGCGTCTCTTTCCTGTGGGGGAGTCGTTCAATGATCACAGCTGCAGTTTTGTTGCAGTTTTGAAAATTATTCCTGAGTGAATCGGAAATGGAAACTATCGTCATTCCACACACAGAAAGAATGAACGGCGACTTCCCGACCATAAAGATGACTTACGGTCTTCCACTGAGCATTCCTCGATGGTCGATAGCTGTAGTAGGGAGAGGAACTTCTGGCTCGAAGACTGTCTCTCATCAGAACTTCCGTTGGGTCACTGAATCGTGCATGCTGATGAATGGAACCACGTTTCACTAGTCCGTCTATTCTAGATCCAGACGTCATCTCTCGTCATCATTATTATTTCGCAACCAGGCAACGCCGTAGACGAAAAGCAGGCTGACTCAGACTTTTCCGGCGGGAATTATCTTCGTGTCTATCATACCATCGTATTTTCGATGACTAGCATCATTCCCATTCGAAGACACTTCGAAAAACAGTTGTGAATAAGTAAGAATGCACCTGAAGTAGCTGACTGGCTGTATCCTGGCCTGTGCTGAATGGAGAAGGACGAGAATTGTGAAGGAGAAGAAGAGGACGGAGGATTGCATCTGAAGGAACTGTTCATGAGAAGGTTTTAGAACCCGCGAGTTACAGTGAGCAACTCGAGAAACGGGGGCGAACGAAGAAAACAATCAGACAAGAAGAGACTCGAGAAGACTCTGACTAATTGAATAGCAGGTACACGGGGGAATGAACGAGAAGGAGCTCGTATTCGGAATCCTCCTCCGTCCCAAGCCCCGTCTACTTTACAATGGATCCTCCCCTTTCGGACGTGAAGCCTGCTCCTCCTCCCCTCCATCTCCCGCCTCCCCCATTCCTCCTCCCTTTCAGGACCAAAATAAAGGCAGGATAATCCCCAAATTGGATTGAAGAGAAGGATTGAGAGAAAGGGTGGGCGAGTGACTCGAAGTGGCGAGGAGTGGTGGTGAAATACCGACTGAGATCCTCCAACTTCCTCCTCGAAAGTACTGGGTTCGAAGAAGAACGTGAGGAGAGAAGAAGGGGGATTGGGAATTCTTCGGTTACTCGCCTGTGCTTCACAAGAATAGACTGATGATATGATGAGAAGATAGGGAGCCTAGTAACGGAAGGAATGCCTAGAGACTCACGAAGCGTAAAAATAATCACGTGATATCTCATGATTCTTCTACATGAATGGTTCTACTAATCACTACCGGGTGGTTGCATTTTGCATGACGTGTTGAAATCACTGAGATATTGTTGAAATGTGGAAATGAAGCTCATTTACAATTTTCAAACGCTCTAATGATGCAGACTTTGATTTTTATTCCGCTACTATTTTGCAGAACCTCAAAAGCTAAAGGAAACTCCATTAGAGAGAGGGGGCGAGACAGGGGATAATGAATGAAGACTGAGGAGAACTACCACGGAAGCAGTCAATCACTGCATTAGTAACACCCACGAGGGACCGAAGAGGGAGCTGTAATACGGGGAGTATCGTAGGACGGGAAGGAGACAAACAACAGCTGCAAGTGCCCACTACTAAACTAATATTAGCCTGGTAGGCGGGTCCTACTCGATTTACGATGCTGATCAGCTTTTGCGAATTCAATTTGAGAAAATGTTCGCTGAGCAAGAAACAAACCCTGATTTACAGGAAGTAGGAAATGGAATGAGTTTCAAAAAGCCTACGAACGAAATAAATTTCGAAGTACTGTTGATAATACAGACGACAACGTACGATCACATTCAACTGCTTGCAGATACGGTGAAGTTCGCATCAAGCAGACATGCCTAACTGACTAGTTTTTACCGAAACACGCTTTTTTTGCAGATTCGATGCAGATTCGGCAGGATTCGGTGCTAAGCAGGTGAATTCAAGCAGAGAGCGAAAATAGGTAACTAAAACGGGGCTTCGAGCAGTGCTTTCAACCACGAGTTCCTCTTCTTTCAAGCAGAAAACAGGGGGATGAATGACGAATGAGAGTGACGAGTCTACCACGTCTTCTAAAGGACAACCAGTGAATGAGATGGGCGGAGGTGGGAAGAGCAATGGTCTGGTTAGAGAGAGGGAGAGAGCATGGGGATTGGAGAGAGGCAGAGATCCTCTTGGAGGTGGAGAAGGTATCCATGCTCGCGCATCTTCCCTTTGTGACTTCCGGCTCTCAATGGATATCTCCTCGCTTCTCGCCGAATAAACAAATGAGACGACTTCTTTCAAGAGAGGGCGAGAGCACTTCACAAGTGATACCTTTGCTACTTTTTTGTGAGTGAGAGGAGGAAATGAGAGTAAGACAAGTGAATGGAGGATGGTAAGTGATCAGCGATCAGAAGAGAATCTGAAAAGACAGATGGGAATTGTTAATTGGTAGGTGGAATTGAGTAAGATGTGTTTCAGTGAAAACATTTATCAATGATCAATGGTGACAATATGATTTTTCTCTACTGTTTCCTAGAATGCAATTATTTATTATCATGCATTTTAGAAATAAATAAAAAAAAATTTTTTGAACACGAAAAAGAGATGGGTTTGGAAATGCAGAGCGAACAGTCTATTTCGATAGCAGCCTACTGAATACCGCTCATCGGTTTATATTTCTCAGATGATCTGCAAATATTGCAATGACGTCTTCAACGCGCAAGCAATCGCTGCAGAACTGAATAAGGATATCCATAACATTCATACGCTTCCTTCTCTTTTATGAATAGTGGTCATCCCAGTGTTGACAGCAACTGAAGATTCTATTTTGAGTACTGAGATTGAATCGGTTGCAAACTGAATTATCTCCTGAGTAGTTGCATGTATTACACTTCGAAACTACTAAAAATACTCCGAAATTCACGTGAGAGTTTTACGAGGGGTCTATTTCATCCAAGATTAGTACAGCTTATGAAATCAGTTCGATGTTTTATTGCACACGCACCTTCTAATTATTCACGGAGATTCACTCGCTGATTCTAAATTATTTACGACGTTGGAAGTCCCCCTGGATTTCCAGTTCCTGAGCACTTTCACGCCTTGAGAGATGGATATTTTCGAATTAATTCTCGAGGAAGACGAGATGAGAAAATGATGATCGAATGAAGAAGAGAGAGAGAGATCATACCAATGCATCTTCGGCCAATTTCCGGAGCATCGAGAGACGTTCTTTTTCCTTTGTCTTCCACTAATTCACTTGCACCTTTATCTGATTGACAACATCCGACGTTCCCAAAATCTCTCTGAATCCCGTTCTCTCATGTTGTTTTCCTAAAAGGGCGCTGCTCTTGCATTTCTCATCTTTTTGTATTCTGATTTTCGTTCGGAAAGGTTATGAGAAACGTCACAAACGGCGTTTCTACCGTACACGTCAATCGTCATTCTGGACTATCTCGTTCTTCCTCATCTCTTTCTCGACCCGACTCGGGAGTGGATCTCCTCCTCCTCTTCTCTCATCTCACACCATCGTCAGTTCATCAATCATATTCGTCTACTCGAGTGACCGCCCTCTCTCTTCTCTCTCTGGTTGGTCATTTATTTTGATGCTTCTTCTCCTTCTTCCTTGCTCTCTTCATCTCATCTCCCTCTCCCTCTAGAGGTTTCCTCTCTCAGTCCTCTCCCCCCTCTTCACCCCTCCCTCTCCCCGCTCGTTTATGGTTCCATTCGAAATGCATATATATGCACAAGTAGAAAGGCGAAGAGAGTGGGTCGCCTTCTCCCCTTCCCTTCCATCAGACTCACTACCTTTTACCTGCCAGTCAACCTTCCGAATTCGAAGGAACTTCCCTCCATTCTCTCCTTCTCTTCTCTCTTTTCTCGATTGTTCACCTGTATTGTCTGGCTGCTCACTAGCCATAGCATCGATGCCCTTCTCACTTTACATCCTCTGCCCTTGTATTGACTAGAGATCAACGCTCTGGAACGGGGTAAGATGCTCGATTCCTTGCTCTGTCATCCGATGATATTATTGTCAAAGTTCTGATGATCCTGTTTATTTGCGTCAAAATCACTGCGTCATTACGTTCTCGTACAATCTACTTCATTTCGGACATAATTTGATTTATGCTTATTAATAAACTTGAGATGGGAGGTCGTCTGACATGCTATTCGTGTGCTCCTCTCTTCGACAGTGGAACAGCGACGCTGTGAGTTGTCTTCCCCTCCATTGCATTCTTCCCTTTGAAGCAGCGGAGGGAACGGCAAAAGAGAAGCCGTGCTTGTCTGAAGGAAGAAAACAATGTTACAAGAGGGAGACTAGCCACCCACTTTACGGGGATTCTCATTGCATCTTCTAGCAGGGAACTTCAACTGAACGCTACCGAGCGATTGATATGCCTATTGAAAGCTTACTGAAACACTACCGAGTCATTCCATCATTCATTCATTCGATTGAAGTGCCTCTCTTCTCTTCTCTCGACTACTTTGTGTGTATTCCTTCTTTGTCTTCTCCATCCAGTCCTTCTTCTTCTCCTCTCACCTCTCTATCTCCTCCTTCCCATCTCCAATGTCCGTCTTCCATGTCCCAATTCATCACTTCCCTCTTTCCCTCCATTCTCTCCACTCTCATCTGACAAAGTGCCAATAAAACTAACACAACACACCTTACTAGTAGGTCTAATCGGGCTGAATTGGTGTTGGGTGTAACCAGGAAGTGTGAATAATGAAGGGAATAGAAGGAGGAGGCAAGAGAGTTTTAAAAATCGTGAGCCCTTGGGACTGCACTTCAAGCGTTCCATCCTCTGGGGATCACTCAGTATGCAAGCACTGCAGAGAATTCTGAGAAATGAGGCTCTTTGCACGTTTCGCACGTACAAAAAATGCAAAAGTAAGACGAGTTCCTCATTTTCAGTGTGCATGCAGAGCTATTTTCTCTCTCCGGAAAGAGGAATAAGTGGATCAAATTACACGACGATCTTCTCGAGGCATGTTCACTTTCGAAAAAGAGACTAGAGTATTCTCATCTTTCATATTTTCGTGCCCGAGTAGGCGTTTGCAATATGAAACTTTCGCATGAACTTCTCATAGTAATGGGAAATATTGCAGGTCAAAGTGTTCCGGGAGGGCGCGGAAAGTCGGAGTTCCACCTGGATTCCACCACCAAGTTTGATACCTGATGTGAGTTTGTGAGAGATCTATCGAGAGCCGCTAACCAGGATCGATTATCGGTTCAGGTAACATACCGCATCCAAGCCATCACCACAGACGGCCGTGCTGTACTGGATTCAACGGTCGGACCGGGTAGGCGATTGCTATTGTTGATTTTTATTGAATCATCGAGAGATCTGGATCATTGATTGAACAGATCTAGTTAGTTTAAGACGTATGAAACCTAAGCAACAATGACACTTCAGACGCGATCTGCCGTCTCTCGGACTGTTTCATCCAAGCAGTTGACTTCGGTGGTCGCACACTCGGTCTCAACCTAATCTCGACGACGGAGGCTGATGCACTGATGCATGCTATGAGTATGGAGAAGGTGAGCAACACTCTTTCCCTACTCTTCGGGATCAGAGAAAGAGAGAGAGCATGGGAAATGGAGAGGGAGAAGATGAGGGGGAGGATGGATACCATGCCTGATTGGGTATTCCATTGTTGTTAGTACGTCAGGCTCATCTCGGGTTGCATTTGTAGTACAACTGCAACACTGAGCTGACGTCACATGAAAACAAAGTGTCATCAATTGCCCGTATTATTGGCAATCGAGGAGGTTATGATTGCGATAGATCCCTCAAAAATGGGGTTGAAATCATGGCGGTAAATGATCTGGAACGTTGAAAAATTGATCTCACCGATAGCCGTTTGAAAAAAGTTTTGGAGCCGGGGTTGCAGAGAGAATCAATTCCGCCAGCAAACTCAGCGTATGTGGATTTGCTGAAACTCAACACAAGAACTCACCAGATTCTTGACAAATCCTTTCATTGCAGCCTCTTCCCTCCTCCTCCACAGCTCCTCCCGCAACGACTCTCTCTGCACGAGGGCATTCTACACTTGCAAGGATTAGAGTCGTATCGGAGTGGAGGGAGGAATCGGTAAGCAGACGATCGATAGGAAGGTTCTGATACCGTACCCGTTGCAGATCCGACCAGTTCGCGATTCCTCCCAGACTACGGTAGTGCTGATCACTCCCGTTTTCCTCGTCTTCCACTACGATAAGGGACTCGTGCACATCAATATTGTGGGTTTGATGGAGGGTTACTGCAACCGAATATTACTGTAACTGCTCATTCAGCTGGAAAGCGTCTTCGAGATACAGAGACAGAACATTCGAATCACTTCCGGCAGTCGGATATGGGATATTGCGGGTGAGCTTTCTCGGCATCATTATGTCAAAGTTATTTGACTAATTTATTCTAATTATGCAAAATAATTACCAAAATATTGATTAGATACTCTTCCAGTGGCTGATCCTCATCGATTCCTCTCCCACATTCTCAATCAATCCTCTCAAGTCCTCGCCAAAACTTCTTCTCGACTGGCTGCAACTGTGGCGCTGAGAGCGAAGCTGCGGCAGTTGAGGTGACCATCCATCCATTATTCACTAATCTCCTCATTTTTAACACTCTATAAGTCACGAAGGGGTCAAGGATCATGATTTATTCAGTAGTCAACGAGATGGTTCATTCAGATCGTCTGAACTGCACAATCGTCAGTCGAGTGCTGAGAATCGACTGAGAATGGCTATTCTCGAACAGAGAATCAGTTGCTTGGAAGGACGGCTGCATCCGATAATGGTATTTTTGATCGTAGTCCATCACGGAATCAGTATTCATCATGCCTAGAAGGCCTTCGTAGAGATACTGAAACACAACCCATTTTTCATGTAGTGGTCAGCCGACTAGCGTACTCGAGATAACTCGCATTATCGGGTCGGCTCTTTTTTCTCCACTCAAAAGGAACAATCCATCACTATTATCTCCGACCGCTCGTGCGCTTATTTTGAAATGCAAATGAGGATGTGAGAGGGAAGGGAAGAGATGGGCTATTGCTGCCCTCTCTTCCTCTCTCGAATCATCTCAGACTGAATTATTCAGTGAGGAGAAGAGAGACAGATGGAGAGCAATTATCTCGTAGAGGAGGAAGAGAGGGGAAGACAAGTTTAGAGATAATAAGGATGATACGTGATGAATGGTTTTGTTTAAAAAGATACCCAACATCTCATTGTTGGAAAACAAGATTAGTAAATTTAGAAGAGCTGTGAAGCATACATGAATTATCAAAATGTTGGCTTTTTCGCGTTTTTTTTAAAAAATGTTGAATATCAAATCTCCGATTAAAGATGCCCCGTCTCCCCTCGATTCCCCTCCCTCCTGGCTGTGGAGTGAGCACATTCTTCCTCTATCTGGTCAACATGAACAAGATGAATGTGTGAGTATCTTGCGTCGCTCTGCGCGAGTTCTTCCAACATATTTAACGAAGTATTGTGTTCCACGTATCGTACAAACACTGAACATGAATCAGCTTACAATACTGCCAAGAAGTTGAATTAAAAATCAATAATCTTCAGATGGAACCACCAGTACAGTCATCCCACTCAACCGGAGTGTGATTGTGATGATGGAGATGAACCATCCACGTCCACTCAACCATCCACGAGTTTGAGATTGGAAGAGGCAAAGGAAGGATGTGTACTGTCTGTAGACTCACTGGCCAGCTCGATCGAGTACAAGGTTAGTTGAGCAACAAAAATTCAAAAGCAAAGAGCAAGTTCAGAGCGATGCTCCACCCAACTGCGGGCCACTACGAAAGGCTTTGGAGGAGTTGATAATGACTGAACGGGATTATGTGGCTGGGCTCAGAAAGGTAATACATGACAGGATCAGTAATGATGTGAGCCGAACTATTCATCCTGCTCCATTCAGACAATGGCCCTCTACCACAACGTCGAACCAGTGCGGAACACGTTGGGATGCACGCAGCGATTGGTGAAGAATCAGGCGAGTGCTATGTTTCAACTGTGATGCATAGAGAGTCGAGCAAGCTAACCATGATGTTTTCATTTCGAATGGTTTCTAAATGTAAATCAAAACCCAAATTCTACTGAAGGTCATTCCAATCGCAAATCTTGTTTAGGAAAAGCTAATGATTGCTCTGGAGAAGTGCTTCGCTCCACTGCAGAAGGACTGTGAGATGGACGCACTCACGGTCAGTTTGATTTTTTTTCTTCTTCTCCCAAATTCAATATGAATTTCAGGGCATCGCCTCCTCCGTTGCGAAAGTGTTCATCGACTCGTGTGGACATCTCAAGGTACTTATTCACGTTGAATAATATGAGTGAATAATATAATAATTGTGCGGTTAACATTTTTCGAACTTCACTTTAGAGTTTGTGAGCCGTAAAATGAATAATTCCTCCTAGGTGCACGCAGAGTATGCAGCGGCTTTCCTCCGACTGCAGCGAGCAGTTGCCGCATCGGATGAATTGAAGGAGAGATTGAAGGTTGGCTAGACAAGAAATGGCAAGATCATCGAATGCAAACCGCTCGACCTTCATATGATTCGCAATTGAAACTCAACAGTTCCTCTCCGTAAATCGAATGAATTCAGGCGCTCAATCCAAGCGGAGAGCACTCGACATCCTACGAGTCGAGAATGATCCAGCCAGTGCAGAGAGTCGCGAGGTGAGACTTTTTTCTGATTCTAGGAAGTTTGTTTATTCTAAAACTTCTCCTCACGCAGATATCCTCTCCTCCTGGATTCGATCGCTCGCTGCTGCTCTACGAGTAGAGAGACGGCTAATATTGCTGAGCAGGTACGAACTCTGACCGCGATCTTCTCTCTCTAGTCTGCCTAACAAGCGATACTAATACTATCAAGCTCCTGATGGAAACGAAAAATTGCAGGCAGCCTCTAAGATGCGTTCTCTCCTCCACTACGTGAACGAGATGCAGCGAATAGAGGAGCATCTTTCTCCCAGATTGAAGTCGATTAGAGCGAAACATGCGCAGTTTTTGTTGTCCAAGGTGGGCTGGGTTTTGTGGGGGTTTTCCTTCTGGGAAGATAAACGTCAGGAAATCGATTTTTTGTATAATTTTACTCTGGGATCCGAGAAAACAACACACAAGAGCGCTTATTTGAGAGAAGAAAACACTTTGAAACATTAATCGAACCGTGAATGAGTTCGATTGAAACCCCAAAATTGCAGGGACTCCGCATGGAGATGGGGGAGATGATCATGCTCGTGAAGGTGCTATGGGTGCAGACAACCTCTGAGGTCAGCTGGAATTATATTTATGGAACTTCAGCAGAAAAGTGTTCTCGTTCTACACCTATCAAACCTTTCTGCTGCATTTGAATTTTGAAAAGTTTTTAAAAAGGAAACCAAGGGCCGACTGATCAATGCTCCTTGTTATCGTGAAGAAGCCTCGATGAAACATAGTAAATGATTGGTTAACAACGTTCGTTCTCAGGTCGACTGTTTCCTCTTCGTTTACTCCTCTCTGGTGCTCCTTCTCCCTTCCACTTCTTCTCCTCAGGTTCGATTTGCATTCTGTGTCTGCGATGCAACAAACGCCCAGAAGGAAACGAAAATATTCGATGAGTTTCACTAATTGCTTAAAGGTTTTGAGAAGTCCGGTCGATGCAATTCTTCAGGCAGTCCCGTTCATTACAACACCAAACATGTCTCCCATTCCAGACCGAGTCAGTCCTCCTCCCTCTCGACGAGGTTTCCTTCCAAGAGGCGACAGACTCTTCTCTCCTTCTCCTCCACATCCCTCTCTTCTCTCCTTCCTCCACTCCATTCGTCTACCACATCAACCTTCCTTCTCCTGCAAGGAAACATCTGATCAAGCACATCAGGAAAGCAAGACTTACCTTGCAGTCAGTTTGTTTCTATTGTCACCACCTGAAACAATAACAACAACAACAAACAAGCCGACACCATTCCAGGAAAGGGAAGCGTCCTCTAAGCGGGTCATCAAAGAGCGATGGAGGCTACGCAAGCGATCACTCGCCTTCTTCATAATCACGACCCTACTAGAATCTATCGGATAGATTCTATCAAACATGACTGTATCCCCATCTCGGGTATCTTGAGAAACATTCTCGCCAAGTGAAGCACCAGCTCTACGTAGTTTCTCTGTATTTTTCGCCTAGATGCACTGCCCTATCATTCATGACTGTACTTTCTCTTCGGGTTTCTCCAGCTGTTTTTCATCTCTCCAGCATAAAGAGCTTGAATCTCTTCGTCTCTCGACAGAACATGACACATCTCTTCTAGATTCCATTGAGGGATGGGATTAGTGTCACCCTCTCTTCGTCCCTCGAGACCATCTCTCCATTCATGCAGTCACTCTCACACACTTTTTGAGCATCCCATTGAGTCGGACGACAATTTGAGTCTACTCAACCACTCTCAGCCATGTTTCGCACTCGCAATGACCCGTTATGGGATCCGCCCGCCATCTCTCCCTCTTCGATACTCGAAGTGCAGAAGGTGGGGATTAGAGTTGGTCTCTTGGTCGTCCTCTGGTCGTTTGTTGAAAGAGTGTGCTTTGCTTTCCTCCAACAACATGTTGTGGTCATCGAAACCAATGATTTGAAAAGACTAGGGAGTTCGAAACACGAGCCATAGTATTTTCATCCTAAACTTTATCTCACCTTGAGACCAGGTGATAGAGGTCTCAAACGAACTTAAAAAATAGAGGATTCGTCTTTGTTACGCAGTGTTGATACCCTTGGGGCGTGGGTGACAATCCGGTAACTGAGTTTCGGCCAACGAAATTACGACAACTGCCCATAACTGGGTTGTTTGTGTCGTTCTAACACGTGGGGCAGTGAGGTCATTCGAATCAGTAGTAGATCCAAAATAGATTATAAGCCAAAATAAAAGAACATCAGAGTACGTGGTTTTTTTGTGATTTAAAATTGATTTTTTATGTTGCGCAGCTGGATTTGGTGATTAGCAGCAGATCGAAGATGAGACTGACAATCGAACGAAGATTTTTTTGCTTCTGATAAGATGGTGCATGAAAACAGTGACAAAACCAGGTTGAACATTTTCGGTTCCTAAAACACATTATCCTCATTGTCATCGTAAAACAAATCCCCGATAGCAACTAATCCTCGAATTCGTGCACTGCAACTCTCGAGGAGTCACATCGAAAAGAGTGCCGACAATTGTTGGCTATTGCTTATAATAGAGGAGTTGGAGTCGAAGAGGAGAGAGGGACGCTTAGAAAAGGAGCAAAGAAGGGAGGGAATAGGTAGAGACGTCCCCCCTCCCTTCCCTCCTCCTTCCCTCTAGTCATTCCACCAAATGGATCCATCAGCTCCCGATTCAAACGCGAAAGAGCCGGAAAAGCCCCAACCCTTGGTACGCTTCACTTGATAGGCCAGTTGCATTCCCTCTACCTCTTCTAAGTGAGTGACCCCTTCCCCCTCTCGAGTCTGTTGACTCTGATGATTCCCAAGGTTCCGTGAGTTTGAGACGGTTTCGCTCCGAAAATGGTTTCCCATTCATTGATGAGTTTCACCTCGTGCACAATAGTCTTAGGACAGTCCACAGATTAGTGTTTTGCTTTTTGGCCCTGTCAACAACATTTCTAATCGTGCTGCGATCACTAGAAAATTTGTCACAGAAGGTGCACTAAAGCACTGAAACTAGAGAATCGTGTATAATTTTCAATTCCTTCAGATCGATTCAGTGTGGGAGGGATTCCGCATCGCTCTCCCTCACGTCGCTCTCGTCATCGCTACGATCTCGTATCTCAGTGTAGGCGCCGTCATTTTCTGCGCAATCGAGGTAAGTTGGTGCATTTTCTCTCTTAGAATTGAGAAAACTCGGAAAATACGCCCTCATCATTTAATTGCAAATTTCAGGAGCCAGAAGAGTATCGAATATGGAACGAAAGCGTTAGAAATATCCGAGATGCTGAGGTGAGAATCTCAATTCTTCATTTGGCTCAGAAATGCTTCCGGTTCATGCAACAACGATGTATCAGAACAATGTTAAATCTCGGATGAGATACACTTCCCAATTTTCGCGGTCACTCCCAGATGAAGACTGAAGAGTGATCATTCATCTTTTCCAATTTCCCCTCTCAGGAAATTTTCCTCAACAGCGGCGATCGAAGTGATGAATATATCGAGGAAGCACTCGAGAATCTGACGGAAATCACATTCAAAGCATTCGAAGCGGGACTGAGACCACAAGATACCATGGCGAATAGCACTCATCCGGTTAGAAAAATCATTGATAACTGATTGAGTTTCAATAAAATTTAGAATAGGAACTGTTCCTCGAAGGAATCAATCTCGCATAGTTTGCACTGATAAAACTGAATAGGCCACGAACTAGTACTTGGTTCCTTAAAGGAGGAAAAATAGCAAATATTAGATGGCTGACAACGCAGAACTGTGGCTATCAGGAGCCATATCAGAAATCCGAGAACCGCATTTTTTTATCTTTTGTTTGAATGATTTTATAACGACTTGGCTCTGTGCCATGGACATTGAAAGGACAGGGAATGGCGGGAATTTGAAAATATGAAAGGGAATTTCCTCATCGGATGAGTACCATTCAGGGCCGATGGAATCTTCACTCGGCGCTCTTCTTCACTACGACAGTGCTGACATCTATAGGTAAGCATTCAACGACAGATGCTAAGTTGCAAACGCTTTTCAGGATACGGTCATCTCATTCCCGTCTCGCACCTCGGAAAGATATTCTGCATGTGCTACGCTATTTTTGGGTTAGTATTTTTTTCCATATCCCAGAACAAATGCTCGCTTGAACACAATCCATTAACTACTCGCTATTTTCATGATAGCCATTCTTCAAACGAGGATAGATCAGAGTTACCAGTATTTCAGAATTCCTCTAACTCTCGTGACAATAGCTGATCTGGCTAAATTCTTGGCCGATATGCTCGGAACGAGTGAGAATCCACTTGCAGAGGCGAGTTGAATTAGTTTCATGTCATTTTCTAAAGTTGAGGCGATGCAAATAAATTAATGGTGGATAGATTTCGTGGCGAATTATCAAAAATTACCCGTGCTAACTGTTGGTCATTCCAGGTATCCGGTCGTCGAAAAGCCTTCGTTCTCGTTCTCCTCTTCACCTACATGTCTATTGCGGCTCAAAGTTAGCTTTGAAGCTTGAAAATATTGTAAGAATTAGCATTATTCAGTTTATAATATTCACGAGGACGGCTGGGAATTCATTGATGCCTTCTACTTCTGCCTCATTTCACTCGTGAGTTCTCTCAACGAATGGCCAGTACCAAGTAGATTCATTTCAGTTGACAGTCGGGTTCGGTGACCTCTATCCACAAGGTGCGTGAGTTGAAAAGCACAAATGATTGTAGTTGTAGACGTATTATGAAGATGTATCTGTGAAATGAATGACATAATTATTTCAGGATCGATGCAATATCTCTTCTGCTCCATCCTCTTCATCTTCATTGGTCTCGTTCTCACGTCGCTCGCTGTCGATGTTCTGGGTTAGTGATAAGCACGATACATTCAGGAAAAATCAGCAAATGTGGAGGTGAAAGGAAGATTAAATAGGCTCAATTTTCGGAGTTATAATCGAAGTCTTATCGAAATCGTTGTAGGATCTGCTTGCATCTCTCGACTGCATGCACTAGGAAGAGGATTGGATGCTCAGAGGTAGACTAATATATTTTTAATTAAGATATAAAAGGCACTTTTTGAGAAAGTGAAAACTTTTGTTCATAACGTTGGCAAAGTGGAAAAAATCGATCTGCCCCAAAACTGGCATGCAGGTAGTACTCACCGAGTGTGGCACACCTGCAGCTTCCGAAATCACCTGGGTCACTTTTCGACGAGCGGCAATGTATGTTTCAGTGAAACGTAACCCAGCCGACTTTGCGATTTCGCAATCGTTTCAAACAAGCATAGGCGCAAAAAATTCGCAAAATTCAGCTGGTCATGCACACCAAGTTTCATCCCGATTGCTTTCGAACTCGACGAGAAAAATGCATTTTTCATATATTTTAAATTGCAGCTGGTCCGGGAGTTATGAAAGATACCTTTTTTATTTTATAAATTGAAAGATAAACTATCCATCTTGCTTCCACAGAAAAATGAACCAAATTTAAAAATATGTTTTGAGCGAATTTTCGCAAAAACCCCGCCCAACTTGCAATAAAATCAGTTCTCGATCAGTTCTCGAATGTTCGAAATATCGAGAACTGACTGTTTTTAAGTACACAATAGAAGCAAAAAATACTTTCAATATGTACACTACAATCGTTGATTCTCACAGTCATTGCCAGTCTTGAAGAAAAGC